>CM023449.1:250183920-250546420 GCA_013339765.2 Haemaphysalis longicornis | reverse complement strand
TAGGAGAAAAATGTGCAGAAACTCATAGAATTCTCTAATAATGCGTAGCATTCGTATGCCAGTTGCCTGGAGTGTGAGTTCTTTACCGCCTAATTTTTTTATTCCTGTACGATCAGTTATCTTTATTTACGCTATTATAACGATTAGAGTTGTTACAAGCACCAAAAATGCAGTCTGTAAATTTAGAGCATTACACGGTTCGCCATTTTCCGTAATTTTTTATATTTTTTCTTGTTGTTTTAGTTTTTCAAAAATTTTTCGCAGCGTCGGCGCGCTAAACCCCACAATCAATCAATAAATGTCTTGAAGGACAAGCATATTAAGTGGAGCAAACTTCGCGCAGCAGCCAATCTGGTGCGTTAGCAGCTTCACGCACTATGTGCATAAATATATATGGAGTATGTAACTAATGCTAACCATTTAAAACCTGCTAAAACATCTGCTGGGAGCATTACAGCAGGAATGTTCGCATGTGTAAGTCGCCTGCTTCTTTGACAACACCCGGAATCTTTTACATATATTCTGAAAAAAATCTTTAGAGACCCGTGGACTTATTCCAGGAAAAACCTGTGCACTGGTTCATCCTTAGTTACTCTACAAAGTCATAATTTTGTGCTCCAAGACTACCAAAGCAGCAGGAGTGTATTGCCGAGTAGGAATGTGGTTGAGCGAAAAGAAAGGCCTTAAACGTATCTTAAATGTTTTTTCCTTCGCCCATAGAGGCTGATGTAAAAACCGTTAGGTGAAATAAGAAGCCGTAGAAGGTACGCGTCACGATTGAACGAGCTAGTAAAATATCATCCCCCCGGGCGATGTCATTTCAGGGTTGCCGCGACTGCTTCAAATGCCCTTTACATGGATGAATAGTTATAAAAGTTGACGAGGTGTAAGGGAAAACAAAATATTTTTTGGGGTGACGTGCGTCAATTTGCGTTGCCATAATCAGCTGCTGAACATACCATGGCCCCACCCACGCCTTTTTAGAAATAGGAACACGAGAGTGTTTTGTTCCTGGATACACGAAGATTTTCCTGACGGCATATCCGTCACGGAAGTGACGCCAGTACAACGAAGGAAGCGGCCTGTAAAAGGGGCACCCCTCCACAGAGGGTCTTCTGGCGGGGAAGCAACCTTTAGTACTAAAGAGTACGTATTTCTTAGGGTTGTCGTTTTCGAATTTTAGATTTTAACACGGAAGTGTTTTATGCCGCTATACACCAAAATTTCCCTGAAGTCATATCCGTCACGGAAATTACGCCAGTACACCTTTGCCCAAGCGACTCGACAGCAGGACGTCGCTCGCCAAGCACACCCACAAGACAGCCGCCGACCCGCAAATCATGCTCAGCTGCAGATTTCGCTGCACATTTTACTTTCGTGTTTTACCGATTCCTATGACAGAGGAACCAACCACAGTTTTTTATTGCAATGCACTCACGTGTGTTGAAGAACAGCATGATAGTAAACGTGTAATCGTCCGTGTCCTTTCGCAGGGTAGCCAGCCGGTGAATGGTGAAGGCCATGGAGACAAGCAGGTTCACCAATGAAAAAGAGAGGAACACCATTTCTTCGTCCAGCAGGGAACACGGGTGTTTATACTGCAAGATCAGGGTAAATCTCGATGACACAACGAGCACTCGTGAACTAGGGTTCATGCAAAGCACACCAAAGTCATGAACTGCGAACACAAAATGGCAGGTGATGTGCGAGGCAAAAGCGCTATAGCCCTCGGAAACACTCCCGTTTCCTAATATATGACATGCGCTGGGGCCTTTCTCTTGGATGCGACTGCGGGGTCGCGGGTATTTGCCGTGTTTCAGCGCTAGCACTGCGCAAGTGGCATATCTAGCGCTGTGGTTATAAAAACATCTTTTTTACATATCTTTATTCCCTTGCGGATCTTCGTCGTTTGACGCGGGTTACTTCAACTGCTATACAGTCAAACATGGATGCAACGAACCTGTATGTAACGAATTCCTGGATTGAACGATGTTTCTGAATTCCCTTTTGCCATGTCCATTGAAGCCCATGTATTTCCGAGCTCTACGTAACGAAGGCGTTGCAACGGTTAACCTTGACGTAACGAATTCGCTACGCTGATGAGTTAATGTTTCTTGCACTTTTTTCTAAAAAAATCGTCTGGAGAAATGCACTAATTTAGTGAATTTAGCCCGCGCCGCTAACTGCCCTGCGTTTCCACGAGTGTGTGTGGTGCCGGTTCGGTGCTTGTCCAGCTTGTCGGCGTATAGTCGCGCGTCTTCCCTGCTACCTCTGGTGTGAGTTCGTCGGTGATGAGTTTGCTGTAGAAAACGGGAAGTTCTGTTATTTCAAAGCAAGCTCGCTATTTTAGATGCTGTGTCAGCCGTCGAGAACGCCACCTATCGGTGAAGTGCCCTAGCTAGCATCTCCGCAACAGTTTAGAGTGCGGAAAAGAGCGTCGAGTTAGCCAAATGGCGCCCTGCGATAAGGCAGCAAAAAGTGTCAAATTGCAAAAGTGATACTTAAGCTACATTCGAGAATACGGGGGGGCCGTGTAGTAGCAGCCGGTGCAGATCACGCAGTTTTGTAGTGTGAAATAAATCCTTGACAAGTGAGCTCAGTGTCAGTGATGTGTAGCCTTTTGGTTTCGTTTCTGATTCATTCACGGGATATTTAACTTGAAACCTGCGTGTAACGAAAACATGCATGTAACGACAAAAAAAAAATTTCGTTCACTTCGTTATATGCAGTTTGAACAGTACTGGCGACACTTGATGCATCAGCTTCCTCAGAATCAAAGTTCTGCGGGTCTGGGGTGCACCTGCTCCGATCGCGTGCATTGTCGTTCACCGTTCACACGATATTCCGTCAGCGCTAAACGCACTACGCTGAGTATTGTTCTGCTGCGTGCTGATGTAGAGCGTTGGTAAGAGACTCGGCTCCTACTCGGGTGACTCGAGTTCAGTTCCCATACGCATTCCAATGTGTCCAGTTTTATTTTCCAATTCCTTTTTACCAGACGGAGCGGTAGCCATTTTCTTTACAGACAACAATGCCACTTTCTCGCACAATAGGGCACTTGTGGCCGTCGTGCCTTAAAAGCAAATCCTTGCTTACGATTAGATCCTTGTGGAGCGGACGAGAGATCTTGTCTCCCCCATAGCTAAATGCTTTGGGCGTTGTGCTCCTGGCCATCAACTCATCGGGATTGCGGCAGCGACGTCTTCGATGAAGGCGTAATGCAAGAACCCCGAATGTGATATACATGACACATAGGTTAGTTGGGAAATATCAGACGACAGAGTTTGATTCCAGTCGTTGCACTACAGTCCCTGCACCACGAGTGTTGCTTGGAGGATTCAAGAATCTGACAGTAATATCATGGACAGGTCCGCGCAGAAGCGAACGAAGCACGGAAGCGGTGGCCGAACTGCATCGCTGTGCCGCGTATGGGCGCCGACCGGAACCAAGGAGCGCCGGTCTAAGAGTGTGTTCGCACTGCCCCCGCCACCCTAATTGATATGTTTAATCGCAGCTCTTCTGGCGTGTCATGCTGGACGCGACGGTTTTCTAAAGGCAGCGATGCGGTATAATAGAGGGGCGCTGGCTGCGTTGCCGCTCGCCGGAATGAGGGGCGACCGAATCTCCCGCTGTTGAGCTGGACGAAGCTACGTGCGCTTGAAAACGTGCCTTGTTGCGCGCTGTAAAATGTGGCATGGAATTATAGACCACTGTGGTCTGGGACAGCATGTCCTTGCGATAGAATTCATTGTAAGCCGGCAACAAAATTGCCCTGGACAATATAGAAAGCACATTGACAGACTTTTTTGTTGTTCAAAAAAAAAAAAAAAAAAAACTCTCTTCGGACATTGTTTGTAATTTTGTATTATTTCCAAGTTATTGCTGCCACTCAGACCTGGTCTGTCTTGAAGAAAGGGAAATTCTGTATTAGAGAACGCCACAAAAAATAGATAGAATGGTTGTCTGCTATTACAGCGGTCCTCATAGGGGGCATATTCTGCGGTCGCATTAACCCTTTCGCTCCCGTTGCGAGTACAGCCGTCATAAGATTTTGTACCAAAATGACCGATAACGAGTATGGTCATCGGTCATGACGACTACGCTAGCCATTGATAATTTTGGAGCCCTGTAGGCGCTTTTTTGCAAGACATTAAGGTGATGAGGTGAAGCCATTTTTTAATTCAATGCGGGTTTAATTCAATGCTGCCACATTTTCTTAACTAGTATAAGGTGCTCGTTAAAAATAACAGCGTCGGTTTTATAGCGACAGCAGGATATGCGGCCTATGAGGCCCGCTGTACTAGATGACAACGATTGTATCTATATTTTTACGGCGTTCTTTATACATAAAATTTCCACCACACGGGTATTTTGTATTTTCCTTTTTTTCAGAACAGTGCTGAACTGAATGGCAGCAGTAACTTAACAGAAACCCAAAATTAAAAAAAAAAAAACAATGTTGGAAGGGAGATCTTTTTTTTCGAATAACCAAAATTCCTGTGATTATCCTTTCTACATTGTCCAAGGCAATTTTGTTGTCGGATTACAGTAAATTATATCGCAGTGACATGCTATGGAAAACCGCAGCGACCTACAAATTTATGCTGCCAATTACAGCGCGCAACAAGGCACGCTTCCGCGCGCGCAGCTTCGTCCACCTCAACAGCGGCAGATTCGGTCGCCGCTGTCGCCTGCGAGCGCAATGCAACCAGCGACTCTCTTCCAGCGCTACCTTTTGAAAACCGGCACGCTGACACGGGAGATAATCGCGGCGTCTTAATCACCGCAGGCAGCTACGTAACCGCACAAAAGGTTCGTCCTCTTGTTTCTGTCCGATTTGTACGCCTCTTCGAGCGTTTTAAGTAGCGTTATCTTTTGTGGCTGCGTCCGATGGCGAAAAAAGAGGAATAAAAATTTTTATAATCATTTATGCCACCCGCGAAGCACTTGTCTGAATGAATTATGTTAACAGAAGTCTGGGGAATTTATAAAAAGGATGCAAGAGAAATACGAAGCCAGGCGGTAGGAATACTGTCGGCTCTACGCAATTTGTTAAGGAGAATTATGAACAGTTCCTTAACTATTAGGGCGGCCCAGATGCACAGGCGTTTGCTAAGAGTTGTCAGGACATTTGACGTTATAGAGGTGCAAACGAAAGCCATACTTTGCTACCTCTCCAGCAGGAGATGCTACCGCACGTTTAGAAACAGAAGCAACGTTACCTTTCCGAAGATGAAGTTGTCCCGAAGGTCTATACTCGTTTCTCGCCAGTTATTCTTTTTAGGGATTAGCGGAGTTCGGTCCCCTTCAGCCATGCTTGCTTAATTGTCGAAGTACCCACCGGTTGACACTACCGATAGCTCGATACGCGCTCAGGAGCCTGGAAAGTCTGTACGACTTGGTGTTTCAAGCGCAACTATCTCGATGCGGAGCGGTGCGGCGAAGCTCAGATTGGAAGGAGGGTGAGGGCACGTTCGAGTCCGTGCGCGATTACTGTGCGAGAGTGACGCAGAGGTAAGTTGGGTTGCTGGGCAGCGGGTCGGGCTACGGGTGACGGCGACTTACGAGACGGGCGCAATTGAGGGCATTGTTTCTACCTCGCACTTACTTTTTTTTTAGAGGTGGTTGTACAACATTGCGCATATGACGTTTGCGCAAAGCTCCCGTTCTACTGGGTCATTCTACTGAAGGGACAATTCTCCGTAATATTTTCCCGCGTCGAATCCTTGGACTCTGCATACGCGCGCAGTCTAATTAGTGTACGACCTTGAATGGCGTCAACCTCAGTAAATAAGGAGAGACTTTAGGCAAGGGTGTGGGCATGTGGTGCTCTTTACGGAAGCTCAGGGGTGAGCTAGGATTAGGTTGAGCTTACAGCTGAGATTGAAGGCATCGGTTCCTTTCCGTGTAAAAATGTTTTCGCCCTGTCGTAATTTTGATTGTGCCCGACATAAAAAATATTTTTCGAACAGACCTGAAAATCTGGGTAAGAATTACGCATATTTACTCGCAATGTTACTGCCTATAATACTCTAAGGCTATATACAGAATCAAGCTAATCGTGCGGCAAGGGGCTAGAACAACTTTGCATTGATGACTAGGAAGAGAAAAGCGGCAAGAATGCCCCCCCCCCCCTAAAAAAAAAAAACAAACCAACGAAAAAAAAAAAAACGGTCGTTGATTCCTCTGTCATAGGAATCGGTAAAACATGAAAATGAAATGTGCAGCGAAATCTGCAGCTGAGCATGATTTGCGGGTCGGCGGCTGTCTTGTGGGTGTGCTTGGCGAGCGACGTCGTGCTGGTGGGTCGCTTCGACAAAGGTGCATTGGCGTCATTTCTGTGACGAATGTGACGTCAATGAAATCTTGGCGTATCCTGGCATACAACAATTTCGTGTTAAGATATAAAACCCGAAAAGGAACAACCCTAAGTGTAACGTGCTCTTTAGCGCTGAAGGTAGTTTCCCCGGAAGAAGACGCTGTGTGCAAGGGTGCGGCCTTAGAGGCCGCTTTCTTCGTGTACTGGCGTCATTTCCGTGACGGACATGACGCCGGTCAAATCTTGTTGTATCCAGGAATAAAACACTTTCGTGTTAAAAAAAAAAAAACATTTTTTACAGGTGTACTAAAGTTCAAATAATGCACTCGGTTAGTTATTATCGTTTAGTTTCTATACAGGGTGGTTCTTAGTACGAGGAGAAACGCGTATGAGTTTGCATTTATTTCAACTCAGTAAGGTCCTTTTTAAATTTTTGCATAAAGAATGTTATCGAAGTCTCGCTGAGTATAAATTTTAAGTGGCTGCTTTAAAATTTGCGAGGAATGCGCCCGTCGTCTACATTAAAGTCCGCCAAAAAAAAAAAAAAAACACCGATGTGTAAGTCATTATTATATTTTAGATATATAAGATGTATTTTAACTTGACTATGGAGAGAACCTTGCCGCAAATCACAAATTAGATTCATTAGCAGTGTCTCATGGCCATTAGGAGATCAGACATGTACTGTGCGTAGTGCAAGCCGAGTCAATTTTTTAGTCTTCTTTCACGCAAGGGAGTTCTAACAATGGTAATGTGAGATGAAGCTTCTCAAATGCCTTTGAAAAATAAAAGAAGGCAATCTTTTTTTGAACCTTTATCGTCTATGTTGCTCAAAGAAAGCGTGAAAAGGGATCGGGTTTCTCAAAATAATCATCGCCAAAACAATGTTGAGCTGGCGAAAAATGAGAGTTGGTTCTAGAAAGTATAAAATTTCATTGTTAAATACCTGCTCTGTCACTATACAAATATATGGGTGGGTGACATTGGTCGCCGTTTGTATGGGTCACGTAAATTAGCTTGCTTGTATTTTAGAATCACGTTCGCCAATGTTAAATTGCACGTGTAATAAGCCGTATTGAAGTGATTTGGTACAATAAATTAGGCTAAAGAATCAGCACTACATTTTTGTTGTGCTTCAGTAATTTAGAATTGAAGGTGCCCACGCTGCAGTGTGAAGATATTCTCCTTTAATCACGCAGCTTCCCAATCTCAAAACGCTCGACCGCAACAAAAAGCAAGCAAACATGCACTGAAATTTTCATAATACGTAAACAAAGTCGCTTAAATATAGACTAGGCGAGCTCTGCGCGTAAGATATCGGCGCCCCACCTACAAGATTAGCGCCTGCTTTCCGGATATATAATGCGTGTTTTTTCGCTTATCAATGCACGTCAGTTTTTCTCTATCGCGGCCGCCGTGCTCCAGTTCAGTGGCGCGTGGCGTAGAGTAAGTTATATTTAGCGAATCGGTCGCTGGTGTCTACGCGATTCTGTGAAAGAGCTGTGTTACTCGGAGCGAATCACCGGTATAATTCAGCATTAGCATGGGAGGCAAAGACCTCAGAAGAACGGCAGTACAGTTTCTTAATCTTAGACTAGAGCGGTATGTTGGGCAGCTGATAAATTTCACCTTTAACTGCGAAACGCTGCCGTGTTTCTTTAGGACGCTTGATCTCGAGAAGTTAGGATCTACGTGAGGCGTTCTGCTGTATGTTCAATTTAATGAACGGCAATGACCAGTCCTGCATCTTTTAGGCGAAAAAACAAAACAAAAGTAAAATGACATAGCGGAGTATTTTGTGGCTTTGAGTGATGACATGACGAAAATAAATTTTCGCCTGCTTTTAACGTAATTGTTTCCCTGACAAAAATTGTCTTATGTCTTGGCCTATGCAATCCAACGCACTCTTTATGCGTTGGCAGCGCGATTGTGGTACTTAGATATAGCTGTTTGAAATATCGTCTGCGCCGACGAATAGCACTACTACAACAGCGTTGATTGCTTGCGCTAGCGTAACATTTCGCCGAATGACTGCTTTTAAGGCCGGGTTCAGACTGTTGCCGCAACTGTCGTAATAACTTTGCAGAATGACGTCATTTCATGTCTCAGCCAACCGAACCGCGTGACATGCCGTTTTTTTTTTACGTCCATAGATTACGATATGGCTTTTGCGTCGGTAGTCTGAACATAGCCTAGTGCAGAATGTAATTTTATCGTCTGGTACTTGCATCAGTAGGTGCAAATAGCAGACGGTAAGAAAAAGCAGCTTTAGCAGTTGCAAAGGCTGTGCTTTGTTGGCGGTTGCAAGCCGGCAAACGCAGTGAGTCTCTTATCCCCAAGTACGAGAAAAACTAAGTTTGTCGTATTTATCACACAAATTAATACTGGCTGAAACCTACGCAGTTCGCACATTGCCTGTGCCGCCAAAAGAAGCCATTTAGCGGTCCGCGTTCCGCTTGCAGATAACACACGCATCGGGCTCTCTTTAGCGACATTGACTTGACCATGAAGATGATTAACCCTGAAGCAAGTCACGGCGAAGTGTCGCGCAAGAGTGGAAAGTTTCTGTTCATTGTCTGACAAAGAAGCACCTGATATCAAGTACTTTAACGAATTTCGGGGTCAGTAGAACATTTATCACTGAATGCCTCCGACGGTTGCCTGGGCGATGCCAGGCGCTGATTTGCTCAATCGCTTAGACAGTCCCCCTGGGAGATTCTCTGTAACAAGTAAGAAGATGACTCTATATTAAGCAAGTGTCACCCACTTTCGATGCCACACGGCATTAAACGATGGGGCCAACGAGCGCCTTTTACTTACCGTGGCATTCCAAGAAGCCGCTCCAACAAAAAGCGATAATTGTCGTTAGGCCTGGACGAAAATTTTCTGCCAACCAGGATGCATGTGGAATTGTTTCAGTAGGCCTCGCAGCAAATTCCGGCCCTACTGGACGCAATCTGTGAAATATAGTACTTCTTACGTGTTTATCAAAGACTTTAGTCCTTGGCTACCCAAACACCGAGATTTTACTCAGTCTGTCTGTCATTCAAATACGCCACGCAGGCAAAAGTTGATAGAAGGCTTGCACAAGAAATATATGTAGGCAAAACCTCCCCAAACTATAAACTGGTGGAGTGCTTAATACATGTCAACAATTTTCAGCAGTAATATAACAGTCATGTTTCAGCCAAAATACAATAGCATAAGTGACATTTGCCGCGTTCCTTTATTGAAAAAGGACGTGGACTGGTTTTTGCAGTATCAAATAGAAGAAAAATGTTAAAGCGTGATAAAATTTTAATGTTTTTCTTATTTTTTACTTTTTGGAAATTTTGTTGAACCAATTATCTCTATTTGTGTTTTTATAGTGATTACAGGTGGAACTTTTGGGAAATCTGCATTATTGCGGAAATGCAGGGCGTTACACGTTACGCAATTTTTCGCTTTTTATTATTATTTTATTTGTGATTTTTCAAAATTTCGTGGAACCAGTTATCTCCATTTACGCTATTATAGCGATTACAGTTGTAACTTCCACGATATCTGCATTTTTGTGAAAATGCAGGGCGTTACACGGTCTTGGCTGGCGGGGGGGGGTACTCAGCAAAGGATGCTACGCATTAAAAGAGAAATAAAGAACTCGAGCTCCAGATCGTGGAGGTCCCACCCCAAAAGAAACAAAAGGTACAGAGAGGTGGCGCGGGAGCTGTGCGAACGCGGGAAAATTTGCTTAAATTAAGCACACCACCATTGTTTTATTATGAGAGTAGCGAGAAGGGAAGGGAACAGTGCGACAAGTATAGGAAGAAAGAAAGAAGAGGGTGTTACACGACAGAGGCGGCAGAAGACTGTCCTCTTTCGACGACGTTTGCAGCGAAACGAGCAGATACACGGTCATTTTACCCCCGGACGGAACTACATCAGTATTTGAAACGGTGAGTTGCCCTACCACGAAGCCAGGACAATCAATGCTACATCGAAGCGCCGCTTCCTGTATTTTTGCGATGCCAAACGCATTAGCCCCGTGCGGCCAACCAAGCCTTCCCTGCTACTGCGGCCGCTGTCCCCCAATTGTACCGTTCCTAGCGCTTTAGTCACGTTACGCGACGCCTGGTGTAAAGCGGCAACGTTGGCGAAACTTGCTCTGCCGCGACGCTGCGTTTTCTATCGCTGGCCAGAGCGCAGCTACTTCGGCTATCTCAAACATCGGTTGCCTTGGAAACCAGGCACAAGCCGCTGTCGACTTTAGTTACGGTCAGGTGATTCGGGCTAAGCTCGGGCCCCACCTTAGGACAGGTGGGCGAAAAAGGCTTCCCACTGACTCCCATTGGGAAGCGGGCGATGCGTTTCGCATTGAAAATATATAGGAAGCGATGATTCAAGTATGACGATCAGTTGAAAGGAGAAGGGAAGAAGCCGTTAACCGTGGGAGTGGGCGTTAGAGCTACTGTATATGGTCCCTACTTGAGCAGAGTTGCGCATAGGTCTGTCGTCTCGACCGCCGAGCATCCAAAGCAGCGTGGGAAAGCCGCCCGTCGAGTGCGACTGGTTCAGTAGATAGTAAGTGGGCAACGTACCCTAAACTCTCTTTACTGCGCTACATTGGATGCACTGCTCACTACAACAGTGTCAGATGAAACAGGTACTAAGGCGGTGACATTTCCCTCGCTGCCATGAAAAATGCATTCATAACCGTAGAGACAGCTCCAGCTCCGTAGAGACTGCTTGGCTACCATTTCGGCTGCTGTACCCGACCCTCTTACCCTCGTTCAAGAACAGCGGAACAACCCTTCGCTGACTCCTTTCTCCAAATCGACCTAAGTGCCTACTCCGCGCACCTCGTTTGTTGTACACGATGACGTCTCAAACAAAAAGTTAGCGCCATCTTCCCGAAGGGAACGCTGAGTAGATTCAGAGCATCTCGGGGTTCCGTTGTGTTTCCGTTGTGTTCGTAGTCGAATTTGGGGGAAATGTAGGTGAACCCCGCGATGCCCCGCATCTACTCAGTGTTCCCTTCGGGAAGATGTTTCATTTTCTTTATTAACTGCGTAGACGAAGGTGAAACGGTTGAAATCGAACGGAGTGAAGTGGAGTCAACCGCAGCAAGCGCATGCACGCTGACGACGCCGCAGGCGCTACCTACCCGATTTACATTCAAGGTTGAAGGAGAGGAGACGAGAGGAGGAGAGATGCACAAGCGCCGAGCATGTGCCGCGAAAGCAGAAGCGAGAACGCGGGAGAAGCGAAAGCGAAGTGCACGCAGCTGGTACGAGAGAAGAAGTGGCGGGAGTATCACGCAGCTGTGGGAGAGAGGAAAGGAGGAGAGTTGCGCATGCGCAGTGTGAGTGCGGACGCCGACGCCGGACATGCCCAGACTATAAGATGCTCCGCATCTAAAAAATACTCCGCCGATGCAGCAGACTTTTTGATCGTGATTCCTGGGATCCTCCGCCAGCAATCTTTCGTTCCATGCATGACGATGCAACTTCTGCTCGTCTTGATTTTGCACGCACTTTTCACAGACTTTAAAGCCGTTTTAATAGCCCAGATTGCGAAAGCATACACAGCAGTACGTCGCCAATTGCACAGAGTGTCAGTGGCATAAACACCGTACGACATCCTCCTCAGGCGCATTGCAACACTTCAGTCCGCCTACAGTTCCATTTGAAAAAGTGGGCATCGATTTAGTCGACGAATTTTCCAACAGCGAAAGTGGAAATCGGTGTCTGATTGTGTGCGTTGACTGTCTCTCCAGGCACTCTGAAACAACTGCTGCAATTTCTGCTAAAGCTGCTAATGTGGCTTAGCGTTATCTTGCGCCATGGAGCTCCGCGTGTTATAATTAGCTACCGTGGGTGGTAGTTTCCGTTAGACGTTGTTGAAGACTCCTCAGTTTTGGTGGTACCGAGTTGCGCCACTCAACGCCCTACCAACCACAGACTAACACATTAACAGAGCGCACAAACCGCGCCCTCACAAACATGATGTCCGCATGAAAACTGTGATGCCGTTCTGTCCTTCATTACATACGCATACAATATCGGGAAGCACAAAACTACAGGGTGCGCTCCTTACTTCCTCGTCTACGCCCGAGTTACGCGCAGCTTTATCGACCGCATAATCCCTTTTCTCGGCAACCGGCAATTCATCGGTCGCCCAAACTCTCTATCTTGCCGAAGAGGCATGTCGCTTAGCTCGCCGTCGTGCTACCTGTCCTTCTAGTCTGGAATGAAGGCTCGTTATGACGAAGACACCCGGGCATCACCTACTCTCCAGGGGACTTAGTGTGGCCGTGGATGGCGGTGCGAGAACGCGGACAGCCCAAGAAGTTTCTGTAGAAGTACTCCGGCCTCTTCGTGTTCCTCAAACACTTTAGCGAAGTCAACTACGTCATCGCTCAAGTAGTTACCCTCCCACGTTGACCGTTCGAGTCACGCTCAGATTGGCCTCGTTGCCCACTTGAAACGCTTCCCCTCCAGTCAAGCCCAACAATGCTGCCAAGGCGAGCTCCGTTTTCACCAACCACGGGGAGGTTGTTACGTTGCAACAGAAGTAAAACAGAGTTTTTCTTGTTATACGGCAGAGCTTGTGCAGACCACTAGGAGAAGAAGTGGCTGAGGTAGCTGCATGACAAGGGGAGTCGCGCGCTGGGAGAAAGGAGAGGCTGAGGTGTATTCTCCTTGCTCAACGGAAAAGAAGCTATCCACCAGTGTGTCCGGCCTCGCCCCTCTACTTTAAAAACCCATTCTGTCGGTTACACCCACAACAATGTAATTGTTGATGCACAATTCTGGTTACAAGCACATTCCCGCTCATCAAGCATGAGGATATTCCCAGCCATCTGTTGGAACCATTGTCAGAAGAATAAATCCAGCGAATGAACTTAAACATCATTGGAATAAAAAGTTAGCAGCAAATATTTACAAACCAAATTATTATCGAGCGTATCTATCCATGAATTTAAAATTGGTCAAAATCCATCATAGATATGCATCGTGACGTGGTGCCCCTGAATCACGGAAGAGTGCTTTAAAAAGGAGTATATACAGGCAATATCTTTCGAGGCTACTGAAACTCGTGTCATGAATCATACATGTAAAGATCATTTAGAAAAACGAAGACATTTGGCATATTTGCAGCAAAACCTAAGTACAGCTAAACCTGGATGTAACGAACCTCTGTGTAACGAATTACTGGATTCAACGAAGTTTTTCAATTCCCCATTGCCACCCCCATTGAAAGACCATGTAAAGTGTTGCTCCTTTCATTAGGCGCTCTGTGGCCCACTGGGCCGACCTTAGTTTGCTTTCTAGTTGTTTCGCAATGCGCCTAGTTTCTGCTCCGCTCGTCATCGCCAGCAGCACGCGTTGGTTTTATATCGTTCTTTTTAGGGATGGAAAGAGTTTTTCAATAATTCCGAGTGCTTTCCGAATGCAGACTAGCCCATTCCTATTCTGTGCCGGATTTCTTTCTAGTGGTCGGGATCAGCTGTGACCTTCCGGCCAAGACAGTCGTATTATTCCATTTGCTCGAGAGTTTCATTACCTATGCTGAAGATGGCGTATTCAGCATGTTTATTCATCGTTGCCTTTGATTTATGTATATTTATTTTTATTCCAAGGTGAAGATTTATGATTGTTATTCTTCAATCATTTTTGTAGTTCTGCAGATTGACTGCGCAAGACTGTGTCGTCTGCAAACATCAAATGGTTAAATTATACTCCGTAAATCCGCAACCTATATGCGTTCCAAGCCAAGCTCCCTGAATACCACCTGAAGACATGCTGTGAACAATTTTGGAGAGCTGGTATCGCCTTGCCGCACTGCCGTTTGGATAAGGAACTTTTCGCTTTGCTCGTGAAGGAATATTTTGCCCGTACATTCATCGCATATGTCGTATAGGAGATTTACGTAGGTCTATTCACTTTCTTGGAACTTGAAAGCCTTCAAAACTGCTCCGGTGTCTATTTAATCGAACGCTTTATCGTAGTCTATAAATTCCATCTAAAGGCGTTTACTGTACTCTGTGGATTTTTGTACTTATACGTTCAATGCGCAAACTACATGAAGACTGAAGAAAGAAGACGAGGCAATGCCGTACCTGTTGGTAATACGAGCCTCAGGCATGCAAGCCATTGCTTCGTTTCTCGTCAGGACACTCCAAGTTTGTAAAGTGAGTTGTCTCCAAGTTATGTTTTATTAACAGCCTCAAAAAATCTTGTTTACTCAAAATGGATGACAGCCCGGGAGTACAGGTAACCCGGCTTTGGCAAGCAGTGTTCCCTAAGAATCTGCAGACAACAGGTGTGCATGACATGCTCAAATAATACCGGCCGCGGTGGCTCAGTGGCTAAGGCGTTGTGGTGCTGAGCACGAGGTCGCGGGTTCGATTCCCGGCCGCGGCGGCCGCTTTTCTGATGGAGGCGAAAAGCAAAAACGCCCGTGTGTACGAGATTTCGGCGCACGTTAAAGATCCCCAGGTGGTCAAAATTAATCCGGAGCCCTCCACTACGGCGCGCCTCATCGCCTCCGTTGCGTCGGCGCGTTAAACGCTACAATCAATCAAATCAACATGCTCAAATAATGTAAGCAGGGCTTTGTTGTACGGCAACAGAAGTAAAGAGCAAAAAAAATATGCCGTCATTACGTACAACCACGGTGCTTCCAACCGTCTTAAAAAGACTGGGGAAAACGCAGACGTCAACGTTATCTTTTCAGCGCCACAGAAACTTGTCACTTTATACAAGAAGAGCTATCGCACCACTGTTAAACGTGCATGGGATGTCAAGCACAAGGCCAAGTCCGTTCACTGCAGTGAGAGCGTAGTCTATGGCATTCTATTGAATTCTGGCAAGGAGTATCTTGGGCAGAATGGGCGTTGCCGTAACGAAGGAACGATTGCGTGAGCACGCCAACAATGTGCGTAACGGCTCAAGTGGACTGCCCACTCTCGTGAACATGGTTGTACCCCTTTGTTTGATAAGAGCAGCGTTATCGCCAAACACAGGAGTCAATGATCTCGGGAGATTATTAAGCACATGAGATCACACGTGCCGGTGATAACTGTGTGAGTGTGCCCTCCCTTACGCTCACAGAGAAAGAAGTATGATTTTTAAGCCAAAGTGAGGCTTTGTTTTGAGCGAACAGCCTGAACACGTTCCCCAGCAGTGTCGTGTGGAAGATTGTGTAAGGTGACGTAATTATTTCGTGTATGTATAAACGCGTTTCTTCCTAATAAAGTAAGTTGCAAGTTTGCGCATTGTCTCTTCTTCTTTGTGTAGTTTGCGCATGAAACATTCAAGTATATACCAACTCGCCCAAACCTATACCTTGTTAAGCCCGCGAGTTTGTCTGGTAATAATTGACTACATTAATGTGACGTGATTCTGAGTACCCTTTCCTGAACCTAGTCTGCCTTCTGGGTTGTCGGGAATATAGGCTGTCACCTATGCGAGTAACTGTTACTTGGGTAAACAGCTTGTATACAACTGATAGTACGCGGATAAGTCTGTAGTTCTTAATCTCTTGGGTACCTCCACTCTTGTGAATCAGAATTATGTTGGCATTTTCGAGGCTACGGGAACTTATTGAGTCTTCAAGCGTTTTGAAAGTAGTACAGCCAACTTTTCCAGTACAATATCGTCTCCCTGCTTCAAAATATCTACGGTTATGCCTTCGCCACTTGCAGCTTTTCCTATTTTAATGCCTTTGACAGCTTCTCCTACTTCTTCATTGGTTACTAGTCGGACATCGCAAAGTTGAGCTTGTGCGCTCAGCACTTTCCCCTGGTCTAACGTTGCTGGCATACAGCCTTGTGTGGAATCGTTCTGCTACCTTTGTTATCTTTCCCACGTTGTGGGTAATGCTTCCCTGCTTCCCTCTGAGTGCGTAAATACTGTCTTTGCGATGGCTAGCTTTGCTTCAAGCTCCCCTTATTTGCCGCGTTCCCTCGATCACTACCATGTTATATGAACGAATATCGTTTGTTTTGCTTCTGTTAATCAGTTTCGTAAGCTCGGCACATTCAATCTGATCCACCGTAACTGACACCTCTATGTTTTTACGTTTGGCAATTAGTTCCTCGCTTTTCTTAGTTTTCGAGCTTGTTTGCCGCGTACTGTTTCTCCCACAGCTGCTGCCGATTCTGTGGATTGCCGTTGTTAGGTTGTCATTTAGCCGGTCGACCCTGACTTAGTTCTCCTTGTTTAAATGCGGGAATTTGTTTTCAAGGTTTATCAGTAAATTCTTGCGACCTGGCTCTGACTGACTCGTGCTAGGTTTCTTGGTTTTCACAAGTTTCCTTCTTTACCTTCAGAGATTCAGCCTTAGTTTGCACCTAACCATCCTATGGTCACTACTCCGAATCTTGCCTAATGCCTCTACGTCCTGCGCCATACCTGGGTTGTCAATAAAAATGGAGTCAATTTTATTTTGTGTTGTACCGTCTAGTCTTTCCATGTCGACTTCCTAGTTTTTAGTTTGTAGATGAATGTGTTCATTAACACCAGGTAATTTGGCTCCTCAATAGAACCAGTGTATCTTCTCGACTGTTGCAAGTTCCTATTCCAAAGTTCCCACTGATCTTTCTCCTACTTCTTTTTTCACCCTACTGTTTCGTTAGTTTCGCATAGCAATCGTTAACTGTGTGGTTCCCTTGTTCATTGCTTGCGTCGTACATCTTCGTGGAAACTCTCTACTGCCTCATCACCGTAGCTTGCTGTTGGTGCGTAGGCTTGTGGTACCGTTGACATGTATTGGTTGTTTAGCTTTATCACAAAAGCTCCGACCCTTTTGTTAATACTGAAGAATTCCTCTACGTCGGCTGCCATCTCTATGTGGATCAAAAATCGCACTCCATGATATTTCTTTTCCTGTGGTCCTAACAAGCTCAAATATATGCGGGATACTTAATTTTATAAAGCCTTCTCCTGCTCTTCTTACCTTACGTAGCCGTATTACATTCCACTTAATGTCTGAGAGCTGCTGTAATAGTACAGCTAAGCTTCCCTCGCTAGACAGAGTTCGCGCGTTGAACAGTGTTAAGCTCAAGTTCCAGAGGCGGCCTGTACTGACCTGGAGATTCTTAGAACCCTCTGCTGTGTCGCTGGCCTGACCACCACTCTAGTCAGGTGCTCAATAGCTGCTGGGGACTGAGGGCCGAGAGTTGGGTTGGTCTATCATGGGAGGTGGAATGAGTTGATAGTACCAAAAGTGTTGTACAAGGTAAAATTAGAAAAAAAAACTTAGGCGTGCGTATTGTTCTTACACTTTAATCAACAACTTCAGGAATACGTGCTTTCATTTATTCCCCCCAGTGAGCTACAAAACAAGCAGTACTCCGGTTAATTCACGCACACACACACAAAAAAAAAACATTCGCGCTACAAAATTTACCGACAATAGTGGACAATCACGCGCGGCGAGAGCTGACCCTTCCGAGTGGGTGAACTCTCTTGAACTCGTAGTTGCTCTGCAGTCGATGTTGTACGAAGGCAATAAATGTATAGGTAACAACAGCGTCTTTCTAAATAGGTGCTAATCTACTTGTACAGGCTGTTTCAGGGAAGACGTTAAGTAATATGGAGCGTTTAGATTTTCGAAACTGTAATTTTCCGCAGAATTATGGGCTGAGGCTTCAGTCCTCCGGGCGCGGCGCATCTGGTGCTCGGCGGATGAAATGCGCTGCAAAGACATGTCCCCGTGTAGACGTCACACGTCACACGTACGCCCCCGCATCATGATGCGCGCTCGCGCGCCTATGGTCTATCCCGGCCGTGATAAAGTGCGGCGTGCGTGTGACGTGTACAGCTCTGAGTAACGTCAACACGAGGGCATGCCTTTGAGGTGCTCTGCAGCCACCGAGCGACAGATACGCGCGCCCGGAGTATTGAAGCGCTCAGCCCATAGTTCTGCGGGCAATTACATTTTCGAAAATCTAGCGCTGGATATCGGGTTGACTCATGATACTCCGAAGTTTCCGCATTACAGTCATGCGCTTAACTGCAAGAGGTAATTCAAAACTTAATTAACAAGTACTCCGAAATTTTAGCTCCGTAAGCCCATTTTTAAAATCGCTTAAAATCTTCCCTCAACCACCGTGTAGAGTGCCACAAACTTTTATTGCTTAAACTTCCCCATGCCGAAAGCCACATTTCCTTCTCCGTCCCGTATTTCCGAATTTTGCTTGCCTGAATATTTTGGAATTTGCAATCTTGGATTTGAGTAACTACTTCGATGCTTTGTGACGACAAAGATAAACGAGAGCTTTTAGTTTTTGTAAGAAGAGTCCTTGTGTGAAACTCGCACAGGCTGCGTACTTAGCGCATCCTTGCTCTGACCGTTCCGAGCATGAGGAGAGTACCTGGAGTTGGCAGTCCAGCGGAATTAAGGAGGCGCAGGAGAACAGCCATCTCAGCTTCTTCACAGTTTCTTCTATGCACTTAATGAGACATATCATCCGGCTTCTGCTAAAGTAGTTCCACACAAACCATCTTCCAAGGGCAAGGATAAAAACAAAAGACAGACTCCGCCAAGACTCAGACGCACCTACGGACGGACCCATAACATCTCACACACAAGACACGGCTCAGAATGGAACATTTCAAATTAGAAATCATTATTCTCAGTATATGGCAAAAATGTTTTTTTCTTATAAGGCTTGGTAAGGCGAAAAGCGTCTTGGGTGAATGTTGCTGAACAAGTGTGTTAGGAAAGCGCTTGAAGTCTTTAGGAAGTTTGCCGATCACATTAAAGCGTCCCTTTTCAGTATCAAATTCTTTCATAATGCCATAGAGATGAAAGTCCAACTTTCTCAGGCGCTGATAAGGGTAGAAACCACACTGGAGATAACTGTAGTTTCAACAGCAGGTTTTCGTGTTTTTACTGCCATCACGTCTTTATTGCGTGACATATGTGACAAGTGTGTGGCGCCACCCATCCCTGATATTCGTTGGCCGCTAAGTTCAGTGGCCCCACCAGGCTCGGTGGGCAACCTTGTGTTCACGAACGCGGGTCTAGATCGTGACACTGGCGACGAAGGAAGAAGCCCGCGGAGCGGCCGAAGCCACCGTGAACGCCGCCACCGAGAACGCCGAGACACCGCCCCCTCAAGCCAGCCGCCATTACGCCATGCCGCTGTACGGGAGGCTCGAGCCGTTCGAGGGTGAAGGGTCCGCCTGGCCGGTCTACGAGGAGCAAGTCGGCGTGTTTTTCCGGGCTAACGACACACCCGAGGCAAAACAGCGCGACATCTTCCTGGCCAGCTGCGGGACCCGCGTCTTCGCTCTCCTGCTCGACCTGCTCAAGCCGGCCCGCCCGCCGCTCGATGCTCTCCACCAGCGCGCACAGCGCCTGCTCCAGTCGCACAGGGTCCAGGCCGCCGCCGTCGTCCACGAAGGGGCACTGCAGGCTCTTGGCCCGGTTGATGCCCTCCTCGCGCCTGAAGTCCCCCTGGCCCGGTCGCAATACAGCCCGGCTCCGTCGACGCTAATGGAGCGTTTTCGCTTCAATAACCGGAGCCGCCGAGACGGAGAGACGCTCGGGCAGTTCGTCGCAGCGCTGCGAGGGTTGGCGAGCGGCTGCGCCTTCGGGGAGCAGCTCGACTCGCTGCTCCGGGACCGTTTCGTCTGCGGCATCAACGACCCCGCCATGCAGACGCGACTCCTGGAGCTTCCCGACCCCTCGCTGGACGACGCCGTGAAGGCAGCGCTGGCGATGGAGGCTGCGGCCAAGGACGCGGGCGAGCTAGCGCGTGCGGCCGGCTCACCGTCGGCGGAGGCGGCGGTGAACAAGATGGCGGCACGGCATGGCAGGTGCGTTCGCTGCGGTGGTGACCACCCCCCTTCACAGTGCCAGTTCGCGCAAGCGGAGTGCCTTGCGTGCGGAAGAACTGGGCACATTGCTCGGGCGTGCCGAGGGGGACGACGGCGGACGGACGGAAGCAGCAGCCGGCGTCGAGCACAGATTCCGCGCCAGCCCACGGCCGAGGGAGTCGGCGCAAGGGTAGGCGGCGGGGGCGTGCGGCAGCAGCTTCGGGTGCAGCGGCTAGGCTTCACGTCGTGGCCGAAGACCCGCAGATTTTCGACATGTTGCACGCGGCCACAGTGCAGCTGCCGGTGCCACCATACTGGCTGACCGTCGAAGTCTGCGGGCGCCCCGTCTCTATGGAGCTGGACACAGGGGCCAGTGTGTCGGTCATGGCCGGGAAAGCCTTCAAGCGCACCTTCCCTGGCGTGGCCGTCGAGGCGTCGGGCGTCGTGCGCGCAGCTACTCCGGACAGCTCGCCCAAGTCGAGGGTCAAGCCCAGGTCAGCGTCCGCCTTGGTGAGAGGGAGGCCACCCTGCCCCTTTACCTAACCAAGGGGCCGTCACCGACGCTGCTGGGCCGGAACTGGATCCAGGCGTTGGGCGTGAGGCTGCCGGAGTACCAGGAAGCAGTGCATGCAGTGGCAGACGTCCCCGGCCTCCTGACCAAGTTCGAGGCCCTGTTCCAGCCTGAGGTGGGGACATTCACCGGCACGGCGGCAAGCATTCAGGTGCCAGAGGGAGCACTGCCCCGTCCAGCCCGACTGCATGGACGGCGTCATCGAGCAGCTGCTGCACCGGCGAGAGGCTGGCACAAACGGCGGCGGGGTGCTGGGCACCAACGGCCGCCTGCTGCACCTGGTGGTGCTGGGTGCCAGGGCCAGCGCCCAACAGGTGGCGCAGGCTATGCGGCAGGCGCACCCGCAGGGCTTCCGGCTCGACGACAAGGCCCAGTACGCGCTGGATTTCAGGATCGACGGCGACGTGGGCCTGCCGCACAACTCGTTCCGCACGGAGCCCCAGCCCCACGGCTGCCTGTGCGTGTACACGAGCCAGCCGGGGCTGGAGTACATCCGCGAGAGCCTCGAGAAGACCCTGCTGGCCAACCTGGAACAGGAGGACCGGCTGCCCTTCCACGGCAGCCGGTCCATGCCCCACCGGCTCCACGGCACCGGCTACCATGCTCCACGGCAGCCGGTCCATGCCCCAACCATGCCCCTGGTCATGGTGTTTGCGGGCCAGGGGGACTTCAGGTGCGAGGAGGGCATCAACCGGGCCAAGAGCCTGCAGTGCCCCTTCGTGGACGACGGCGGCGGCCTGGACCCTGTGCGACTGGAGCAGGCGCTGTGCGCGCTGGTGGAGAGCATCGAGCGGCGGGCGGGCCGGCTTGAGCAGGTCGAGCAGGACAGCGAAGACGCGGGTCCCGCAGCTGGCCGGACCTGCGGCTGATGCTGTGCGGGGACCCGTACGCGCCCGAGCAGGTGCTGGCGCAGCTGGGCTGCTTGACCACGGGCCCGCTGCACTGCCTCAGCCTGGACTCCTTCAAGGGGAGCCAGCTTCACCGATCGCTGCCAGCACAGCACCAGGGGCTGGTGCTACTCGCGCCACTGTGGCGCCACGTGCAAGTCCTTCGACACCGGGAAGGCTGACAGCTGGTGCGAGTGTGACACAGGCGGCACCTAATGCTGCCACAACGGCCTCGACACCTGTGCTCCGGCGGAGTGAGAGACTGCGGAGACCTCCGGACCGGTACTCGCCGGGGGGACAGGTGTTTTGCGTTTGTGTAGGACAAACAAACTTGGGGGTGAGGGGTGTGACAAGTGTGTGGCGCCCCCCATCCCTGATATCGTTGGCCGCTAAGTTCAGTGGCTCCACCAGGCTCGGTGGGCAACCTTGTGTGTGGCCGGGCAATAAACACCGCCGAGCACGGCTGCTCGGGGGTCAGTCACCGTCACCACCAGCACGCTGCATGTCGTCTCTCGGCTGGAGGGTACCCCTACCCTCCCAGGTTCACGAACGCGGGTCTAGATCGTGACACATATTCTTAATCAATTGCTTCCTTCCTTGATGTGATCCCTTTACCCAGACTTCTGTAACCATTTTGGCGCTACGCAATCCTTCGCTGCTAACAAATATTTTAAGGGTTCTGTGACCTGCTTCCCAAGGAGTAATGTTTACTCAAGGCTTGCTTTGCCGAAAGTACGCGAATAGTTCCAGAGAGCCGTAACTCATATATCCCCACACCAACTTTGACGACCTGTTGTGTAGCTGTTTGGAAAAGGTTTTGGAAGTTCTTGTGCAACGTTAGTACTCGAAGGAAAATGTTGCAGCTTGTAAGAACCGTGCAGGGAATGTTGAAACCATGTTTATTTGCTCTACCATTCGTTATGAACTGAATCAATGAATGCACCCTCAGCTTTTTTTGCGCTCAAGTTATAAAGGTCACCAGAAGGAGGGGAAGAGGCAGCATTCTGTGTTTATTCTGTGAATTCTATCAAGGAAAGTTTTACATCCACCTGAGTGCAGCCATACGGCCACAAAGGAAAGATACAGAGATTTCTCAGAAACTTTGCACTTGAAGGAAATTCCGTCCTGGCCTTGGATTCGAACCTGGCACCTTCGCTTAACCGGAGCAGTCGCTCTTCCAACCAAGCTAACTAGGAGGCTAGCAGTTTGTAGCGCGAGAGCGAATTGATCAACAACTCAGGTGGATGCCAAACTTTCCTTCATTGAAACTTACTCCACCTTGGGGATTTCCCCTAAATCTGGTCAATCAACTTCTGTGAATTTCTCTGAATTCTCAGGTCCCCTTCTCCCCGTGTAGTCAGAGTGGCGCTGGCTACCACCCTCAAGCGTCAGATACACTTCTAGTAAATATAAATAGCCCAGAAAGTGAAGGAGAACACAGTCGCCCAGATAGCCAAATTGGTAAGGCATTCGAGATCTAATCGAAAGGCGTGGGTTCGGTCCCCACTCTGGGCGCGTGTTTTTCTTTCTTTCTTTCTTCCTTATATTTAAAAAGAATCTTAACTTCATTAACCATAGTAAAAAATAAAGCCTAACCACACCCCTATGCCTCGTTTGGCGTTGTAGACTGCCGACCTATGTTTCTGTATTTCCTCAACGAGCCCCTCATTTACTTACTATATATATATATATATATATATATATATATATAGGTTAGTAGAGACAGAGACAAACGAGAAAGACTTAGAAAATAAAAATAAGTTTACTGACGTTTCAGGGAGAGGACTCCCTTTCTTCAGAGTACCCTGAAACGTCAGTAAACTTATTTTTATTTTCTAAGTCTTTCTAGTTTGTCTCTGGCTCTACTAACCTTATTTTTTCGCGCTCTGTGTGAGTTTTTATCTTTTCAGTCTATATATGTATATATATATATATATATATATAAATGAATGGCAGCTCTTAACAAAGACCTGAAGACTCGGCCAGCGCACCGTACTGGGAAGGCGTCCGTCCGGCGGGGAAACAGTGTGTAGGAGGCTGACTCGGTTGGTGGGCTCCTACATTTATTCAGGTCGCGTTGGCCCGGCCAGGAGTGGGAGGGG
The DNA here is from genome assembly GCA_013339765.2 of Haemaphysalis longicornis. Classification (NCBI taxonomy): domain Eukaryota; kingdom Metazoa; phylum Arthropoda; class Arachnida; order Ixodida; family Ixodidae; genus Haemaphysalis; species Haemaphysalis longicornis. The sequence goes on along the minus strand of CM023449.1, from coordinate 250,522,730 downwards.
TGCTGACTTGCGGCCACCCAGCTGCTGACTCGACGTTCGATCTCTAGCGCATGGAACTTATGACGCTGGCCGGTCACCGTGATGATGATTGTAACGCTGATGATTACGATGACGATGGTGTCGCTACAAGTGGAGCAGGGACAGACCATTTCCTCTTGCTTTCTGTACGTACACAAAACATCCTGTAATTGGCTCAGCTCCTAGAACGGGCCCATAAACGGGCTTTAAAATGCCTTGTTCGTACTTTCCGAACATATGGTCGGACACTCGCTTTAAATCAACGAATAATCGATCCTTTGCGCGTCTTGACGTTTGCATGCTGACGGCTAGCGGTGGCATGTATATTGCCTTTCCTTCTTTGTTCTTTGTTCCACAACCCTGCTTTCGGGCGCTCTTGAGCTTTTCGCGTTTCCACCACTTCCCTACCATCTCTACCACTCGAATTCCTGTTCAATGCTCTTTCTTGTCCCCTCCCCCTCTTTTTTTTCTTTTTTCAACTGTGTTGGCGTCTCTCTCTCTCGCTTTTTTGTTCATTTTTTGTTCATTCTTCTAATCAGGAAGATTGCCGCTTCGTGTTTGTGTTGTGTTATTCACATATGTTTGTGTGGGGCATCGCTGGCCATTCGTGGGCGGCCGCTTTCCACTCTCGACATGTATGCGCTCTTCTGAAGCCATCATTCCCGACGAAGACTTGTCTCAAGTCGAAACGTCGAATTAAACCCTCCGCTGTTGCTGTTACCGAGGTCTCTTACTGTGTGTTCACCACGCCTTCGGTCCCATCGCCAGCATGCCATATATATATATATATATATATATATATATATATATATATATATATATATGTGGTGATATATGTATATGTGTTATATATATATATATATATATATATATAGATATATAGATATATATATATATATATATATATATATATATATATATATATATATATATATATATATATATATATATATATAGTGTGTGTGTGTGTGTGTGTGTGTGTGTACCAGGGTGTCGAACCGGAACCGAACCGCTATTTTTTGAGCACGCAGAAACCCGAACCCGAACTGAACCACAACAAAAATAACAGTCACCGGTTCACGAGGAAACGCATCGACCATTCGTTGTTGATACTGCGGAGTCAGTGCCATTCAGGCCTATTTTCTTTCACCTACCATCAACGTCGTATCCTCTCGCGCACGTTCCCCTCCATTCCAATTAAACCGCTATCAACTGCCTCTTTATGGCAACGGGGGAAAGGAATGCGCACCAATGAAGCAATGGTTTGTTGCAGCTGGTAGCGCGTCCATAGTGCAAGGCTGTCCAAAAAACATCATTCACGGCAGCGTGCAGGTGATGTGAAACGACGTTGCCCATGCCAGGGTACGACTTTACAGGTGTCGTGAGGCCGCAAAAGTGCTGCACTGCGCAATGGCAAAGGCCCACACCCAATGTGTGCAAAATTATTGCAATTCATAATTTGATTACCCATACCTGGAAACTGTAAGTACTTGACAAGTCTGATCGCAGAAGTTACTCAGTGGCTAATCCGTTTGCTGCGGACCAACGATATACGGGTTTGATCGCCGTTCTACAATACCATTTTTCTGTAGCCTACGGAAAACGAAAACGTCTATGCGTCGGCATTTCCACTCACGCTAAATATTCCCAAGTGGAATAAATTACTCGGGCGCCCTGAAATATAATCTCACCCTCGGGGAAAAGATGTAGCACGGGGCATCAAATGCGCCAATATTTGAAGACGGGGGTACACAAAAAAAAACACAAAAAACAAACATCACGTGGTTTGATACTATTACATGCAAAATGTGTAAAATCAAATAAACAAGATCGAAAAGGTACCAAAACACTAAATACCAAGTACTGTTCTTTGCCCGACCTCTCACAACCAAACATATCAACAATGAAAAGGAAGCGGTGCCGTGCGCCTAGTATAATAGTTTTTCAGGACAGTAGACCGCACAAGTACCGTTTTTTACATATACAAATATTGAAGATATAGCAGGCAAAACCGTTGGCATAAGGCACGCACGCACTTATTACTTTTGCAAAAAAACTGCGTTCGTCGACCTTGCGCGCACTGCGCATTTGGTCTAGGAAGAAAAACTGCACTAAAGCAGATAAATGCCGATAGGCCGGCCGGTCACACACTGTCCAATTCGCCAAGCGCTCATCCTTCCTACTTGTTCTGCAGTTTTCTATCGAAGGTAGTACTTTTACTGCCCACCCAACTCTCTACTTTAGTGCTACTGCTACTCGTTCCGTAGGCTGATTACTGCTGTCGACGAATAAAAGGTAGTCTTGCAAAAGAAGTTCCACCTGGCGTTTCGAGTGCCCAAGCACCCCAGTTTGTAATCGCATAATCTTTTATATGATTCCGCTATGTATCAGACGGAATGGTGGCCGGGGGTAAGGTGGAACGATGACATAATTATTGTGATGCACACATCCAAGATAGCTTTCGCGAATTGAATTCTAGTAGTCACAAAAGTAATGCAAGTACTGAGCGTTAACTAAAGCGCCATTCTCCCTAAGTTGTGGGAAACGCCTTCGAGAAGGTGACAGGTAACTGTGACCAAATAATTCTTCTGTGACCAAATAATTGCATAGATTGGTGGCATTTACGTGACTGTTCTAAGATTTTTTTCTTATGATACAACTGATAAGACATGGGCGCCACTGGTACTAAACGTGGATTCCGAATTCAACAACAAAAAAGAAAGGGTAGAAAACACATACCACCACCATATCTCTTGGCGGTCGCTTTATGTATAGTCGCTGAGACAACCTAAGGTCTGGGCGGGGGAGTAGCTGGTGAATGCTCACTACTTTATCTGCTTTCCTAATATTTCGCAGTTGTTTAAATTTTGCTTTGAAATTGCTTTACTGTCATTGGAAAACAGCTGCACTAGAATTTTTGTCACTTAAGAAAATTCAACTAATCGAACTGGTTTCGAGAACCGGTTCAATCTTCCGAACCGGTTCGTGCACCGGTTGGGTAGGTGATTTTGTGGAACCGAAACTGAACCGAAATGAAATCAATACGCTTGAATTCGAAAATAGCCAAATTGGTACTTTTTGTGGTTGGACACACTGCTATATATATATATATATATAGCGAATCAGAATAGGAAATGAGGGGCTCGTTGAAAATAAGAGAGACATAAGAATTGGCAGTCAAGAAGACCTCGGAAAGCAAAGGGGAGGATGTAGCAGTTCAAGATAAAGAATTTGGAAAATAAGAAAGTGGAGAAAAAATGCCCGCCAGGTGGGATCCGAACCCACGACCTCCAGAATACCGGTCTGGTGCGATAACCACTACGCTACCAGCGGGGCCACTTTAGCCTCCACTTTCTGGGGTATTTATGTTCAGGTGTTTTTGTTTCCTGCGCTTGGGGGTGGTAGCCAGCGCTACTCGGACTACTCGGGGTGAAGGGGACCTTCTTTTTAACCCCCGGGCCGTGGCTCGAGCGTCTACGACATGTCGAGAGTGGTCGACCAGCGTTGAACCCTCTTAAGCTCCCTATGGCACCAAGACTGCCAGAACAGAGGCCCTCGCTATGCATGTAGCGAATCAGAATAGGAAATGAGGGGCTCGTTGGAAATAAGACAGAAATAAGAATTGGCAGTCAAGAAGACCTCGGAAAGCGAAGGGGAGGATGTTGTAGTTCAAGATAAAGAATTTGGAAAATAAGAAAGTGGAGAAAAAAATGCCCGCCAGGTGGGATCCGAACCCCCGACCTCCAGAATACCGGTCTGGTGCGATAACCACTACGCTACCGGCTTTAGCCTCCACTTTCGGGGGTATTTATGTTCAGGTGTTTTTGTGTCCTGCGCTATATATATATATATATATATATATATATAGCTATATATATATATATTATATATATATATATATATATATATATATATATATATATATATATATATATATATATATATATATATATATATATATATATATATATATATGCACAGGATTGCTTGACATAAAGCGGAATTCAAGTGAGGCAACAAATAAAAACTGCTCACTTACCCCGTGATTACGTATAGACACGGTCCCTCTTTATCGATATATTTATACAGTCGGTCCTGGCCCGGGGCAATCTTTTAAACTGCAATGTGATTCACAGCCCCCAAAACAGAATTATTTGACCGTGTTAAGTGCCTCCGTACATCGTACACGAGCTTCCTGCAACTGTGCTTTCTCGCGCTCGCCGCACCACACGTGGTAGGCGTAGTAGCTCAGGCCAGGAAGCACATGTACAAGTAAAGCAGCCTCTTATATAAACTAGGCACCAGGAACATTTTCTGGAATGTTTGGCTGATACATTTTATTTATCTGACCTGGTGGCTAAATCGACAGACAGGCAGACAGACAGACAGGCAGACAGACAGACAGACAGACAGACAGACAAAAATTTTCCCGTCGGTTAACTCAAGAAAAACTACAGTTTTTATTGAAAGAGACCATGCCAGCTGTAGAAGAAAAATATTGTGGCTCCATCTTTAGGTTCAGTGCCTTGTTCCGGGATAACTGTGTGTGCACGCGTGTGCCTCGCTTGTCCCTTCACGCCAATTATTTCGCTCGCTCGCCGCCGGGAACCAGTTGGCTGGTTACTGGCACGGGACTGGACTTGCGTGACCCGCGGAGGCTGTCCTCACATCTGGTTCGCGTTTATCTTTGAAATAGGTGCGTCTAAAGACCTCTTTCGCAACACATCACGAGCGCGAGACACATTTTCCGTGAAGGAAGTGGACGATAAAGCGTCACACTTAAGTTTATCACTGACGTTCGCTTTGTAACACGCCCAAATTTGATATCAAGAGATGAACATGAATTCGATGTGGTATTCTCTTTAAAGAAAAAGAAACGTATTGATTTATTCCTGTCGGGTGGGCTCAAGAAATGCCAAACACTTACTAGCTCAGCCGTTTAAAGATACTCGCCTTCACAGGTGTTTGTCTAGGGGATAAGACGAGTCTGAATGCACCACTACCACCGCTTTCTTAGCAGTGTGCGGCAACCTCGAGGCAACACAGCTCTCATAGAACATGCGAAATGAGTGGTTTTGACTTAACAAAAAGAAAAGGAAGCAAATTGGCTGCGATTGTGGACTTAAACCTTCGTGACAGTCGTTAAGGTAGCGTACAGGTTCGCTACCTTCACGTCTTACGCGTTAGCGTGAGGTTCCTTAATTTTTTTACGATGTTGGATGGTTGATTTAGGACCATGTTGTCCGGGTTTCTACTTAACCCCATATTGTCCGGGCCCATATTGCCCCAAACCCATACAGCACATGACTTCGTGTTGCGCAAAAAAACGACAGAGGACAATGGGAGGCGACGGGCACATGCGCTAACTTCCAACTGAGTTTAATGAAAACTCAGTTTTCAATAAATTTGTTATCATGGATTACCGCTACCAATTAGCCCAAAACCAAACACTGATAAGCCATACAACGCAACCATCTTCACGATTAAGACTGCGTTGGGGGGCGCAAACAGGCGTACCAATCACGCGCTCAGGAGACTGTCAGCTGAGAGTTCCTTTAATTCTTGAAAGCGGCAGCAACAATTCAGCTTGATTTTATGTCACGCTGATGTGAGTGCCCTCCAAAACACTTACATGTTTCGCGTATTGAACGAAAATTACAACTTACCATTCGCACTTTGAACCCATATGTGCTGTTTGTTTTTCGTCCGTGAAGTTCCACCCGCTCCCATAAACAATGTAACAGTAACGGACGTCACTTTTGCATTTTACTGTACTTGTTCGCGTGCAAAGATGTTAAATGCACTATGTATGCTAGTCACCAAACTAGTATTTTTTTCTTATGTGCACAGGAAAATGCATCTCTTCTTTTGACCAGAAAACTGCTGGTCAAATGGTAACCTTAGGAGGTACTGGCGAAGGAGATTGCAGTGTGTTGCTGTCAGTTTCGAAATAAAGCACTCATACCTGTGCTTTTTGACCGCGCAGGCTGAAGCCGCTATCGCCTTCCACTCCCATCCTTATCAGCGCAAGCGTAATCTGACCTTGGAAGAATAGCTGGTGAAGAAGAAGATAATATAGCGCAGAGTGAGCAAAACGGCAGCTATAAATAAAGATGAAATGTGGGTGGGCACTTCATCCAAGGTTGGTTGCCGACGTGTACATATCTGGATTTTAAACGGTTTTGGGGAGTACCCGAGTGCTGGTCACGGAGTTTTCGCTTTACGTCGCTTAGGTTATACTGAATGAAGAAGCCCCAGTGCCTGAAACAGATGCAAAGCGGTCATAACAAAAAAAAAATGCTGATTTGCGGTGGATGCTTCTTGCACCCCAAAAGGGCCATCTTTTGTGCGGTCTGTAAATTAGCACTGAATACTTCGCTATTGTCGAATACTGGTACTCTGATCAAAGCGAATATTTCATCAGATGGAATATATAGAAAAACCATGCATCCCACCGTCTAGCGATGATGATGGTTGAGCGCGAAGCTTTCTCGTCGATGAATTATTTGGTTGGCCAATCCCACACTGCGAGCATGTGCTAATCTGCACGTATGCTCCACTTTTCTACAATACCCAAAGCAACTCTCGGGTGTGCATTCCGTAGGCATAACGTTTAGGTTTGAGGTGTACGGTGCGAATTGGTACCTGCTGCTTGACGTCCGCATCGACAATGTCGAAATGCAGCAATGGGATAGACGCCGGCTAGCTAACACGAGGGACTGAGGATCGATTCTGGACACGCGAAGCGTTTTTTTTTCCCTTCACCCACGATCATTTATCATCATCGTCAGAGAAAATTGGCTTTTCTGCAGGGCGTATTGGCGTAAAAAGGCACAAGTGAGGACAGACACCACAAATTCGCTTTAAAAAAACAAGTACAGTAGCCGCCAGATTTTTTGGACCTGGAGCGGAACGAAAAATGCTCCAAATAAAGGAGCAGTCCGAAAAATCCGCGAGTAGCAAAAACGAACTACATTTCATTTAAATAGGACTGACGAAACCACATGCTCCTGAAGTCGCGAAGTAACAGAACAACGTGCACGACACGCGACACAGGACAAACCTGGTGGTGATGTTGCTTATAGTCAGCGTCGCCTGGTGCCTAATAAAAGTGGTGTCTAAAAAAACTTTGGTTGATTCCTCTGTGATAGGAATCGGTCAAGCACGAAAGTGAAATGTGCAGCGAGAAAGGAGCATTATTTGCAGGATACCGACTGTTTTGTCGGTGTGCTTGTAGCGGGTCGTTTGTAGCGGGTCGTCCTGCTTGTAGCGGGTCGTCCTGTAGCGGGTCGTTTCAGGAAAGGTGCGATTACTTCGGTCACTCCGTGGCGTATACCGCAGAAGGTTGCGTTGCGACGAACTCAGCTTTTCGAAAGCGAGAGGTAGAATTTGTAGTTTGAACCGTGCACGCGCGAACACGTTCCGCTACCCACTGGCGTTTCTCTTCGCATCAAATCAGTCGCCGTTCGCGCCATTTGCCCGTCTGCATCGCTGCGACGCAGGTTACGCCAATTGTCGGCGCTTGTTAGCATCATGATGCACTACTTCGCTTCACCTTTCCTAGACGGCCGCACCATCCACGTCAATAAAACTTTTTTTGGCGTTTCTACTGTGTTCTTTGTGCTGGCGTCTATTGTGCTGGCGTAACGGATATGGCGTCATCGAAATCTTGGTGTATCCTGGAATACAACAATTTCGTTTTAAAAACACTGGTCACGTATGTATGACCAGTTTGCGGCTGTCGAGATTGCTTCCGCTGCAGACTACCTGAAAAGTAATGGCCTCCAAGATCAAAGTCTGTTACCCCAGGGGGAGTCAAGCCAATCCCCACCCAAACGGAGGCTAGCTTTCGATTAAAAAATGGCGTCGTCTAGAAGTCGCACGGTGGTACTACCGTGTACCTGTAGAGGATAATTTGGTCCAAGAAATCTAACTTTTTGCTTTATTTTGTCCGAAATATCCGTCGATCATATACATTACTCTTATGGAAAACTGGCGGTTCCTCAGAAAAGTACGGAATATCCAGAAAGTCCGAATTCCTGGAGTCCGATAAAACGGTCGGCTACTGTATAGGGCTCCTGCGCTGGAGTTTGGCGGCATGCAGCTCCCCCTCGTGTCCGATACGTCTAGGTAGTAGAAAAGCAGACGGCCCTCACCGCCCTCCATGTGTTTTTAATGAGAAGCCGAAGTGGAAGTTGGTTGCACTTATTTTAATCGCTTTGTGGCACGTTTAGATGACTGCATACATTATGAAATAACCCTTTAAGTAGTTGCAGAGGCTAAACATTATAATATCAGCTAAAACAACCCGATTTATCGGCTTTCTTTTGAGCGAGCTGTCGCGGTCGTCGCGGCATGGGACAGTATCGCCATGTCGGGTGGTTAACTTCGTGACGACAATTACCGTTTTTTCTTCTTGCTTGCGCTCAACGAAGGAAAGTTCCCGAGTAGCATAAAAACTAAACGCTAATGCAGCTGCAAAAGGTTGCTTCAGCGGGAGCATGCAAGCGAACGCAAGAATTGCGCAGCCGAGTCAGCTGACACTGCTGGCCTGGCACAGCCTCGAAAACGAGTGGAAAGTTTGTTTTGTATTTTCGCAAACTAAATGATTCATGCGTAACGTTTTACGCCGCATGATTTACGAACGGCAGGGTACATGTATATTAGCGAGTAGGTGAGGCAATAGCATCAAATAAACAAATTAAGCGCTATTAAAGAACGCAAAACAAGCACCAAATCACACGCCCGCTGCCTGCAAATATGTGTAATTCTATAATTGAATAACATAACACAGCCGCATACACGGCGCGCGGCCCCGCTTATTTGCATACGATCATAACTGACTCTGTGGTTATATCTTCTAGTGCAGCGGTCGTCGCTAACAATCTGAACACTGAGGAGCCAGTTTTGTCCACAAATGGAGTTAGCAGCGACACAATAACAGAGAATTCATCGCTCCAGTTGAATTGTCCCCCATCTTCTCGCTTCGCCAGATTATTGTCAAATATTATTGGCAATTCGCTGAATTTTTTCTCTTTGCATTCAAAACCCCCTCGCACTGCCACCCGGTTTGCTGTCCAGCTTTCCGCCGTGTCGGCTGCATGCAACTCGGCCCTACACTTCAAAACGTTGCTGACCCTTATTCTAGCCTATTAACTGTGAACTTGGAATTTATTATGCAAGAGCGTAATTAAGTAAAACAAGGAAAGCGAGCGGCCTCTCCGTTCGCCCGACCACCTTTTTTTACGGCCACTAATTTCGGAATCGCAAAACACATTTTACGCTTCTGACGCTCGCTGCATTTTGTCACTGAGGCACGCAACAAGACGGCAAGCTAACGCTGCACCATGTGTTCGTAACGGCGACGCAAACGTGCACTGTTTTATGAAAGTGCACTCATAGTGCGCAGGTACGCAAAAGAGCGGCGAGACGAGCCTGCGGTCCGCCGGACACGCTGGCTTTTTAAAGCGCGATTATCGCCGATTGCGTCACTCTTCTTTTTTGATCGGCTGTTGTTCAAAAATCCTTGCCACCTAGAGTATTTAAAAGTTTAAACTATAAGTTTCACTTCAAATTTCACTCCATACGACCATCGATCGGTGAACCTGGGGGTGGCAGAGCGCCGTCAGCATCCCGGCACTTTCGTCGGCGCTGTAAACGTATTTAGCTCTACAAAGCTTTTTTCGCTAATGCCGAATTGATCACTGAAAGAGATTGGACGCGTCGGGTATGGGCTGGTGACCATGTCGCAAGACAATCGGGAGCATCGAACTCGTTTCGGTTCCGTCAACACGGGATCCTATGGGACCCGCGCAGCTTTGTACTACCCGGAAGTACTGTTCCGAAGCCGCTTGCGCAGCGCCCCCTGGGCAGCGCAGGAGGGCTATTTGCACATGCCTACTACACAAACTATGTGGTAATGCTTCTCCCATGCCGGTATTTGTTACAGTGCACCGCGATTGTTTGTTTTAGGTATTTTCCTTCTACACGTTTAGTATAAAATATAGGGCTTCAGGAACGTTGGCTGAATATTGTAGTTTTCATTGAATATGTGAGCCACGTTTTATGGTGCCGTCCTCTGTAGCAAGACTGTTTCATTTCTCAGGGGCACCGAAGAATGTTGATGGTGTGCGAAAATGTGCCGAGAATTTTGTGTCACGCCTCACAATCCTCTCCCAGGTGCGCGCCAACTTTTGATTTCTGGCGGCAGTCGTGTGTTCAGCGTATAGTAATCGTATTTGCTCGTTGGTGAAACATTCTTTACAACTTTCTTCAATCGTATCTCGCACGCGTTATATGCTGCCCATAAGAGAACAAGCAGTGCGTTTGAGTTGGTTGTCGCCAAAGCTCTTCTTGCCACGTTCCCACCACGTTGCTGCCAATTCTTTTCTTTGCTCTCTATTTTGTCAAGTAGTTGTGCTACTTTATCCCCTGTGTTGAATCTTGCTGTTCCATGTTGTGGGGGATCGCGACTTTCACGCGACCCCTTTTTGGCTAGCTTCCCTTCGCGGCCGGCATTGCGCAATGCGCCTCGCTCACGTGAAGGTATTCATATGAGAGGGCGCCAGCGACAGTAGGGTTCGTTGTCGCCAGGGTGGAGGCGTGGACCCTTTTACCCTCTGCCTTACCCGAGAACCAGTTCTTCCTGGGCACTAGCGGCATTGTTCGGCCAGGTCAGGTGGAATTTAGCGTGACGAGGGGACAGCCTCTTAACTTGGGGATGCGGTAGCGCGCGGACGTTTCGGCGCGCTGGTCCGGACCTGGGGAACACTCCACAAAGGGACGCGTCCGGGCGAGCTCGGAGAATGCACCTTCGCTCGCACGCGCAGCGCCCCGCTGCTCTGGTATCCCATCGGTGAGTCGAACCATCTCGATCTCTAGCGCTGTGTAATTCCCCGCTCTTACTGCTACCGTTATGGCCTATGATCAGTCTGTATGCAGTGTATTTTACTTGCACGTTGCAATAAATGCTGCCATTGGTGTTTTGCCCTTATCGCCTCTTGCCTTGTTCTGTCTCCGCAAACAACGGACCCGCCTGCAGCCTGCACTCGCAGGGCATGTTTGCTGAGCACGGATGGCTGCGGTGTGGGAAGTAACTAGTGTGTGAAAGGTAGAATCCCACAGTTGGTAACACAAAAACATTCTATATTTGCTGTGCAAACGCCTTCGCCGAATCTGCGACTGGGTGCACGTCAACGCAAACTACCCACAGAAAGGAATTACAAACCGTTTGCCATAATACGCAAAGTAAAATGCTACGACTAGCTCGAAAATTAAATACTTAAAGCACGTGCGGACCTCCCAGAAACAATTTGCGCACTATATTATGTATTGTTCCGCAGTATTTTTCTACTTAAGCAATGAGGAAAAGCGTCTGTACCTAGAGTTCATCATAACAAGCTACCTTGTTATTTTTGGCGAGTGGTGGTCACATCATATCAAGTGCTTTCACGGTCAAGTGTGTAGCTGATTTGGTGGATGGTAAATCGGCAACACACCCTGGCCGTGTTCACTGCACTACAGGTGATTTAATGCTCATTACAAGAGTGTTAGAGGAAGTTATACAATGGCATTCTCTTCAATGCTGTGAAAATACATTCTTCACCGTCGAGACGGCTCCTGGTGTCGACGATCATTCCGACGGCTGCCTGGGTACCGTTTCGGCTACTGTACCTTATCCTTTGACGTTCATTCAAGAACACTGACACCTTTCTTCAACTCTATACTCGGCGCACCTAACTCGTCGTACACGATGACGTCTTATACAATAAAAAATTACTCCGCCGCTGGGACACGCCTTGTGATAGTGTGTCCTTAGAGCTTCCGACCAGCAATACTTCGTGCCAAGCATGACGATGCAACTTCTGGTCATCTTGGTTTTGCACGCACTTTTCACCGTATTCGAAGCCATTTTTACTGGCCCAGACTGCGAAAGCATACACAGCAGTACGTCGCCAACTGCACAGAGTGTCAGCAGGAATAAACACCTAGGACATCCTCCTCAGGACCATTGCAACCCTCAAATCTGCCTACAGCCCCGTTTGAAACAGTCGGCATCTATTTAGTTGGCCCATTTCCCAAGAGCCGAAGTGGAAATCGGTGGTGCATAGTGTTCGTGGACTATCTTATGAGGTACGGCGAAACAACTGCTGCAATTTTTGCTAAAGCTGCAGATGTGGCCCATTTTTAATTGCACCGTGTTATTTTGCGCCAAGGAGCTCCCCGTGTTATAATTAGCGACCGGGAGCGATAGTTCACAGCCGATGCCGTAGAAGAGCTTTTCAGGTTTTGCGGTACCCATTTTCGCCACTCACCGCCCTACCATCCACAGACTAATGGTGTAATAGAATGCCCAACCCGCACCCTTACAAACATGATGTCCATGTATGTGGCATCCAAACATAAAAACTGGTATGCTGTTCTGCGCCTTCATTACATAGGCATACAATATCGCGAAGCACAAACTTACAGGCTACGCTCCAAAGCACGCAATTACAGGGAACAGGTTACAGAGGATTTCGTGTTACGCGGCCCAGCTTATGTAGAGCACAAAAATAAGTAGTGGCTGAGTTACCTGTACGACAACGTGTCTTGCGCGCCGAGACCCAGAAGAGATTGAAGTGGACTCGGCTCGATCGCCGGAAAAGAGCCTATTCACCAGTGTGTCCGGTATCCCCCCTTCACTTTAAATAAACCCATTGCACCGGTTGCACCCGTAACAATGCAATTGCTGATGTACGATTCTGTTAACACCCATATTCGAGCACACCATGCATAAGTTTATTTACAGCCATATGTTGGAACCGTTTTCACTAAAAGAAACCCAGCCCAAATACTTATACATCCTTGGACTTCAAAAAAAGTGTGAGGAACTTTCAGAAAGCTAGTGTGTTTACGGACCTCATCTATCCATTAATTTGAAATCGGTCAAAATCTATCAACGATATACGGAAAATGCCTTCGAATCTAGGAACAGCGCTTAAAAAACAAGAATACATAGGCAAGACCTTTCGAGGGTACTAAAACTCGTGTCATGCATCATACACCTAAACATAGTTCAGCAGAACGAAAACATTCGGCATATTTGTGGCAAAACGTAAAGTACATAACAGCCAATAGCACCGTTCATTTGAATAAAAGTGAACGAAGGATTGCTTTTTCGGTGCCAAAGCATAGTTTAAAACAGTGTCGAAGGGAAGAGGTGATAAGAGAAGTAAGACTAAAAACGATGTCTCCTCCAGCTGTTCCAAGAACAATGGAAAAGAACAGGTCCCAACAGACGGTGCACGAGTAGTGCTTAAAAGTTGTGTTGCCATATTCACTAAACGCCACGCTCTCATTATGTCCACGCAACAGGTATTATGTCGTGTGGTGCCCCGTGGTTACTGAGATGCAGTTGAATAAGTACGTCAGATGTATTAGGATAACGTAAATATCATTTAGCCGCATGCAGTATGGTTATGTGCATCGTGTGCATCGCGAACGTTGTTGGGCCATCTGAACAATGTAACAAACCAGCAATCTACTGCAGGGGATGCTTCCCATTACTACATTTTTGGTACCCAGTCCGTTATCTCGAGCATAATACCAGTCTTTAGAAGGAATGCACGCATAATTTTATTTTGGACTTCTCTTGGGAACGCTGACATATGTCAACTGATATGTCAGTGTCAAGCAATACATTGAGTGATAAGGGCGGTTTTGGATATGGTAGATATGTTGTTTTCAAAACAAGAAACCAACCAAATCAGGATGGCAATAACACGTCAGGATGGTAATAAGTGTCGATAGGGCTACGCTGCCGGGAATGTTATCTGCACATATGTAATCATTTGTTTCCGCCTCGCAATATGTATCAATTTAATCACTGCTGGGCGAGGGGCAGCGCGTGGAAATGGCGATATTGCTCCCCAAAAGCTTGTTGTTGCAATAATAATTACTGAAAAGTTATAATTACAGAGCAAAATTGCACAAATACGAGCATTGGAAGGCTTACCACGGCATACCAGTGAAACCTGGGAAATAGCCTTTGCAATCATGAGCCACTGATGCCAATAAAAAATTACAAAAAATAACAAACGAAAGCAGTAATATTACTTTTGTCTCCTTTCGAGAGCTGCATCCTAAAACAACGCAAACTGTAGTCAGCAGTGAGAGGTTTGACACTGCAAAGCGTAGACTAGCGTATTAGAAATAAACATACCATATCAAACGGCACAGCTTACTGTGCTTCAGAAAGTTATGCGAACTCGGAGCAGTCTTATTTTTCCTTTGTAATGAAGTTTTATTCACAGCTTTGCATGTAAGTATAGTACAGCGTGATCTGAACACTGGTGTCAAAGTGCTTTCATTGCTTGTAGGATTTTAAATAATGATCGCGAGGCATGTTCGGCGACGACGGTTGAGTGCAGAGGCATATGCTTTCCAGAGGCCTGCATTAAGGCAGAGGCGGAATCGGGAACTTCACGCCTGGATCGTCAGGTTGATATTCCCATAAAGATGATGATCCCCTTCTGTGACATCTCCAGCAACGTCCATTTCATGTCCATTTTCTTCCTGCTTTGGAGGATGTAGCTCAGCAGGGTCGTCATACTTCACTGAAATTTCAGTGCACAGAAAAAGGGATAAACGTGTTTATTACGCATGAACTGGATTCTAACTGCACCGTGGAGGGATTGGAAGGCACCAGTGCAAATATAATAAATGTAAAAGAGAGGACCAAGATGAAAGCAAGCTCTAAGAAGAAACGGGAGTAGGCTAAGGGATAAAGAAGTCATTTATATATATATATATATATATATATATATATATATATATATATATATATATATATATATATATACACACACAGAAAGAAATGCCGGCAGTCTACAACGCCAAAGAAGGCATAGGGGACTGGTTGGACTATTTTTTTGCCGTTAGTTACGTTTACATTATTATTATTATTATTTGTTTTTAAATAATTACATGAGAAAGAAAAAAAACACGCGCCCAGAGTGGGGACCGAACCCACGCCTTTCGATTAGACCTCGAATGCCTTACCAATTCGGCTATCTGGGCGACTGTGTTCTCCTTCACATTCTGGGGTATTTTATATTTACTACAACTGTATCTGACGCTTGAGGAGAGTGGGGACCGAACCCATGCCTTTCGATTAGATCTCGAATGCCTTACCAACTCGGCTATCTGGGCGGCTGTGTTCTGCTTCACTTTCAGGGGTATTTATATTTACTACAACTACAAGTAAATATAAATATCCCTGAAAGTGAAGGAGAATACAGCCGCCCAGATAGCCGAGTTCGTAAGGCATTCGAGATCTAATCGAAACGCGTGGGTTCGGTCCCCACCCTGGGCGCGTATTTTTCTTTCTTTCTTTCTCAAATAATATGAAATATATATATATCTTCACTAACGGTAAAAAAATAGTCCAACCATTCCCCTATGCCTTCTTTGGCGTTGTAGACTGCCTGCATTTCTTTCTCTCTCTCTCTCTCTCTCTCTCTCTCTCTCTCTCTCTATATATATATATATATATATATATAATATATATATATATATATATATATATATATATATATATATATATATATATTGCAAGACTCGGGCATGGGAGACTTCGATGCGTTTAATGACGACGCAGCCTTGCCGGTAAGCCTTTGCAAAAAGCGATGATGGGTGAAGGCGCGAGGATGATAAAGAAGATGGTGTGATGCTCGCATGTGACACACTGATGATGAGTTGATTGGTGGAATTGACCATTCCAGTAACAGTTATACAGCAACGATGACGCCTGTGCTCACACTATTCCCCCCCCTCCCCCCGGAGGAAGCGGCCCCTCTGGGCGCTAAAGAGGTGAGAGGCGCCGCTGAAATGGCTTGACGCGCGAGACATGGACAATTTCAGTTCTGCGGCACCGACGGTCGGACGTGGGAGGAGTAGGAACCACTCGATTATGACTGGAGGGGTGTGCTCCAAGAAGGTTTAAGAACCGATGAAACGTGGAGGGAACTTTTCACATAATCCCTCTGCACGCATGGGAGTCGCAAGTAACACTTCATCACCTGGTTGAAAGGAAACAGTCCGATGCGGCGCATCATTACGAGCCTTGCGGTCTTCTTGACAGGCCTGGGTGTTTAACTGTGCCAGACGGCGGCAGTGTTTAAGGCGAGAGACAAACTCGCCTGTGACACCCGCTTGCGGGGAGGCAGGTGCAGAAAAGAAAACAGCATCGAGGACGGAAGATGGACGGCGGTCGTAAACGAGAAGAAAGGGCGAAAGCCAGTAGTTCGTTGTGTTGCGGTATTGTACGCATAAGTGACGAAGGGTAAAACGGTGCCCCAATTCTTGTGGTCTTGGATTATATAAAACAAAAGCATATCGAAAAGGGTGCGATGAAACCGCTCAGTCAGCCCGTTTGTTAGGGGATGGTAGCTCGATGTGGTTTTGTGGATGGTACAAGCAGCGCGAAGAACTTCATTCAGCAGTGTTGAGAGGAAGGTTTTTCGGAGGTCACAGAGAAGAATTCGGGGAGGGCAGCGTCGCAAGAATATATCCTTCAGAAAGAAATGAAGCCACTTCTCAAGCGCAGCCACCACGAAGCGGGGCAGTTTCTGCGTACCTGGTTAAATGGTCCACCGCAGTGACGATCCAATCGTTACCTGCTGTCGTCAATGGCAAGGGCCCGTACAAGTGAATTCGCACCACGTGGAAAGGAGAGGACGGACAAGGCATGGGTTGTAACAGTCCTTCAGGAACCGTGGTTTAATGTTTTCGGTGCTGGAAAGCGGCTCAAAATGCGACATACTTGGCGACACTAGTGGCGAGGCCTGGCAAGAAGAATCGGCTCTTGACGCGGTCGGACGTTTTGCGAAACGCCAGATGGCCAACGGTGGCGGCATCGCGGAAAGCTTCTAGGATCTCCTTTCGAAGCGAATGAGGAATCACAGGAGCCCAATTGTCCCCGGTAGTATGGTAATTGTAGCGGTAGAGAGCGGTAGAGCACTTCTTTCTTTTTGTGTCCCTGTTAGTTCGCGCTGTTCCCCAAGATGCAAGTACACCAACTCGCCCAACTCGCCACCCTGCTATAGCGGTAGAGAGCTCCATTCAAAACGCGAAATTTTCAAGCTGTCGACGTGAGCGGCTGTTAGAAGGCTGCAGTATGTGTCGGCCCGCTGCAGATAAATCAGGTTATCCGGCATATTCAAGGCATCGGAATCTGCAGGTGCAATCGGCAAAACTAGGGAGTTAACACTAGGATGCTCATCATCTGACTGCGGCGACAGGGCAGCGAGAAAGAGGGTGCGCACCCATATGTTTCTTTCCTGACTTATAGGTCCCAGTAAAATCATACTCCTGTAAACGGAGAATCCAACGACCGAGGCGGCCCGACAATTTTTCAGTGACGACAACCAGCAAAGCGCGTGATGGTCAGTCACAACCGAGAAATGACGCCCGTATAAGTACGGTCTAAATTTTTTAACGGAACAAACAAAGACAAGGCATACGTTTTCCGTTATTGTGTAGTCTTGCTCGGCACGTGTTAAAATCCGGCTTGCATAGGCAACAAGTTGCTCTACTGATGATCAGATGATGAGCTGCGTTGTAGGAGCACCCCGCCGATACCGTGTCCACTGGCGTCCGTGTGCAGTACAGTGGGAGCACCATCATCAAAGTGGCAGAGAACCGGTCCAGAAGTGAAGGCATACTTGAGAGTCTGGAATGCCGCTTAGAAGTCACGAGACCAGGTAAAAGGGGTCGCAAATGACAGTAGTTTGTTGAGTGGAGACGCTATTTGGGCAAAATCACGGATGAACCGACGGAAGTAGGATGGCAAGCCCAGAAAACTTCGAAGGTCTTTTTGACGAAAAGGTCACGGAAAATTAACTACGGCGTTAATCTTGTCGGGATCGGGGCGAATTCCATCACTGCTGACGACATGCCCCAAAACGTCGATAGATTTCTCGCAAAGCGACTCGTTTTGGTGTTTATTTGCAAGCAACATTGGTGAGGCTCGTTAAAACTACATCCAGACGGTGAAGGTGTTCGTCAAAGGCACGGGTAAAAGGTAGAAGAAAAGATAACAATGTCGTCAAGGTACCAGAGGCAAGTCTTCCACTTTAAGCCACGAAGAACATTGTCAATCATGCGGTCAAAGGTTTCAGGCGCGTTGCAAAACCCGAAAAGCATAACGTTGAACTCAAACAGAGCATCTGGTGTGGCGAAGGCTGTTTTTTCTTTGTCGGCCTCATTCATAGGAGTTTGCCAATATCCTGACCGAAGATCAATACTGGAAAAAAAAAATTGGGCACCTTGCAAGGTATCAAGAACGTCGTCAATACGCGGCATTGGGTATACATCTTTACGACTTATCTTGTGCAGGGCTCGGTAATCGACACAACAGTGTACGCTTCCGTCTTTCTACCGAACTAGTACAACGGGTGATGACCAAAAGCTCGATGATGCCCGATGATGATGGCCCGCTTCAGCATATCCTCCATCGTTTGCTGAATAATTTTCCTCTCTGATCGAGCCACGCGGTATGGGCGGCGACGGACGATTCAGGAGCCGTCCGTTTCGATTGGATGGGTTGCGGCAGACGTCTGGCCAAGGACAGAAGAGTAGCAGTCAAATGATGCTTGGTGCTTGGTCAACAACTTGAGGTATGCTTCTTTTTGATCCGAGGTCAGGTCAGAACTGATGGTACTGGCAAAAAAAGAGGGTGAGGGCATTGTTGCGTGGCTCAGTTGGTCCGAACAAAGCGAAGAGACCGGAAGAACGACTACGGTATGGTCGCGGGGCACAGAAGCAACAGTAGCGCCTTGGGGTAGCAAAATGGGTTCAGTCGTGGTGTTCACAGCGGCTAGGACAGCTCCATGCGGAATAAAAACGAACAAGGCATGCCGGTATCATAAGTCCTTTCGAAATGAAGCGTCCAGCTGGCACGATGAGCACATCGCCATCGACAATGCTATCAGACGTGATGGAAAACACGGATTCTACCAGAGGCAGAGCAAAAGCGGAAGTTAACACCCATTGATATATTCGCTCGTCCAGTACCGTGTTGAAAGCCGCGTCAGCAATAGAAAGGGCGAGGTCACGACAGGAAATGAAAGCAGATGCTGATGACAGGAAGTCCCAACCTAGAATCATCTGATGAGCACTTGAGGCTAATACCCCCTGGAGACAGTGATGACGGATGCCTTAGATGAATACACGCACTGTACATTGCCCGGAAGGCTGAATTACGATTTTGTTGGTGCCGCGTAGAGCAGGACCTACATAAGGAGTTCTGACCTTCCGTAGCCGCGAACACAAGTCCGCATGAATAATGGAAATGCTCGCGCTAGTGTCCACTAAAGCTTCGACAGGAATTCCTTCGGCAACGGTTTCAAAATATTGCATGGGCGGTAAGGAGGACTTGTCTTTTTTCCGTGTAACGCAGTTCTACCTCCCTGAACTGCGGCTCATAGTTTTCTGCGCGGCGGTCGACGTTCTGAGAGGCTTGACGGAGAGGAGACGAAAATCGACGGAAAGGTGAAGGGGATCGGCGGTGGTCAGACCAGCAGGTGGCACCCTAAAAAACGGAGTTCGGAGGAGAAGGTGAGCGGCTGCAAGAATAGGTAAATGGCTGCGATCGGTAGTAGTACGTGGACCGGGCATCACCCTGTGGTGGAGTAGAAAATGCTTGACGTTCATCCCGCTGGCGCCGCCGGCAGAACTTGGAAATATGGCCCCGGATGCCGCTGTAGTAGCACGTTGGGCGACGTGGCCGCCATGGTGTGTAGTATGGTGCATGGTAAGTGGCAGGTTGGGAAGCCTCAGAAACGGAGGGCGAGGACGGGATGTGCGGCATCACAACCACATCCGAGTGCATACACGGCGCGAACGTCGGGCTTCGGAGGTGAAAAGCACGTGACAGAGGCAAATTCTTCCTTTGTAATCTCCCGCACACTGGAGAAAAATATCTGGGACTGCACCACCGGAAAGCTCGATGACGCGTGCCCATGCAGCTCTTCGTGAATGATTGCTCTTATCATGGCTCGTAGGTCGCCTTGGTCAGGTAACAAATGTGTCGCAAGATGACAAGGCCTGGAGATCAGTTAGGCACTGACAAATCGTCACGATATCACCCATGGTGGTGGAGTTTTGCACGGCGAGCGCGTTGAGCGCAAAGGAAGAAATGCCCTTGAGGATATGCTTAACTCGATCAGACTCAGACATTTCTCGGTTCACTCGTTTACATAGAGACAAAACGTCTTCAGTGTAGGACGTGTACGACTCGGCGGGATGCTGAACGCGTTCAGCAAGCTTCTTCTTGGCCGCGTCTGAGCGCGAAGTGGACGTGCCAAATATTATACGTATTTCTGCTGTGAACCGTGACCAGTCAGCTAAGTCCTCCTTGTTATTCAGGTACCACATCTTAGCGACTTCAGTTAGGTAAACATTAATGCTGGCGAGCTTGAGCTAATCATCCCACCGATTGAGGGAGCTCACCGGTTACTATCTTCGAGCCAATCCTCTACGTCGTTTCCAGGAAGTCCTGCAAACATCTGAAGGTCTCTGCTGGCTGGTGATAATCCAGGCTGGGGCAAGCGGGCTTGCAGGTGCTGGACCATCGGTAGGGTTTGTCAGATCGCCTTCCGGCATACTGAGAGCGAGAAGATGGACATTCCGACCTGAGCCAAGCTCCAGAGAGCAGCCGGGGCGAGCGTACGTGGAACGAATTGCACGTCCACCACCTGCAAGACTCGGATACGGGAGACTTGGATGCGTTTAATGACGACGCAGCCTCGGCCGTTGCAAACAAAAAGCGATGATGGTGAAGAAGGCGCGACAATGATAGATTAAGAAGATGGTGTGGTGCACGAATGGACACACTGATGATGAGTTGCTAGCTGGGATTGACCATTCCAGTAACAGTTATAATATATATAGATATATATATATATATATATATATATATATATATATATATATATATATATATATATATATATATATATATATATATATATATATATATATATATATATAATATATAGTATATATAGTAACGAGCCCTATACACAGCAAGAACAATAACAAAGTATGTTTACTTACGTAGCGGCAACGGGACTTGCCTTCATCAGAGTACAGTTACATGATTTTGCAGAAACAAACATTTGGGACCCATTTCTTATATAGATTTCCAGAAAACTGCGGGAAGGATCGGGAGAGGTTTAGAAAATGGAGAGTATGCATGCAGTCAGGCTAAGCCTATGTTACAACATCAACAGCAAAAAAAGAGAGAAAGGAGAGAGGGAGAGAGAGAGAAAAGGGTCGTATTTACAAGGCAACGGTCAAGGTTGCTCTACGACGGGGCAACGTACCTGGCATGGGCTGCAAGAGCGGAAGACTGGACAACCGCGGTTTCAAAAGGAAGGGAAAAGTATACAATAAGGTAGTCAGTGT
Organism: Haemaphysalis longicornis; assembly: GCA_013339765.2. NCBI lineage: Eukaryota > Metazoa > Arthropoda > Arachnida > Ixodida > Ixodidae > Haemaphysalis > Haemaphysalis longicornis. The sequence goes on along the minus strand of CM023449.1, from coordinate 250,501,262 downwards.
GTGGGGAGACTGGTTCGAAAGGGTTCCATACTGGCATGAAGGAAGAATGTGTTTTGGGTGTGCCCACCGCGGATGGACAGAATAGACACAGTACACAAAAGAGCATTGCACAAGAGCTAGCGACTGAACAGGAAATAGGTAGGGTCCCTAGATAACAAAGGGTTAAACGTTTCTAAGTGGGGGGCGAGGGAGGTGAGGGAACGCGGCCTCCTTCCCAAGGACAAATGGCATTGTTGAGTAGCATTAGGCTAATAAAGCTGCTGTCTTTGAGGAGTTTCTGCGAATTCTGATGGGAAACTCAAGGGTAGGGTAAATGAAGAATGGAGAATTTGCACGAACCAAGCCGACTTGGACTCAAACTGTCGAGAACTCAAGCCCGCCCTCCTGAATAAGAAATACCCGGAACAAGTTATGGACGACGCTATTGTGCGAGCCAACCAATTAGACCGTAACGAAATCTGTAAGAAGAAAGCCCCGAACGTTAGCCGGCAAACAAACTTAGTTCTAACCCACTCACCCTCTGCTCCAAGAGTGTCAACCGTACTAAGAAACATCACAATATCCTAATTCAAAGTGAATGCTTAAAAAGCATATTCCCCGAACCACCATGCGTTGTCTACCGGCGTAATAAGAATTTAGGCGACTTTCTTACTGACTCTAGTATCAGCCGACCGGTAACTACTGGTTGCATGCCCTGTAATAAACCTCGATGTAAAGTATGCCCACACATGACCACTACACAGCGTGTCACCAGCACGGCTTCAGACTTCTACGTAAATAGTAAGGGTAACTTCAACTGTGACTGTGCTAATGTCGTATACCTTCTAGAGTGCACTGTTTGTAGGCAGCAATATATCGGCCAAATTGAAACGCCCTTCCGAATACGAATCAATAATCACTGCTCTCAAGCTAAAAGTTGCCCTTATTTGCCCCTGTCAAGACATGTGAACGGTCCCGGTCATGCATTTGAACATCTTAAAGCAACAATTTTAGAATCTGCTTTCAAAACCCACCACGACCACGAGGTTCGGGAATCTTATCTCATTTATAAGTTTGCGTCAGCGACGCTTGGTGTTAATGAAAGTTACGGAAAACTAACGTGCTCATCCCTCGATATAACATTGGCAAATTCATAATTTTTATCACATCCTTCATAACCCTACCATTGAGTTTCCCATCAGAATTCCCAGAAACTCCCCAAATACAGCGGCTTTATAAGACTAATGCGACTCAACAATGCGATTTGTCCTTGGGAAGGAGGCCGCGTTCCCGCCACCACTTAGAAACTTTTAACCCTTTGTTATCTATGGACCCTACCTATTTCCTGTTCAATTGCTAGCTCTTGTGCAATGCTCTGTTGTGTACTGTGTCGATTCTGTCCATCCGCGGTGGGCACACCCAAAACACATTCTTCCTTCATGCCAGTATGGAACCCTTTCGAACCAGTCTCACCACACACTGACTACCTCATTGTATACTTTTCCCTTCCTTTTGAAACCGCGATTGTCCAGTCTTCCGCCCTTGCAGCCCATGCCAGGTACGTTGCCCCGTCGTAGAGCAACCTTGACCGCTGCCTTGTAAATAGGACCCTTTTCTCTCTCTCCCTCTCTCCTTTCTCTCTTTTTTTGCTGGTGTTATTGTAACATAGGCTTAGCCAGACTGCATGCATACCCTCCATTTTCGAGACCTCTCCCGATCCTTCCCACAGTTTTCTGGAAATCTATATAAGAAATGTGTCCCAAATGTTTGTGACGTAAGTAAACATTCTTTGTTATTGTTCTTGCTGTGTATCCGGCTCTTTACTTATACCATTTCTGCGCGCCTTGTGAGTTTATCTCTCTCTCTCTCTCTCTCTCTCTCTCTCTATATATATATATATATATATATATATATATATATATATATATATATATATATATATATATATATATATATATATATCTATATATATATATATATATATATATATATATATATATATATATACAGTCTAGCCACAAGTTCCCACGCCAGGCATAAGGGCTGGAGTTTGACTTTTGTTTCCAGCGATAGCATTATGTGCCCATCGTGCCCATCGTGCCCATCAGGCGGAAGTCGGGCTTTGTGGCAGCGAATGGCCCTACGAAACCGGACTGTGGTCATTGAGCTTGCTCTTATATTTGAGATTGTTCGGGCAGATGACCGCCCGAAGTGCTATATTATCTGCCGTGGTTCCATCACCCGTGCATCTTTGTGTAATGCTTTTGTGCGTGTGTGTATGGGTTGGAGGATGTATTGGCACGTCTTTGTAGCGCTCCTATTTGTATTTATGCAAAATATATAAGCTAAGATAATTTTATCCTGCTTCTCAAGCGCTAAATACGACCAAAAGACAAACTCATGTGCATAAACGTATAGGGGTATACAATGGAGACCGCGTGGCAAAGCAACTGCAATTGTTTAACCTGTCTGATAAATTAGCATTATTCAGAGACCAACATTGTTCATACTTGTTTGCACAGAACGCAATCCTGTCTGTTTTTTTTCCCTTCTTTCAGAAGTTCCTATGTTTCCGCAAAAATGAAACAAACGACCTCCCATATGTCGTTATTGGTGTTACTAGCGGTTGACTTTCCTTGCTATGTTGATGCAAGGAGACACTGATTCCCCAATATCATACGCTAGGAGTTAGTTATATGAATGCATAAGTCTGAGCGCCTATGGTTCTGGTATGTTCCTATTGTTTTTTATAGTTGTTTGTTATGTTTTGGGAGAAATTTCGTTTTTGTTCATGTCATAAAGATTCACGGCGCCGAGTCCTTTCAACTTCCGCTTTGGAAGGAGAGGGGCCTGGGTTATGTTCTCAAAATTTGCGGCTTTGAAAAAGCATTTTGTCTTTTAATCTTCAAATAGCCTGTGACACCAGCGATAGACCAGCGGCAGCGCAAGCTCAGCGGCAGGTACATGGCCACGCACACAAGAGTCAAAAGCTTGACCAGTTGTTGCGAATTATCAACACAGCTGGAAGTTACTCTCCAAACACTGTCCTCGCAGCCGTTAAAGTTGCAATTCATATTACCCTGGAGAGGCCGACGTATATCTGAGGGGAAGATTAAAAAAAGGGTGTGTTACTTACGTGTGCCTTTAACGCCTTTGCCAAAGTTCCTTGCCACTTTTACGAAGGTGGCGAAAAGGATCAGCCCCAATACCAGCGTGACAGTAATACATCCTATTGATGCGTGGTAGAGTGCGGTCCCTTCTTCAATCGGGGCAAGCTTGCAAGAAGAGAAGGGTGACATTTGTAGAGTTATTACAGCTCATCCAGTTTGCATCGACACCCGGCAAGACGCACCAGTTGCCTCGACCACATGTGATCATGCGCTCAAAACTGTGTGCTTGTCTTTTTGCTCGCAGCAAAAAAAAAAAAGAATAAAAAATCAAAGCCCCTTTGTTAGGAGAACGATGGTTAAAACGCGAAGCTTTCTCTCATGAAACCCAAGACCAAGCCAAAGTTCATAATCCACTCTCCTAAAGTTCAAATCGAAACTGCTAAAGTCCAAAGCAAAGATCATTTCAACTGAGCCAAAATCCAGACATCTTCCAACCACACATCACCAAAGTCCAAAGACAAAGTTCAACCCTGTTTAAAGAATGTATTTCATCATCATCATTCGTAACTGTCTGTACTGCGAAACTATACTTCGCGTATTACGAGTGGTCCATTAGGTGTGCAAAGACAACCAATTGTTATGTTATGAGGTGTGTGATTGATGTAGTACCCTTTCTGAAACCAATTGGGTAAAGTTGGCTCTCTTCCACTGTGTTTAAAATTGGTGTTCCTGCAGTGCGTTTTACTCAGACGCCAACGCCATCAGTGAGGCATAAAAATCTCTTCAAGACGTTATCCTATGTTAGTCAAAACAGCGTCCAGAAAGCTGTCGTAGTGGCTTTAGAGCTGTGCGGTGTCGTGCGAGGTCGGTGGTTTGCTATTGGTCCGCGGAGGCTCTTTTTCAAATAGGGGTGAGGTATGAAGACACTTTCGCGTACCTTATCTCGCTGTACGTAAATATGCCAGTAGATCTCATAGACTTCGTAGGGCTGCATTACGGCGCGCCTCACAAGTGATGTGCAGCTCGACCTTGTGAAGCATCAGAATTAAAGGGACCCTGCAACACTTGCCATCGACTACTAGTAATGCATTTTGGGATAAAGGCTATTGTCCCAGAAATCTCCCCCCGCAAGAATTATGAAAATCCGTTCACAATTAACAAAACCACGCGCGATGAGAAATCGCACATAATCGTTCCCTCTCAACTCGACCGCGGACAACGCGACAAAAGCTGCGCGCTCTCTCCCGGAGAGGGGGGCGGCTCGCGGCGTTCTCTTTGGCGGCCTTCGATATATCACATGCTGGGTGGTTTTCTCCTTATCTCCGCAACGCGGAGGGGCCTATTTCCGGTCTGGTGCCACAAAAAAGCAGGCATGGGTGCCTGCTCGCAAGTGCGCGCTCGGGCTGGTAGGGCGTTTTTGAAGCAATAAACGTTTGTAGTCGAGTGGTTCCATTGAAAGGGAAGTATTGACCTCATCACTCAAACTCCGCGCGCACTCAAAACACAAAAGAAACGGCAAAACTGTGCCTACAGGTTCAGGCATAGAAGAGGTTCGTACACAGCGATGACGACGACGGACATGGGAGTATCTAGCCGCGAAGTTGACCAGTGACAGCCGATCGGGCAGCCATAGCTTATGTGACGTCCCTTAGGCCATGCCAGGGGTTGCATAATGAGGAAAACTGAAGAGAGAGCGGTTGGTTTTTCAGCGTCTTTCACATCGATTTGCGTGCTCACCGCTTCACGTGCACGTGTAATATATGGGTCAGGTATTCCTGGCAGTGTAATCTAAACGTCGCGCAGGTTTACTTGCACTGCTCAAAGATTGTTGCAGGGTCCCTTTAAGTTTACGTTGGTAAAGCATTAATTTTGAGAGACGCACTGTTTCCAGCCAGAGTGTTTCTTTTGAGCGTGCCCTCTGAGTGTCTCCTTTGATTCCACTTCACGTTTGCTCTCGTTTTAAAATACCCCCTCCCCGTGTGGGATTAGTAACCGGGCTCGGATTCTTAATCCCTTTGCTTTCGCGTCTAACATACTTTTTTATCAAATACAAGAAACGCTCGTTCAGCGCATGTGCTTCCTGCATTACCCACAACACGGTGAAGCTTTTGTGTTAACAATTTACTGGTGTTGCTAAAACCTACTCAAGGGATAAGAAAAGAAACACGATTTCTATGCCCTGAAGTTCGCGACACCTGTGTGAGCCCGATAAATACCTCAGCATACGTGACGGTGTGTGCATCACCAAGTGGCCAAAAATAACAGCTAATTAATTGAATTGATGCTTAACGAAGGTGCCACCCACGAGCTCCCCACTCTCAACAGAAGCGTAGTATCTTCACTCGTGGTGACATACATTAAAATTCTGAATGGTGTCCACGGGGAAGCCAAGATAACTACGGCGACGTCAGGCGAGCCGAAACAAGCGGGCACTCACTCACAACAATGAAATGAATGAACATAGCACAAAACAAGCGCTATCACACTCCGCAGTCGTCGCACATGTATTGCCTGTCCATTCTGCCTTGCGTTGCACTCGGCTTGCATTGGTAACGTTTTCAATGGAGGTCTGTGCAAACCTATGCGCAGAGGAAAGGCCGCCTCCCGATATCGTGGCGGTTCCTGACGAAAGAGCCGAACAGGACGTACGGTGGTTGCGGAGAAGTGCAGAACGCGGCACAATCTATAGAATCGAATCGAAAAGGAGTGCTCATGCTCGGAGGGTGCCCAATCAGATGCATTTCCTAAGGTACCTCGTTGGACAAACTACGGTAGTAGCATCAGTTGAGGAGAAAACGAAGCAACGATTTTTGTAAGCCTGTCCCAAGAGTGGTCTCGAGTACATGGAACTGTTGGAAAAATTTACGAAGGACATATATACAGTTGACTGCCAGTAGCACAGGCGAAAAGACAGTCTGGAGAAAAACATAGGCGTGCTATGTCTAGTCGCCTGTGATAAGAACTGTATTGATATTTGGGCTAGGGTGGTCAGAGGGTTTCGTCGAGGGGCACATATGGACAACTCTGTTCCCAGGAACTAGATGTCATGGCGGAGTTGATTGGCGTCAGCGTGAAAATACGGGTCACCCTGGTTGGTGGTGGAGCGTTGCGAGGAGGTGTTATCTTCGTCTTATACCGACGCACAATGAATGGTGTCCTGTCTTGGGGCGCTTCGGGCGCTTGAAGCCCCAATAGCCATCGCCACCACGGCCAACGTTAAGGGAGCGTAAAATTCGCGACTGTTATCGGTCTGTTCAAGGTTGAGCAATGTTAGTCAAGATGACAGCCTTGCGGGAAAAATAATTGTCTACCAGCTTCCTGGGCTATCACTCCGTCTGTCTGGTTGTTGTAGAGAGCAACACGTGGCGCGGATGTACGGGTTGTCTGATTTACATGGAAGGATAGACTTTCCTGGAATAGGACAAAAAAAGGTACCCGTGCAAATTTAGGCAGAAATATCTCCATTCGTCTTGCTAGAGCCCATTATTCTATTTTTGGCGTGGTTTGGCGTGGACAAAATGGTTGAACACATTGCCAGTCAGATTAGTTCACCGAATTTGGTCTAACTATTATCGTGCGCTGAAAGCAGTTGGTGCGAGAAGAAGCAAGCGCGCCCACTGCTTTGAGAACATGATAAAAGTGTGGAAGAAGGCGTTGGCAACAAAACACAAACAAAATGATTACAAAGCGTGGTGTGCGGCATTAAAGCTCCCCTTCGTACCACATCACCCAAAGATGAGCGAGCGTCACTTGTTAGAATCACCTAAGCAGCATTATCGCGTCCGGGTTTGCCTCTCGAAAGCCAAGCACACCCCAAAGTTCCTCGAAAGGGCAGTTGCATTGCAATCATGCATGAACTCAGGCTAAAAGCAACAGGATGCACAGTGAACGGGTGCATGAAGGAGGGGTAAGTTAACAAGAGAATTGCTGAATAAAAGCTCTCCAGGAAGAGGGCTCCATCCCATTTCACGATCGCAAGCAGCCGACAACACTTTTTTTAAATCTATTCATGCAAAGGAAGCGCTGCTCCCTGCGCAGCTGACAGCCGACCAAACCACGTCCAGATCTGGTAGCGCTTATACACCCGGAAAGGCCATGCGATACATTCAGTCAGCTGAACGTGACTTTAGAAACGTTCTTGGCTCGCACTGACTCGCTGTAAGGGACCTTAAGTTATTATACGCGCAGAATTAGAATAAAAATATAGGTTCAGGATACAAGAGGCTTCTTGGTGCCAATGAAACCTGCGTAGATGAGTCCACAGTGGGTGTGATGAACAGCAATAGAATAGACAGGCAGCGGACAGAAACTCTGGCAGTGACAGCTAAATCAGTGTAAAATGCCTGTGCGGAGAGATAACGATCCGAAGTAATATTTTTTCTCCTGAATAGGGTTCCACCGGTACCATTGTAAACGGGGATGCTTTGCACAAAACGTATTGCAAAAAATTCGCTGATTGAACAGATGCATAGGAACACCTCGACTCGAACTAACAGACGTGTTGACAGAATACACAAAGCTGGTTATTCACGTAGGCACGTACATGTCAGGCAACTTCTTGCCTGTACTAACGATAGACAACTTATTGTTTCCAGCATTGCACCATCCTTTTTATTGGCCTAAAATTAAAGCAAAATAAACTGGCCCACACTGAGAATGCAGTGAGAGTTCCCCCCAAAAAGCGAAATTGTTTTCTTTTGTGCTCGCTGTGAACATGTGGGAGAATGAGTAAATAATACTCACATGTGCGAGCCTCCAACCCTTGTAGGCCATATACGCCAGATTGAGAAGCCACAGTAAGAAGAATCCACTCATCCACACTTTGCTTTCGTTATAAATCTAAAAAAAGCAACCAGAGAAAAAGTTAGATCGAATCCTCTGAGTGAAGCTTCTGCCAAATCTTTGGGATCATCATCGTCCTCCTCATCATCATCATAAGTCTGCGCAAGTCCACTGCAGGACGAAGGCATCTCCCACTGACCTCCAACCGCCCCTGTCATGCGAGGCTCGGCTCCATAGTTTATCCCGAAGTCCCGTATTTCATCCCTCCATCGTGTCATTGGCCTTCCCTTCTTCTGAACCCATCTCTTGGTATCCACTCTGTTAGCCTAATTGTCCACCCGTTGCGCGTTCGTTTCACTACGTGGCTAGCCCAAGCCTATATCTTTTTCTGTATTTGAACTATGATATCATCAACTCTAGTTTTATCTCTGATCCAGGTAGCTCGTTTCTTGTCCCTGAGTGTTATTGTTAACGTAATTCGCTCCATGGCCCGTTGAGCCGACCTACGTTTCCTTTCTAGGTTATTAGTAAGCGCCAAGTTTTAGCTCCGTATGTCATTGCCGGCAGTATGCACTGGCCGTAGATTTTTCTTTTCAGTGAGAGAGGTAGCTTACTTTTCATTATTTGGGAGCGCCTGCCCAGTGCTCCCCAACCCATACATAATCTGCGCTGACTTTCCCTCTCGTGGTTGTGATCAACACTAACCATCTGTCCGAATTAGATATAATCTTTTACTTCTTCTAGCGTTTCGTTTCCTAAGCTAAAGAAGACGTTTTGGCATGCTTATATCTCATTAGTTTAAATTTATTCATATTTATTCTTAGCCCCACGGGTGTGGCTTTCTGATTGTAGCTCCTCAAGCATTGTTTGCGTGTATTCTGCCGTATCACTCAGCAAGACTATGTCATCCGCAAACCTCAAATTGCTCAACTATTCCCCGTTTATCATTTTTCCTATGTTTTCCCAGTCAAGCATTCTAAATACCCCCTCCAGACATGCTGTGAATAGTTTTGGAGAGATGGTATATCCCTCTCTTACTCCCACTCGGAAACGAAATTTATTGCTTTGCTTGTGCAGGATTATCCAGCGTGTGCATTTCGTATATACGTCTTCTAGAAGTCTAATGCAGGTTTCCTCTATTTCCCTGTCTTCGAGTGCTTCTAAAACGGCTGCGGTGAGTACGGAATCAAACGCTTTCTCGTTATCTATAAGTGACACATAAAGGGGTTTATTGTACTCGGCAGATTTTTCTATCACTTTATTCACGACGTAGATGTGATTCATGGTTGAGTACCCTCTCCTAAATCCATCCTGCTCTCTTGATTGGTGGAAACATATGCTGTCACCTATGCGGCTAACTATAAACTTGGTAAATAGTTTCTAAACAAATGTGAGTAGGCTGATGGGTCTGATTCTTGAGGTCCTCGGTATCTCCCTTCATATGTTTTATAATAATATTGGCGTTTTTCCAGGCCATGGGCACTTTTTGAGTATTCAAGCAGTCCAAAAATAGAGCACAGCAAGCTTTTCTAGCACAATATCTTCTCTGTCCTTCAAAACATCTAAAATTATGCCATCGTCACCTATAGCTTTTCCTATTTTCATGCTTTTCAGAGCCTTTCCCACTTCCTCTTTAGTTACTGGTGGGACATCACAAATTCAGCTTTTGCTCTTAATGGTTACTTGTGGTTTAACGTCACTGGCATACAGACCGATGGAGAACCGGTCTGCTATCTTAATTATCTAGTCCAAGTTGCGCTTAGTGTTTCCATGGTCATTTCCGGGTGCCTACACCGTGTCTCGGCCGATGGCTAGATTTCTCCTAAGTGCTTTCAAGCTTCCTCCAATTTTCAGCGTTTCCTCGATCACTGCAATGTCCTATGCACGAATGTCTTTTGTTTTACTTGCGCTAATTAGTTTTTACAGCTCGTATAATTCAATCCGATCCACCGTACTTGACAATTTCATATGACCTTACCTTTGGCAATTAGTTCTTTCGTTTTGTTAGTTTTCCAGTTTGTTCCCTAGATGTTGCCTCTTCTACAACTGCTGCTGGTTCATGAGTGCCGATGTTAGGTTGTCATTCAGCCGGTCAACACTAACCTCGTTCTGCTCGTTCAATAGTGAGAATTTGTCTTGAAGAGTTATTTTAAACTCCGGCGATCTGGCTATGACGGATTCCATGCGGGGTTTCTCAGTTTGCACGGATTTCTTTCTTTCTCTTCTGAGATTCATCATTAGCAGGTCTAAAATCAATGAGAGCCTTGTGCGAAATAAAGAAGCGAATTATGTTATATGTTAATTCAATAAAGTGACCAGAAGTGTTCTCAGTTTTGTTTGCTTTTTTTAAAGTACTCCAACTCTGGGTATAATAAAACGTATATATATATATATATATATATATATATATATATATATATATATATATATATATATATATATATATATATATATATATATATAGGGAGTAGTAGAACTTTGAAGATGGTAGAGAACACAAGAGAAGAAAAACTTCGAACAAGGTAAAAGCACGATTGTGGCCTACGTTTCAGCAAAGAGAACTTGCTTTCCTCAGGACCCTGAGGAAAGCAAGTTCTCTTTGCTGAAACGTAGGCCACAATCGTGCTTTTACCTTGTTCGAAGTTTTTCTTCTCTTATATATATATATATACAGAAAGAAATGCCGGCAGTCTACAACACCAAAGAAGGCATAGGGGAATGGTTAGACTATTTTTTTACCGTAGTGACGTTACATTATTTTTTTATTAGTTACGTTTAAAAAAAGAAAAACACGCGCCCAGAGTGGGGACGGAACCCACGCCTTTTGATAAGATCTCGAATGCCTTACCAATTTGAATGCCTTACCAATAACCAAACCGTAAGGCGTGGGTTCGGTCCCCACTCTGGGCGCGTGTTTTTCTTTCTTTCTGACGTAATTAATAATAATAATAATAATGTAACGTCACTAACGGTAAAAAAATAGTCTAACCATTCCCCTATGCCTTCTTTGGCGTTGTAGACTGCCGGCATTTCTTTCTGTATTTCCTAACGAGCCCCTCATTTCCAAACCATATATATATATATATATATATATATATATATATATATATATATATATATATATATATATATATTGTGGGCGTGGTTGAGTGCATTCAACCACGCCGCAGCGGTGGCTCAGAGGTACAGCACTCGCCTCGTATGCGGAAGGTACTGGGATCGAATCCTGGTGCCGCCGGGCACCCACCGGTTTCTTTAATGGGTACAGGCGTCCCTGGTCGAGTGCGGACCCTTGAAAGGGGAATCAACGTCTGGAAAGCTGCCTTTACCCTATCGAGGGGCCCCTGACCCTTGTCCATCTGGCGGGGCCCCCGGCCATCATGCCGCGTTGCGGCATTGCCGAGGGTGAAAGAGTCTGGCGGCATGTCCTGCCACAGGCGGTTGCGAGTTGAGCGTCCACCGTGGCTGTGGAAGGCACCATGTGAATTCGTGTTCCTTGGTGGCGCCGGGCACCTAGCGGTAAAATAGGTACAAGCGACTCCCCGGCCTGGCGCTCGGCCCTTGTGTGGGACTACAACGCTTGGGAAGTTCACCTGGCTTGCACGGGAAATCGCCCCTATGGAATGGGGCGGCTGCAAAATCGCAGGAACTTTTTTTTTTGAGTGGTTGTTTTTTTTTGCTTGTTTTTTTGTCGTGGTTGAGTGCATTAAACCACGCCCACACTATATATATATATATATATATATATATATATATATATATATATATATATATACATACAGACATACATACATACATGCATATATGGGTCAATCAGCACAAAAGTAATAAACTTTGACTCACGCTTTTGTAACCAGCCACAAGCCTGAGGCTGGATACTAGGGCACCCCCGACGATCAGGCCGATCTCCAGCCCTGTTGCTGCAGTTCCGTGCTCAAGGACACAGATGAGTGCGGTAGTCTGCGAGAGAACACAACTTCAGCGCCATTCCACGCTGTGAAGGCAGAGGACCAGCGAGGCTTTTTAGCACATAAAATAAAGAGAAACGGTATTTAAGCAGGTGGTATGAACATGTTTCATTCCCCTTGAGCGTTGACTGCCGCCGTACCCGAGAAAGAGTCACGTCTTGGGGCGTTGCATGCACGAAATTGTAGCGGTAAATGTTGCTGGAGTTGAAAGCAGTTAGACCCAATTTGTCGAACGATAGCTTCTCTCTGGCGAAGCGGCTGCCAGAAAGCCAGCTTTGTGGCTTTAGCTACTGCATCTGCAACTGCACAAGAGGCCACACAGTGACGCTGGTCGGCACTGCCGGCGCAAACGCGCTATGAACTCCGCAGTATCAGCGCGGTGTGTGGGGTGAAGCCGATAAAGAGTGAGAGAGGAAGAATTAATTGCTCGTTAGGGATCAGGTATTGGGATGAGGGAGGCCCAGAGTGTCACAGCGACCTCCAAAGCCCGGGAGTTTGTCGACCGACTGTTTGTTTTTTTTGCTCCGAGAATTCTCAGTCAAAGCGCACATTCTTTGGTGGCAAGCGCCCTTTTTCTTTGCCCTTATCCCTCTCTCCACGCCCTGCCCATTTTTGTCCCCTCTGGGCGAACGAGGTGAACACTTACGGCCGCAGTGAATTTGCGTGGGTAGCAACATACAGCTTCGCTGTAAAACGGATCTATTCAAGCAATGCTTCTATTGGCGGACTCGTGTCGCTGTCGGTGTTGGCGCCATACGCCAAAACCCCCCTCGCCTGCAGCCGGCGGCCGCTCCCACAAGTCGCAAGCCGGATCAAGCCATACTCCCAGCCAATCGCAGGCGCTCCCTCCCTCTGGAGAAGGAAAAGGGAGGGTAGCTCGCTCCGCCCGCGCAAACTGCGTCATACGTAGGCTGCGACTGGTTTCATCCGGCCAAGAGTAAACGCAGGACAAGCAATCACACACACCGAAACAGAAACGCGGGGAATTTCGCTCAAGTCAAGCTCAGCGGAAGGACAATGATTGGGTTGGGGTTAGTGAAGGGTCGGGTTGGTAGTGGTCGAGGGATAGGCATTTGATTTGACAGGAATTTCACAAGAGATTGATTTAGTTTACGGGTTTACAAGGTTGGAGATGCTTCGCGCGCACCACTGTTCTAGGTAGGAAAAGGGCTGGTTAGTTTTTTAGGAGACCCCACAGACAGGCCAATAATGTGTACATCAGACTTGAGTCCTACAACGAGGGCAGCTGTTAAGAAATGCGTGATATGTGCATAGTCTTCGGGGCACTGTTACTGCTTGCAACACAGTAAGGCTTTCTTTCATTATTTCTGCAGAATTATTCTATAATTGAAAATATTACTGCGAAGACTGAACTTTGCGAAATCATCAGTCGACTGTCTGTTTGGCAAGCGCTTGAACCGAGTTCCCAGGTTATATTGCTTTTCGGGTGGCCGTGTGTGTAACGCCAAAAGCAAACATTTTTGTGTTCACGAGACTTCTGCTGCACCAAAGAAGTCATAGTTGTATAAATTAATTTATATTCCTCCACCAAAGACTTACTGTCTCGCTTAGCGGCAGCTTCGACGCGAAAACCGTACTTTTATAATGTGAGGTAGTAACTCTGGATCCTTAGCAATTTTCTAACAACACGAGCCACGTACTTCAGGTGACAAAAATATTCAGAAGAGAAGGTTGTATGTCCTGTGGATCATCCTCATCAACAGCCTATTATGTCCACTACAGGACGAAGGCCCCTCACATTGACCCCCACCTGCTCCTGTCCCACTCTTTCGTAGTTCATTATTTGCCTCCGAATTTTATTTCCTCTCTCCATCGAAGTAGTATTCTTCCTCTTCTTCGATTCTCGTCTCTCGGTATGCATTCTGTTACCCTCGTTGTCCACCTGCTGTAGGTTCGTCTCAGTACATGGCCAGTCCACGTCCATTTATTTTTCTTAATTTGAGCAATGATATCTTCAAATCGAGTTTTCTCTCCTATCTACAATGCTCGTTTCCTGTCCGTAAGTGTTGTTCGTATTATTAGTCGCTCTATGGACCACTGGGCCGACCTTGGTTTGCTTTCCAGTTGTTTCGCAGGGCGCCAAGTTTTCGCTCGGCACGAGTTTTCGCTCGTTCGGCAAAGACTTCGGCCCGTGATTGACCTCAAGAAACTGTGGATGGTGCCATACTGGTACGGCGTCATCCGGCAGCACCACCAATCCCGGGAACCGGCGCTAAAAAGACTATCGCTGGTTCTAATCTTGAACAGGGCCGTATATGTGTGTGCGCGTGTGTGAATTGAACTTCTAAGGATCGGCGATGGGACCCTTACGAAAAACGGTCGTGCACGCCACAAGGCGACGGCGTCACCGGTCCAGCATTTGGGAAGCACCAATGACTCACAGTGCAAAGGGCACCTTGATACCGTCTTGGAGACGGCGCTCGAACACCCCCAATAAGAGGAAATTTTGTGACAGCCTAGGTGGCTGATTATGCCCCCACAGGACACGAGGGGACAGCGGTCATTGACGACATGGGAGGAGGAAGAACGACGAAATGTATTAAAAGAGGAGGCCGACCGGAGGGCGAAGGCAGTCAAATCCAGGCAGTAAGATCCGGGCAGTCAGATCCGGAGACATCGAGGGACAGCGATTCGGGGGCGGACGAGACGAGTCGTGAAATGCGTCAGGTTGAAGACAGGGGGGCTTCGGGCCCCGGAGTCTAGCCACCGTTCGGGTGTGACGTCTGACGGGAGAGGGACCTAGGGAGCAGACGAGACGAGAAACAAGAAGCGGTAGGCAGAAGGCTGGGGAATTTAGGACTACGGAGTATTGCCACCGCTCGAGTGCGACGTCTGACCACCTGTCTCCACGCTTAAGCCAACCGACGTCCAGCCATCGTACGACACCGAGTCAAAGCAGCCTCATCGCAGCGGGCCCTTCGTTCGAGTCCGAGCCGGAGAAGCCTCATCGCTGCGTACGCCACCTCTTCGTTTGAGCCTGCGCACCAGCAGCCTCGTCGCCGCGGACTCTTTGTTCGAGCCTAAGTCACTTCGGTGTGACCGCGGCGAACGTCAGGCCCTTCCTATAAGCCCGTGCCGCACCACGCCGAAGCAGCCCAGCGAAGCGGAGCCGTAAGCGAGATCGAGCCAGTTCATCCTATGAAATATTATAAAAAATTTTCCATGTGTCTGTGCCTCCATCTCCTAATGCCCAGTGTGGACCCAGGGTCACGTTGAGAATCACCGACCATGACGTACTGTACTCTCCGGATTTTTCTGTTGCTTAATTGACAACTAGAATGTGACCCATTTTTGAGTATCCTGTCCTAAACGGAATCCAGGCTGTCATTTATGCGAGCAACCTTTACTCAGGCAAACAGCTTGTATACAACTGAGAGTAGGCTGATGGGTCTATACTTGTTAAAGTCTTGGATATCTCACTTCGTGTGAATGAGAATTATGTTGGCGTTTCCCAGGATACGGGCACTTTTTGAGTCTTCAAGCCTTCCTAAAATATATAGTAGAGCAAGCATTTCCTGTACAGTATCTCCTCCTCACTTCAAAAGATCTACGGTTATGCCGTCGTCACTTGCAGCTTTTCTAGTGTCATGCCTTTGAGAGCCTTTCCAACTCCCCCTTTAGTTACTAGTGGGACATTCGAAGTTGAGCTTGTATTCTCAGTAGTTTCCCCTGGTCTAGCGTCGCTGGCAAACCATCTCGTGTTGAATCGTTCGACTACCTCAACTGCCTCGTCCGAGTTGTGCGCAATGTTCCCAGCTCGTCTCTGAGTTCTTACACCCTGTCTTTGCCGATGGCTGGCTTTCCCTTAGTTGCTTTCAAGATCCCTCCTATTTGAGGCGTTTCCTCGATTACTGCCACGCTGTATGCATGAATTTCGTCTGCTTTACTTCTGTTTATCAGTTTTATGAGCTCATCAAATTCAATCCGATCCGCCGTACTTGACACTTTCATGGTTTTACGTTTGGAAATTAATTCCTCGATTTTCTTAGTTTTCCATGCTGTATCTCCCGCAGCTGCTGCCGATTCTGTGATTGCCTTTGTAAGGTTGCTACTTAGCCTGTCTATATGACTTAGTTCTCCTCGTTTAAGAGAGACAATTTGTTATCAAGGTTTATTTTAAGTTCTTGCTACCTGGCTCTGACTGACTCGATGCTAGGTTTCCTGCTTTTCAAGAGTTACCTTCTTTCTCTTCCAAGATTCAGCCTTAGTTTGCACCTAACCATCCTAGGCTCACTACTCCGAATCTTGGGTAATGCTGCTATGTCCTGCACCATACCTGGGTTGTCACTTAAAATGAAATCAATTTCATTTTCTGTTGTACAGTCTGGACTTTCCATGTCCATTCCGTCTTCCGCTTGGGTAATGAATGTGTTCCGTCTGGGGTAATGAATGTGTTCATTACTCCAGGTTATTTCTCCCCGCAAATCCGATCAGTGTATCTCCTCGACTGTTGCGAGTTCCTGTTCGAAAGTTTCCCACTAATCTTTCTCGTATTCGTTTTTTCACCTACTCTTGTGTTAGGTTCGCATAGCAATGGGGAACGCTGCTGTTCTCTTATTAATTGCTTGCTGGACATCTTCGTAGAAACTATCTACGGCGTCATCACCGTAGCTTGCTTATGGATCGTAGGCTTGTACTATCGTTAACATGTATCGCTTGTTTAGCTCTATCATTACAGCTCCAACCCTTTGTTAATACGGAAGAATTCCTCTACGTTGGCTGCCACCTCCCTGTGGGTCGAAAATCGTAACCTGTGCTCTTTCGTTTCCTAGGGCCCTCAAAAGCGCAGAATATGCGGGTATACTTAATTTCATAAAGGCTTCTCCTGTTCTTGCTTTAGTTAGCCCCATGATATCCTACTTTTAATGTCTGAGAGCTGCTCTAATACTACAGCTAAGGTTCTGTCGCTAGACAGAGATCGCGCGTTGAACATTGCTAAGTTCGAGTTCCAGAGGTGGCCTGTCCTGACCTAGAGATTCTTAGAACCCTCGCTGGGTCGCTGGCCTGACCACCGTAGTGGTCAGGTGCTCTACAGCTGCTGGCGAGTGAGGGCCGAGAGTTGGATTGGACTATCATGGGAGGCGGAATGCGTGGGTAATATGAGGAGTGTTGCACAAGGGAAAATGAGAAAAAAATAAAGCGTGCGAATTTATTCTGACATTCGAATCATCAACTTCCGGTTTACGCGCTTTCTTCTATTCCTCCAGTGAGCTACAAAACAAGCAGCACTGTGGTTAATTCGCAACAAAAAACATTCGCACTACAAAATTTACCGACTTTAGTCGACTATCACGCAGGGTGAGAGCCGACCCTTCTTCCCAGTAGCTGGGCTCCCTCTAACTGGTAGTTGGCAATCTCTCTGCAGTCGATGTCGTACGAGAGCAGTACAGATATGGTGACAAGAGTGTTCTGCTGTGCAAGTGCTGGTCTACTTATAGAGGTTGAACACTGTTGGTGCGTAGGCTTGTTCCAAGGAAACTAAGTATTGTCCAGGGATAGATTTGCCAAAAAAGTAATTGCCCGCAGATCTATAGGCTGAATATTTCAGTCCTTCGGACGTGCGCATCTGGTGCTGAGCGGCTCAAATGCGCTGCAAAGCCATATCATCGTAGTAGACGTCACAAGCCAGACGTACGCCGCCTTATGACGTGCGCTTGTGCGCCTCCGCCCTAGCCGGGCCATGATACGGCACGGCGAATGTGTGACGTGTACAGCTCTCAGTGACGTCAACACGGGGCATGGCTTTGAGGCCCTTTGCAGCCACCGAGCTACCGATACGTGAGTACGGAGTATTAAAGTCCTCAGCCCATAGTTCTGCGGGCAATTACATTTTTGGCAAATGTAACGCTAGATATCGGGTTGACTCAGAATCCTTTATTAATTTTCACATTGGAGTCACACGTCCAACTGCAATAATTAAAAAGTAACTATCAAGTACTAGTAATCATTACCCTCAACAGCAATTCGAACTGCGTTTTATTGCGCCCGCCACGGCCCGTGATCACTCCGCGCAATAAAAGCAATTTTATATCCTAAAGCCCGTTTTTGTAACTACTTAAAATCTTCCCTGAAACACCCCGTAGAGTGCCACAAACCGTTATGCCTTAAACTTCGCCATTATGAAGGCCGCGTTTCCTTCACCGCCGAAAATTTCCGAGTTTTTTGGCCAAATTTTTTGGCTTATTCAATCATGGATTTGAGTAAGTACTTCGAATATTTATGACAATATAGAACATACGGTTTTAATTTTTTGTAAATAGACTCCTTGTGGAAAACGCGCACAGGCTGCGCACCTAGCGCATCCCTGCTCTGACCGTGGCGAGCACGAGGAGAGTACCTGGAGTTGCCAGTCCAGCGTGATTAAGGAGGCGCAGGAGAACAGCCATCTCAGCTTCTTCACCATTCCTTCTTGGCAGTTGATGAGACATACCATCCGGCTTCTGTCAAAGTAGTTCCACACAAGCCATCCTCCCAGAAGAAGGATAAAAACAAAAAAGGCTCCGCCAAAACTCAGACGCACCTGCGTATGGACCAATCACATCTCACGCACAAGACAGGGCTCAGAATACACCATTTTAAATAAGAAGTCTTTACGCTCAGTAGATGGCAAAAAATGCATTATCTTTTAAAGCTCAGCCGGACGAAAAGATTCGTGGGCGAAGTTTGCTAAATAATTGTGTGAGAAAAACACAAACTCTTTAGCCCCTTTGTTGAGCCCCTTTGAAGCGCCCTTTTTTAGGATTAAATTTTTTCACAATGCCCTAGAGGTGAAAATCCAAGTTTCCCTGTGCCCTGCTTACAGTTGAAACTACATTGAAGACGATAACTTTAATTTCAAGAAAATGTTTTGGTGTTTTTACGGCAATCACGTCTTTATTGCGCGACATATTGTAATCAAATCCTTCCTTCCTTGCTGCGATAGCTTTAGCCGTACTTCTGTAAGCCTTTTGGGGCTGCACCACTCTTTGCTGTTAAAAATGTTTTTGAGTGTTCGGCAACCTGCTTGTCAAGATGGAACGCTCAGTCAAAGGCTTGCTTTGCGGCAAGTACGGGAGTGGTTTCAGAGAGGCGCAACTCATCTAGCAAAACTACAACACTGATGACCTGTTGCGTAGTAGATTGGAAACGATTTTCGAAGTTCTGTGGTAAAGTTAGTGCTCGAAGTAAATGGAAAACAGCTCAGTGAAAACCCGCTTGCAAAACCGCTCAGTGAAAGCTGGAACCCTGTCTATTTGCTCCTTCATTTGTTATGAACTGAATGAATGAGTGCGTCCTTCGATCAGAAAACATTTTCGAACTTCTTTTGTAAAGTTAGTGCTCGAATCAAAAGGAAAACCGCTCAGTGAAAAACCGCTTGCAAAGCCACTCAGTGAAAAACCGCCTGCAAAACCGCCTCAGTGAAATTTGGAAACAGTGTATATTTACTCCGTCAGTCGTTATGGAACCTGAATGAATGAGTGCATCCTTAGATCAGAAAATATTTTCGAAGCTCTTTTGTTAAGTTAGTGCTCGAAGCGAAAACAAAACCGCTGAGTGAAAGTTGGAGCCGTGTCTATTTCCTCCGTCATTTGTTATGAACTGAATGACGGAGTGCATCTTTATCTTTTTTGCGTTGAAGTCATAAAGGTCACCAGAAGAAGGAGAAGAGGCTGAATTCTGTGTTTATTCGAAGACCCGGTATCCCGCACGAATTATGCATAGGCAAACGCGGCATCAGATATAGGGACAACTAGTATAAAGCGTCGGTATAAACTGACCAGTTTCTTATTCAGGCGCGAAAAAAGTGCTATCGCAAAAGAGCGGAGCGCCCTCAGAAGATAGATTTATTTATTAATTATTTACTTGTTGGTTTTTTTGTTTGTTTATAAATCAGTGATTCAATACATTTAGGGAAGAAGAAGGCACACAGGGTGCTTTTTGGACAAGCCGAGGGCACTGGACAAACCGAGCGTCCCTGTACGCTTGAAAGCTTCGCATATCTCAAAGCAGCACTGAGCAAGAGAACAACACAGCCTAAATACGTTCGCGAGGTTTAGCTTTCGGAGATGATGGAAAGACCAAGGGGAAGGTCGAAAGCGGACGTTGCCATAAGCAGTTTCTCCGACTCCCGCCTTTGCAGTAAAGGCAAAAAAAGATTTGCGGCATTTGTTCACATAGCATTAATTTTTTTCGCACCATTTTCTCGGTCTTGCCTCGAAAGGGACTGGCGTACGCCAGGTTGACGGCCAGGTAACACACAAGGATGAGACAGCTGACGATGAACACCACGAGTTCCGGCCACCTTTCTTTCAGGACGCCGGAGATGACATAGTAGAAACTGACCACTTGAAAAAAAGAAAAGAATGCAACGAGTTGCAACTGTTAACGCGATTGGTTTGAAACCGCAGAAAGGCATGGCAAAAAGAAATCAGAACACTCAGGCGTGTGTCCTCAACTGACTATTATGATAGCCACCTCGTCCCGGCAGCCCTTCTCCAATACGCGTCGTTCCCACTTTCGGAGATAGAGACACTGCATCTTTAAAGGTGCCGGACAAATACAAGTTTGGTTCGTAAAGAACCAGGTTGCTTCTGATAACTCTGATGCCAGTTTTATCGCAAACATTGAAAATATACTGGAAAATAAACAGATTCAGATTCAGATTATGGAGTTTAATGAGCCTAAGCTACAAGATGGTAGGGAGGGCTCCGGATTAATTCTGACCACCTGGTGATCATTACCATGTGCCAAAATCGCGACACGCGGGGCGCTTTCGCTTCTCGTCTCCATCTAAAAAGCAGCCACCACGGACGGAATTGAACCCGCGTCCTTGGGCTCCGTTAGGTACTAAAGAAAATAGATGGCGCAGTGGCGACTACCCTGTCTCTTTCTGGCAAGCCCTCGTGATGTTGCGAAATCTTGTCAGTGCAATGGGAGGCCTTATCTGAAGCCACTCCAAGAAGAGACGATTGGGCAACTGCAGTTGGGCATCTCGTTTTGTTTAAGGGTATGACATCAATGCTGTGGTGTTAGTGTTGTGGTCTATTAAAGCGAACGCCTGAAGTTCTCAATTCAGAAAAACAAGAAGCGTTTTTGCTGTGGTCGTCCGGTAAAGAAAATGGCCGCTTCTGTAAACAGTACATAAATAAAAAGCACTCTAGGGATCTGACGGTAGTTCGACATCGGTCTGCACCTTAGCACCCGGATGCTCCACCGACTGCTCTCTCCCAGCATATTTTTCTTTATCACGTGGTAATCACACAAAATTCACGCGTATACAATGTGCACTCTATGAGTAGTATATATGCGTTCCCAATTTAAGGAAGGAACACGTAAAAAGTTAAAACTAAAAGGCCAGAAAACACACAGACACTTAAAGAAAATAGAGCCAGGAGAGGGGGGGCGGTCGCAGCGTGTATGCTACGTACCCATGCACATTGCTCCCGCAAAAACGATTTCGTTGAACGAGGAAGGTTCGCATGGCGATCGATATTACTGCCCTTCTACAGCCTGAACAGCCCCACTAGTAGGGAGATACCATATAGAACTCCACTGTCTCTGTCCACCGGAAGGAATCGAATGACATACGTGGTAATGTCAGTGTCTTTCCTCGTGGTCTGTTGTAGAATGTCCCAGAAGAACACCACGACTGTACACAGCGCGAAACATTGGCCCACAGTTTTACGTTTGTTTACAACCTAGCGTTCACAGATTATGGTAGAAAACATGCCTTAGAACGTAGCCATTTTCAACAGGAAAGGTTATCGTATGTTACTAAGAAACAATGTCGTCGAAGCAGGCGGAACGAACCTGCGTCCGACATGTTATAAAACAGTGTCATCCCAAACATCCAAATATGGCTAACGATGCACGGGTACAGGGAATGAAGTTGGCTGGCAACGGTTCACTGTTAGTACACTCTCGTCAACCCACGTTTATATAAACAAGCGGAGTACGCGGTCCTAAAAAGAAAGAGCTTTACCGGTGTCACCACCGCTTCATTGAAGCTGTAACTGAATGAATAATTGAAATTTCTCGAAGCGCACAGCAGTAAGCAGTATATTTATGATACAACACGTGTAAGATCGTGTTAGGCAGACATCTGTTGAACATAGCATAGCTAAAGACGCGTCATTTTACGGATCAGTTGTTCATATATACTTACATGTTGTAAAGAATAACATGATAGCAAACGTGTAGTCGTCAGAGTCCTTCGGGAGGGTAGCCAGTCTATGTATGTTGAAGCCCATGGACACCAGCAGTCCCAACGGTGAAACACCCAGGAATACCTTTTCTGGTATACTGAGGAATTTCGGGTGTCTATACTGTAAGAACAAGTAAAAACGCCAAAACAGAGAAATACTGCCATACTTGTGAACCATCTTTATTGTAAAGGCAACGATGTGGTTCTCAACTGAGCACAGAAAATCACGTGACTGGGAAAGCCGTAGCTCGTACAAAAAGCATTTCTTTTGATGTACATCAGTGTAAGTGGATGATACATTTTGATAACCATTTACGTGGATGCTTTGTTTTCACGTTGCGTGGCATGAAGAATTGGCTTTCGGCAGTGAGATCTTCGTCGTCGATGAAGGGGTTACGCTATGACATCGTAGGCTGTACACACGACATTTGCAAGGACATCTTAGGAATTTTGAGACATAAAGGAAGCATCTCCTCTTAAACGGCGCTCAGTGCTACTTTTAGTTGTGCGCGGCGAGGAGAACTTTCAATTTCACTTGCTGGTGAACTGCGGTGCACTACGGTGGACGGCCATTTTTGCTACTTTTGAAGTAGCTGCACAGGCGATATAGATGTTTTTGAGTCGAAAGGGGTACGTACGTACTGCCGAACCCATGGCTTTGCGTAACTTAGCACGAGCTTCCTTCCATTTTTATTCCATTTCATAATGGTCGCAGGAAATGGAGGCGACAAGGCGTCCTCACAAAGGCGTTACTTTCTGGTTGATTAATTTGAAGCATGCGCCATTGAATACGTCACAGTTTATGGCCTTCCCTATCAGCGTGACATTTTTGTTGTCTTTTATAGCGAAGAACGCTCAATGGAACGCTTCGCACCACGTTGGTTTGGGAGCCGTTTCATTGCTACTGGCACCGGCCGCAGATTAGTTGCGCTATGGGCAGGTTTTGTTTTCGTATTAATATTGTCACGGGACGGGACAATAGCCGCTGCGTTATGGCCCACCACCAAGGATGACGACGAAGAAGAACTGTGTGCGTGGCGCTGCCAGGCCGGGCGCGGTTATGGCTTGATGTAAATAGTTCTTTACCATTATTTAAATGGATCGCTTCATCGCGACATGGTTCGTGTCATCTGCCGCCATGTTACATTTGGTGGAGTGTGTGGGTTCGTAATCCCCATCCTGGCACCAGCATCGCATCGCATCGGCATGGACGCATCCGCCAAGGACAACGAAGCCACGCCGAGCCGCCCCAGCCCCGTCGAGACTAGAACAAGACGATGTCCCCCATTCCATGTTCCCCAGCCCGAAAGACCCGTATGAAGACCAGACGAAACGAGCCGTGCAGAGACAAGCCGAACATGAGTTCCCCCGCCCTTCCTTCCGACGTGGCTCGAGGATCTTTGGTGCTTCACCGCGGTTGAAGCCATTGCTGTTGCTGGGCCAAGCATCATCAACGCCGTCATCGTCATCCGTGGCGGCAAGTGATTCGTCACTGCATTTTTCATCTCAACACTGATCCGCCTTCAATCGCCAAAATTTTTTCGGCGTTGACCGGGACGGTCGTCATTGACGGGGAGATGATGTGACGGTACGGGACAATACCCGCTGCGCGATGGCCCACCACCAAGGATGACGACGAAGAAGAACTGTATGCGTGACGCAGCCAGGCCGAGCGCGGTTATGGCTTGATGTAAATAGTTCATTACCATTATGTAAATATATCGATTCATCGCCACATGGTTCGTGTCATCTGCCGCCACGTTACAATAAACTTACGGTAGAGAATCTGAGAAGGAAAAATATAAACTTGAACCCTCCAGTACATCCGTGCTAACAGCAGAGGTGTTGCTTTGAAGCTTCAAGTTTTAATTGAACTATTACTCCATGCATGTGAAATAAATAAATACGATAGCTACTTCTAGAGACTAGCTTTATTGTAACTCAGATGTTTGAGTTGACGGCGCTCATGTCGCGTCTTAAGTCCATAAGCGCCTGGGGGTCCACCACTAGACGGGTCATCTTGACCAGCCAAGGCTGGTTGTGGGCATTCCAGCTGCCATGCATGCCATAATACTGTTCATGGGTCGTAAGTAGAGATAAGAGCAGGGGAAGGAGTGAAGATTAATTAGCAAATAAATAATAATCGATTGATTGATTGATTGATTGATTGATTGATTGATTGATTGATTGATTGATTGATTGATTGATTGATTGATTGATTGATTGATTGTGGGGTTTAACACGCTGACGCTACACTGGTGACGAGGTGCGCCGTAGTGGAGTGCTCCAGATTAATTTTTGACCACTTGGGCACCTTAAACATGCTCCGAAGTCTTGAACACACGGGAGTTTTGGCTTTTTGCTTGCATCAGAAAAGGGAAAAGGAATTAAGAAGAATTCCCAAGTAATGGAGCAGAGTGTGCAGAGTTGGTAGATAACCTGCCGGTCACGGGGTAAGAGGAGGGGTGAACGCCGTGGAAGGCGGTACCTTGTCGGTACGTGTAGTTTTTAATGCGGTGAAACGGCGTTGCTTTTGCTATGTCAGATTGTCGTGGCATGGTGCTAGGGTACGTAGTGTGAGGCAATAGAGCTGGATAACACTTGCTATGTCAGTGTAACAGAGAACGAACAAGGTAATTGGGAGTGAGCTGCATTATGTGTTGGCCGAGGGTGGCACGAGCTATCTCATTCCAAATCAGTACGTGTGCGTGCGAATGAAGATAATGTAAAGGTTGGAAGAAGTGCGCAAACACTAAAGAACTGGTAGGAGGGTGACTATGCAACTCACGGTGTATTGGCCGCAAGTAGCTTGGTAATCGTATGATATTACGAAGGCATATTGGGCAGTGGTTGATGTGGCGGAGTAAGTTGTGAGGGTGTGGTGGCGGCTAGTCCCCAGTGTGGAGAAAGTTAACGCCCGTTTGGTGATATATTTGTGCAGTATCTTATGGGCAGTATCTTATTCTTGTGCAGTATCTTATGGGCGGCACGTATGCGGCCTTGTTAGTGGACTGTTGTGGACGGGTGGATGTTTTGGGGGATAGAATCAAGGGTTCTTCAGTCCCAGAGAGTTAAATGGACTTGAAGAGGGGAACGGATGTGGGAAGTTCGTTGTCACATCGCCGTAGGCTGTAGAATATTGTAGCTGTTTACGACATAGTCTTTGGAGAGTTCCTCTCTGGTGTAATATATTAGCATCTCAAGTAATCTGACTGCGGAATTTGCCGGAGCGACCCCTGCACCTATTTTGTATGCGTGGTGAATGATAATGTCTAGTTTCTATATTTTTCCAATTAAAGCAATAGGTTCTATATGTGATGCAGCTAATAAGAAGGCTCTAAATAAGACATACAAGGTCGGTTTCTTCGAGCCGTTGTTGGGGCACAGCGTCGGATAGAATATGTGGTTGTTTCAGTTTGAAGTTACACGATAGTTGACTCAGCCGGAGATATCGGACGCCGTAGAAATGTATGGTAAGGTTGGGATGGAGCGATAGTTGGGGTATTAAGAATGAGCTGTGGGAACCTTAACTTCGGATTCGGGGTGAGGTTGGAAGTTTGGGCCTAGCGCACATGTCTGGCTGTATGCAGGGCGCCCTGTTGTTCTATTGAACCGCGGGTAGGCGGTAAAATCAAGTCGTCTGCTTAGTGGCCGCGCTGTATGTTGCAGATTCTGTGGAGGGGTGAGTTGTGAACATGGTAGTAAAAGGAAGGGAGAGATGACAGAGTCTTGATGTGTGCCATTATGGTGGCTAGGAAGGAGTCACAGTGGTTGGGGATGGGAACGACGTTTGCTTTGCGGTGTCAGCAAAGTTTTTTCGAAGAGACTCAAAAGTTGACCCCTGTTACCGCTTAGCCTTACCGGTGAAGTACAAACGTTCGGAATTTGTAAAAGTGGGTCTAGATTTTAATCTGCAACTGGTTGTTGATCAACGTAATCGGATTGTGGCACTGTACTGTCCATAGAAATTCAATATAAAAGCACCGTACTAGTGCAGAACACAATGGGACGTTCTACTGTGTGGTCAAAGTGCCTTAATCTGCTGCACATTATTCTACAGACTGAAGTAGACACGGGATGAATTCCATTTTTATGCAGTAATTGTTTGTATGCTTTTTGCGGATTCTATATGCCATTGCGCTATGTGCAAGCATTAGTCATACCTTCCAGGTTCGCCGGGATGACATTGGAGGAGATCTGACCACTGCGGGGGTCGGGGATGTAGGGGGGGGGGGAGGAGGTTTAGTTAATTGGGACAGAATGGAATATTTTACGTGCACTTCGAGCTTAGTTACAACAGAGCACGAACCGAAATATTTCGTCTAAACTAAAAAAAACCTGTACCTCTGGTCACTTGTTAAATCTTCAACGTGGCTGACGCCTCCCTTTTGAGCAAGTCCTAGCCACACTGTCGAGCGTAACAATGTTGTCCCCCGCGACATTTCACCAAAGAAAATGACTGAGGGCTGACAGACACAGATGCTCAAAACTCGGTGCGATCTCTTCTGCTATAGCAGAAAACATCGCACCTATTGTGCCTATCGCACTCAGCGTAGCTGCGGTATTGACCCGTTCAACCAATGCGCATGACCGACTACGGTTTCTAAGCTCTTCACGGACAACGATGTCAATTGGTTTAGGATTGGATTGGACTGTCAGGTAGACCAGCGCAATGTGGTAGAGTTATAGAAAAATCCGGCCAAACACGCGTGTGTTTCTCGGAGATTTTTGTGGTCGTACAATCTTACAAATCCATCAAAATTCCGAAGTCTCGCGGAGAATTTGGGTAACGTGACAGGTATGAGTAATGCTCCTAAGGCAGTCGAGCGACCTTGTTGTTGTTACACACATGAATACGAATCTCGGAACGTTTTATGTCGCATTTTGTTCCGTGGCTTCGTACCGACTACACAAAAGGAGAAAAAATTAACAGTTCCGATTAGGCCATCTGCGAACACTTATCGGCACGAGTTACTATTAGAGAATCGCTGGCACTTTGTAAACAAAAACTGCGAGGGCAATATTTTTTTCATGCTGAACGGTATGAGTACCCCTAAATTTTGTGAGTGAAATTATGAACACTTCGGACATGTTTATAACGCCTGGTATTGTGCAAGCGTTTGCAAGAGAGTCGCAGTTATTTTACCTTACACCAGAGATAAAAACCAACACCAAAAGGGCTGTAGGTGCACCAGAAGATGCGGCAGCATGCTGTGAATAGAAAACACCAATACCTTTCCAAAGATGCGGTTGTGCCGGATTTCCTGAATTTCTGCAGGGCTGTCACTCACGTGTTGGAGTTCAGCCCCGTTCGTGACCACCGAAGTTGCAGCCCCTGCAGTCATGTTTGCCTAAATGCTCCGCAGCTGCAGTTTTCCGCAAACTGTACAGCCAGAAGAGAGCAGCAGAATGCCGAGAAACCCCGTTCGACACGGGTAGCAAGAGTAACTGTTGTAATTGCGGTACTTTATAATCGCGCTCGGAATCAAGATTCTTGGAAGTGGTCGCCAGCGTGCGGCAGTGATAAAGCCGGGAAAAGTTTCACGTTCAGCTCCCAGAAAGCATGTCGGTCAGGAGCTTTTTTTGGTGAGCTCTAATTGATCGTGAAGCAGATAGACCGTGGCAAAAGTCCACGATAAAGCATCAAAGATAATAAGAGCAGTTGCCGCTATATGTGTGGCAAGAAAACACCTGATATCAAGCACTGAAAGCGAGATTCATAGTTATTAGAAAAAGTTATCACATCGTCCTTTCACGGGTCGCTGAGGCAATACGTAGCGTTCGTTTACTCAATCGCTTCAAGATACTCGCCGTGATTTGTCATTCGTCTCGTCCTATAAAATTAATCTCATACACAATGGGGCTATTCTCAATTTCATCAGCTCTCAATCAGGCCTTTCGAGCAATCCACCCACTGAACGCGTCTAAATTTCCGGGAAATTCTACGGAGGCCAGATAAAGAAATTTGAAAATTAGCATTGGAATTGAAATACCTTTCTTGCCCGACTTTCTGCTTCTAGAACTGTCTCGGTAGGCCTCCTAACTTTGGCCCTACTACACGCAGATTGTGATCTTTTTCTCCTTGTCTTTCTCCTCCCTCTTGAACACTCTTGGAGCTTTGACCAATCTTGGGGATATAGGGGATATAGAATGGCGCCACCACGGACCCAGAGCCACCAAGTTGCATGCTACTGTGACGAGAACTTGAAAAGGTGAACAAGCCTGTAACTGTGGCCGCCGATGCGCTGGTCAAGCACCGGTTGGTGGTTTGCCGACTGTGTAGCCGGCACAGAGCACCGCGACATTGGTGAGTGTGAAGGTAAGGGTTCAAGTTCAATTGACTGTTAAATACATTCGATTTGTCTTCATATCACGTGATACTGTAAAAACGCCGCCTAGAAACTATGGAGCCCAAAATGAGCCTCCACGAACCTTATTTTCCAAGCCTGTGTCAAACCTTGTTTTCAGGAAGATAACTGTTCTCGGTCTCTCATCATTCAAGCAGCAGACAATTTAACCGTTATAAACAGCGGAACTCTGTTTCTTATTAGAAAAACGGGTTCAAGGGTTGCTTAGGAAAAACCATCAAAACATGAACCTTCCGTCTACAGACATATTTTGGAGGGAAAACAAAGAAAAACTTAGCAATCTTCTGCGAAAACCGTGCAGTGTGACTTTGAAGCCACTCTAAGCTCCACTGAGCCCTCAACAGCAGCAGCACCCCAGTTGTGTTCCCTAAACATTCACCAGATTAAACCTATTGTATAGTATACACTTGATGAGAAATCAGAAATCCGAACTGCTGCTCGTTCAAAACTGTGAGAAGCTCTGTGAGAAGCTGTGACCACTGTACGACACATTAGAATTAGACGCTATCAAACAGAAGTCAGAGCAAAACATCACCTTGACATGTAATCGTAGCCCCCATGAAGAATCTCCCAAAGAAGAGTTCCTTCAATGGAAGAACAGAATCTACATTCGAAAACCGTGAAATTTCTTAAAATTCCGGGGTATAAACATGGAACGAACATGAACTGACGGCAACATATGTGTACAAAATGCCGAAGTCATGACCACACATCCGGCAATAGCAAAAGCAAACAATGCGAATGGGAGTGCAAGGAAGATCCTATCATGTGGTCTAACTCTTGTCAAAAAAGGCAATAACGGCATTATGTACTTAGTAGCGCGAGCTACACTGCAGTGGCAGACACGCTAGGTAGAGGCATGGGTGTGCTCATCATTTTTAGCCTGCCGATCAGACTGTCAGTTAAGAAAGGCGATGAACACATCGATGCACCCTTTACAATTACTTATTATTTTTCTTCTCACCCTGTCCTACGACATCAAACTTTAGTGAGAGCGCCGCAACATGTCTGCACGGTGCGTCAGGCCCTAGGTGGTAACTGGTCAAGAAATTGAAACTTGTTTATCGAAGTCATGGTGAACACGGCATCGGCATTTCCAATGAAAAGTGGGGTGCTCACAGTTGCCACGGTAAATTGGGATACGCCCGCAGTTGTACCACAACCCGGCCAACTGGTTACTCTTAGAGTATTGACTGTCCTCGCTACACGGAAGCTGCCCCCACGAATGCGTATTTCATAGCACCACACGACTGCACCGGAAATTGTAGCGATAGAACACTGGGACCTCCGCCGCACGGAGTATCCTGTCGTAGCCTAAGACCAGCTCAGGCAGGGCTTCTGGAGCGTGCAGCTTTCCCTTAACGCAGACTCATGGGGTATTTATTCTTTGTGGATTTCAGCTTGTGGATTTCAGACGAAGCCAACTCCAGAACCACATAACCCAGAGCTTGCCAGTTTTTCCGGCCGCGCGAATTGGTATATGTGCCTGTATTGTGGAGTTTGTGATGTCTTCGATAAAACGTATCTTGTAGTACCCAGCGTGCGGTCTAATCTTAACTTTGGCAGCAAACAAATCGACTTAACATTGCCCCCCTGCCCTTCATAGTGCATCTGTTTCAACTTCACCTATACCACGGACGGCTTTATAGATAGTGACCTGGCCAGCTCGCCAATTCCGCGTGCCGATTTTCTTATTGCCTGTTAGTTTTTTTTAGTTATTTCTGACTCTACTGTGACGACTGGCGCTGCATTTGATCCTATATTTCCGCCGTATACGCGTTTACTTGGCCTGCCATCATCATTATTTCGGCCTTTTCTCGCTCTGTTGCGCTTGATTGATTGATTGTAGGGTTTAACGCGCCGACGCAACGCAGGCGATGAGGCGCGCCGTAGTGGAGGGCTCCAGTTTAATTTTGACCGCCTGGGGATCTTTAATGTGCGCCGAAATCTCGTACACACGGGCGTTTTTGCTTTTCGCCTCCATCACAAAAGCGGCCTCTTGCTCAGCAGCGCAACGCCTTAGCCACTGAGCTACCGCGGTGGGGTGGCTCTGTTGCGCTCAGTTTTGCCAATTCATGCTGGAGAAGTACGCACCCTCTGGATAATCGACGGCGTGCTCAAATAAGACTTTTTTAACGGAGCAGTATTACTTGGCTAGGATGACAAAAGCCCGCATCCCGACTGGTGACCACCGAACGCGCTCCCACTCCGGTATCATCCTCAAAAAAGTGTACACAGCTGCGAACCCTTTCCTAACGTGTTCCATGGCGTTCTCGCATTTGATAGCACATGTACATTTCAAAGAAGAAAACCCCTAAAGGTATTCTGTGCGTTTTGTTCTATAGCATCGATCAGCAAAAAATTTACAGAAAGAAGCACTTTGCGCTCACTGTTTTCTATATAGCATCACAAGGATTAATAAAACGGGAAGAAACAAGGAGTACTGTTGGGCTAGTTGGTAGGACATCATTAGAATACTATAGCGCAAAGAACGGGAACGAAGAAAGCGCTCGTCCCGTCGTCTTTCTTGTCTTCGTTCCCGTTCTTTGCGCTATAGTATTCTAAGGGAAGAAACACTCGGTTCGCGGTCAGTTCCCATTGGCTTACGACGCATAGCAAGACTACAACAAGAAAAAAACCCAGCGTGCGTCAAAAATGTCTCGCCATCTTGGTTGGTCTACAGCTTCTGGTCTACAGAGGCAGTGTAGCAGCTAGCCTGAATAGGTGATTCTTGAAAAAGTATCTGCAGGGAGTCTGGTGCCAAGGTTGTAGGTTATGCAGGCTTAGGCAGAAGGCTCGGTTACAAACATAATCAAGGGAAACGCTTTAGCGTATAAATATTGTCACATGTTTTGTAAGAAAGGACACACTCAACTGCCATCGACGGCGAGACAGAAGAACCGAAATAATCGTCTTCGGATCGCGCGCGCTGGTGCCTGGCTCTCGGTTCTCGAGCGCTTTTAGATTACACCCGTAGCTGTCGCTCTTTGCTTTTTTTGGTGCCTCATTAAACCACCACCCGGAGTACGCACTTGCTGTACGCAACAATATGCTGAAAGATCCTGCAACATTTTTGCGTCGCACTTTCAGTGAACATGTCGAAGGTGATGGTATTTGTTGCGCACAGCTGAGCACGCCGTGCAGGTGCACTAAGTTCCTATCGCCTCGGTACGGGGGCCGTGGCTGAAACGATATCCCGAGATAACTGTGGTTCTCACCGCAAGCATAGACCTTGTAGGGCTGTTATTGCCAACTTTTCCAGTTGTTGGGCTTGCAAGCCACTGGGGAGCAGGGTTACCAGATTGGGCTATTAACAGCCAAGTTGGCGCTATCATTCATTTGAGATGGCGTCGACATTTTTCTAATGGCTATGTGGCGTCCCCCCCCTCTCCACTACAACATGTCTTCCCCAAACTGGTGACGCTAAGGATGGGGCGCGTGCCAGACCAATTTACAAGCGTGTTTGCACGCTTTCCACATGCAGGCTATCGACGCGCTCACAATAAGTGCAAAGGCAAAGGTCGGGCGGCGCCTCCTCCACCCGCGCATTTCGGAGTTAAGGGCTGAACCAAGTCCGACTGAAGAGCTGAACCTTTGGCTGAACCAAGTCCGACGCGGAGATTTAAGCCTTCAGAGGCGATCGACTGACCTTACTTTGTTCCCGAACCGGGAGGATAGTCCGCGGCCTCGTCTCCTAGGGCAGCGGAAGGGAGCCCCAATCTCTAACTCAAACTCTAACTTGCCTTTTGTATGGAAACATAGATAATGGAACTTATGGATAATAGAGCGACAGACGTGAGGTGAGAAAACCGGAAGGAGTGGATGGGGCTCCGCCTTCATTCAAACCATTAGCATTCGGAACTCGGCCTAACCGTGAAGCCCCTGGACCAACAAAACTCTGCCCTAAAGAAAGAAAAGCAGCG
Organism: Haemaphysalis longicornis; assembly: GCA_013339765.2. Taxonomy (NCBI): domain Eukaryota; kingdom Metazoa; phylum Arthropoda; class Arachnida; order Ixodida; family Ixodidae; genus Haemaphysalis; species Haemaphysalis longicornis. The sequence goes on along the minus strand of CM023449.1, from coordinate 250,468,928 downwards.
GGGAGTCGCGGCTTCTTCGCCGAAGCTTCTATGTGGCCCTTGTTTTTCCTAACCAGAGTTCTTGTGCCGTTTGACTGTTTAAAACGCTGGGGGTATCGCAGGTGTCGAATCGTTCGCTGTAAGGAAATTTATGTTATACGGAGAGCGCGTGCCAGACAACGACTCCGATTTTGTGTGTTCCTGCACCGCGGACAGGGGAACGGAATGGCACAGCAACGTGCGCCCAGGCACGCAGACAGCTCAGTATACACATAAATAGGCCGAAGGAAGGCAATCAAGGTTTACAGCAGCGCTCGGGTGCTGCTTTTAGACTCCGCTGAACTCCACTTCAGCATCTGTTTCGTCCACTGGCCTCATCCCCCCTTTGCTACGCATTGGGCGGCCAGCAGCAGGCCGCATTCGTCTTGCCTTGACACGTTGATCAGAAAAGCCGCTCGGCAAAACCATTGAAGTCGCATCGGGCAGCCACAACTGGCACTAATTGATACCCGACTCCATTGTTCGGCCAGTGCTTCTAACGGCTATTTGAGTAGGCGGGGCCTGTGCTCGAGATTCGAGGATCTCACTGCAGAGGCTGTGTGTCAAAGGCAGTGGCAGTAAACTGCCCAGAGCCCAGGAATCGGTGCGCCAGATGCATGGCGGAAGAGACGTTGTGCTCTTTCCTCGAAACAACTTAAATCAACAGTGGTGTTGGTTATTGGCAAGCCATTCGTTTTAACAGCCGGATAGCTTAGACAGTGGAGGTCAAACCATGCGCCGCGTTCCCTTGACACGTTGCCGCCAGACCTCGCGAACCCCAGAACGGTGAATGCCCCGCCTCAGACGCCGACCCCCTCGTCATTCGTGCCCTTTAAATTCCGTGGTGCTTTAAAGTAATTTGATGTGCGCAAAAAATCACGTGCAAAAAGAATAATTTTGGGCTAATTAAAATTTCCGCGTTGGTCTACTTTTGGGCTACTGCGGAGGCTGATTTAGCGGTTTGTGGTTCGAACGATCTGGTAACCCTGCTGGAGAGCGCGGCCCAGTAATGATGAAAATGCCGCAGCCGTTGAAGAGGTTTAAATAAATAAGTTCTCCCTTCGCTGGAAAAAAACGCTGTTTCGCGCAATAATGACGGCTCACCCATGCACAGAATGGCCCTGTTGGGGTGTTTATGCAAATTCGAGCCTTCCCTGTGAACTTTTGGTCATGCATAGCCAAACTACATATCAAAAGAAAGCTTATGCACGTAAATCTAAATTATACAAGGTTTCCGAATGTTGTAATGAACGGAAATGCTGTAAAGAAAAGGATGCTAATCGAGCAGCATTCCTTTCGCTCGCTGCGCGCGCTCGTAGCGGGACCCCCTTTGCGGCAGCGCGATCACTACGCGCACAATCTCGTCGTCCCTTAGCTCCGTTCACAAAACCATCGTGCTGTGCGCTGCAGAAAACTCTCGAAATGTAGCACAACGGGAGAGTCCATGCAAAATTGCGGCTTCCAAGGTCAAAGTTTGTTACCCTTGGTGGGAGTCAAGCCAATCCCCATTAATTCCGAAGCAAGCCAGGTGGCTTATGATTCAAAATGGTGTCGTCCAGGAGTCACACCGCGGCTCTGTCGCGGAAACTTTTGTCCGGCAAATTGAACTTTTGGCTTTATTTTGTCCAAAATATCTGTTGTTTATATGCATTACTGCTGTGGCACAACTGGGGGTTCCTCGGGAAAGTCCGGAATGTTCAGCAAGTCCGATTTTTCGGCATCCGAGATCGGCTTCTGTATAAGAAGCGGGTCTAGACTTAACCGTCAATTCTCGTTGCTGGCCGGTATTGTAGGTGTGGATCAGAAAAATCAGCATTTATTTTTACGACCATTACTTTTTATGCGAGCAGTCGAAAGCCCCACTGCGAGTGGAGAACACCCCGGCGAGTTCGGGGATTAAACTTAGCCCCACCTGACGGAGCGCGCCGTCGCAGCACGGCAATTTTTGGCCCCCTTGCTTCCATTGTCGCCGGCTGCGATGGGTAGGTGGCTATCTATAAAGCCGGTCGTGACTTACGCGTAGCGTTTCCGCGAACTTTGGCTGTAAGATTGAATGCAACGTAACTTCGCAACGGAAAAATGAAGGGGCAATTGCGTATTTCACATGGCATGGCTGCACGTTGCGGCGGGTCGCTATAAGTTTCAAAAAAAAAAAAAAAACGCTCATGCCTTTGCGATTTACCGCGCCTGCCGCAGCTGTTATCGGTATCGACGCCCTCATCATCGGAATAGCTAAATCGGACGACCATGAAACGTACACGGACAGCTGACGAAGGAGATAAGATATAATCGAGTAAATGAAACTCCAGCCGTAAGGATAAAATGTGGCCCCCTCAATACAACATTTCTTTCTGAACGGGCCACATGATTAAATGTGTAGCGGTGCTCCACCGTATAAGAACGTTGGCTACTGCATAGGAGCTTTAGGGTAAAGCGGGGCAAAATGACATTTTGACTTTGCCGCGTACTATGGTCAGTACAAACAATACTTTTTCTTTGTTTCTGTTTCAGCAATAGGGGCCGTAGTTTTCGATGTTTTTTGCTTTAAAAGTTAATATTTGGTAGCAGGGTTCGCGCGTCAAAAATTGCGGGGCTGTTGTCAGTGTGTTCGTGACCCCACAAAAAGGGGCAAAATTGTGCCCGGAAAAATTTTCGGATCCGTGTTTCAAGGTACTCCGGTGTTAGGGCAACAACGTAGGTATTTATGTTGCTACGTCTACTTTATACTAGTAGCTACATGCCACCCAAAGTTTATTTCATTTGGTGCCCTTTGCCGAAGGGGATTTCTTTTTAATTCGGGCATGTGAGACGGGCAAAACGCGACAAAAAGGCAGTGAATTGGCTTAGAGAGCGTCGTAATAACTGAATCATTCATTTACGCTCGTTACATATATATATTTTTTTACTGGGGTGCGGGCGTACAAAAAACCACCATGCAGAGCTTCCTCGGAGAAAAACGACATGATAAAAGGACTGAATGCTGTTCAGGGCGAGACTCACTCCATTCGCGCTGCCACGCGGTTGTTCCGTGTTCCCAAGGATGCTTTCCAAAGACGCGTAAAATATGGGAAGAATTTCAAAGCCAAGCCACTTACAAAAGTGGTTTGGTACCGAAGAGAAGACTTTTGTCAGCAGAACAAGAGAAGCAGCTCGTCGAGCATATCTTATGCATTGAGGGAGCCTTGTTCGGCCTTACATGCAACGATGTGCGAAGGTTAGTTTAAAACTTTTGCGAAGCAAACAACATCGAACATATATTTAAGAAGAAAAAGAAAGTAGCATGTAAAGACGGGATTTCTTCATTCTTGAAGTGCCACAAAGCAATTCTCTGACTTTGAAAACCACTACGACTTTCAGTGATGGGAGCTCTGTCACTTTTTAGATCACGAGCAAATGAATACTTCGACGCTAGGGAACACATCCTAACTGAAGAGAAGCTGACACCTTCTAGAATTTTCAATTTAGACGACACTGGGGTCCGAAACATGCACAGACATAAAATAATTGCCTCTACAGGTAAAGGTGCTTTGCCGGCAAGGTCAAGTGGGAAGAGAGGGCACAGGGTTTCTGTCGTTTGCTGCGCCACTAGAACGGGGTTCGCTCTTCCTCGTTACTGATTAGACCGTCACTCGTCTTAATAAGACCGTCACTGACATCACACGTTCCCATCCCCCCCTCCACTGGTACAATGCAATGCGTGTCAGACAATGAGGGGGTGAACGAAGATATTGTTTGTGGTTTTTGAAGCACTTCGTGGAAATTGGCTGATGTTTTCTGAGGCCACAAGGTACTGATTATTATGGATGGTCATTCCAGCCATACCAGGAATTTGGATGTTATCCAATATGCCAGGGATAACGGGATCATTATGCTGTCCCTGCCGATTCAAAGCTGCAACCACTTGACGCCAGTTTTTTCTAAGTCAATCAAGACAGCATACAACAATGCCTGCCGTGAATGGCTGTTTAGCCACGTAGGCGACTGAATCACAATAGACCACAATGGCGAATTAGTGGCAAAGCTTTTCGAAAAATCCGGCATCAGTCGCAACGTTACTGCTGGATTTCAAGTGCTTCTACTGCAAGATCTGAATGACTTAAATTTCTTCGCACCGTCTGGTTTTGCCCCACGCAACGTCTAATTTTGCACCGCAGGTTTGGTCAAAATGAGACATTTTGCGCATTTTCGATTTCTTTTTAAATACACTTTTGAACAGTGGCAACATGGCCATATTTATTTTGCACATACCTTGTACGCAAATTTAAGTTCCTGTATTGACGTTCTATGGTATCACTATTCACCATTCATTCAATACTGACTATTTCCAAACTTCGGTCGCATTTTGCACCCGCTTTACTCTACTTCTCTTAGGTTGTGTGCATTGACTATGCCACTGCGTGTGAAATAGATGAAAGCCTCATATGACAAAAGAAGCGGACGACCATTGTTGCTTGCCTCCTAATCTAAAATTTCGTGGTACTTTTCGTGGGTGCCCGATACACAACTTTTGAATATTGATAATGAGGTCTTTGCGGTTACCGAATAGTGTGTTAGTGTTGCGATTACCGAATAATAATGGCTAAGCTGTTACTCTTTAATAAATACCGGCGCCCAATTTTTTAAAGACGATCGCCTTTCTTGGGGTACTTAAACTCAGAGATTTTGGGTTGTCTGTATGCCTGTTTGTGTGTCTGTCTGTCTGTATGTCTGTGACTCGATTCAGCCACACGGCCAAAGTAAAACAACGCCTGTGCAATAGTCTTACGTAGTCACAGCCAAATCTACCCGTCTAAGTCCGGTGTAATGTTCAAACTTGTCAACATTGTTAAAGAAGGACAAGACATTACGCAAATATAACACAACAAATTAATACAGAAGCGATATTTGCAGTCTTCTTTGACAAAAAATTCATAGATGCTTGAATTTTGCGAAATTGAATACTTCATCCACTGCATAAAAAAAATTCACTCCGCCATCGCCTACTGTCACCCGCCCCACGAGAGCTTCTGGCGGCATTTTATGAAATCAAGCCGCAACAGTTACAAAAGGTTCCACTAGATACGTTCCACGTTCTGCTTGGAACGCACGTGGGGTAGAGCAACGTGGTTCTACATACGTCGAAGTAGGGCGCCTCGATTCACGCGCGTATCCGCCGTACGGCAGCGCCGGCATCGAAGCACCATGGAGCAGTGGAACGCGGTAAATTTGAATTGATTTAGGCGAACCTTTGGCGTCTTTACCTTGGGAGGAGTGCGACGCAAGAGGAACAACATGAGAGGTGAGCGAGATAGTGAACGGAAGCATTTATTTTGCAAATGCCGATAAAGACTATCGTCTTTGTCGACATTTGCAACGAAAGGAGCAGATACACGGTCAATTGTTTGCTATGAGCATTGGCACTCACACCAAACACACAAAAGAAAGCACTTACTCCTGCCGCGCCCAATTCGCTCTGAGTCGCCGACAGATGAATGACCATAAATCAAGGTGCGTGTACTACATGCATACGTGTTGACGGTTACCACCATTCGGTTATGATTTCTGCCATATATAAGTGCACCCTTGTGAAATTATTGTTTGCTTGGAACTTCTCTCCGGCGATCGTAAGGGCACTCTCAACAGGCAGGCTACCCTCGTCTGCATCGCCTGTTGCGATTATACATAGACGTTTCCTGCGCTCATGAAAATGCTTCGTGAAGTTATTCCAGGCCGATTCACTGGTACTGGACACTTCATTTTCATGTCACATGAAATTTTTATTGACAATTCTGCGTGTACGTATCGTATATAGGGGTCTAAGAACTAGTCTGCAACCCGAGTTTGGTGTTATAAATGTACAGCGAAGCATGCTTCGTACTGTCTGTCGGATGCAGAAGCATGTACTTCCGGATGACAGCGTCAGGGGATGGCTCGAGTCGGAAGCTTCACACTTCGAGCCTCTGGTGATTAACGATATGAAGGTGATGCTCCTCTTGTGTGACTTCTCCACTGCTCCGTTCATCTCCAGCATCGTGACGTTTTACTGAAATTTCAGTCCACAGAAATAAGAAGTAATATTCATATTGTTTAAATCTAACTGTACTTTTTGAGTGTTATGGAAGGAAGCTACTGCAACAAATTAAGTCTATGCTTCGCAGTAAAAGTTTGGCTGCGCCCACCACACAATGCCGGGTGAAAGCAGCCTACGTTTTGAATAAGATATAGTTGCCCAATACCTCACTGCGAGTGTGTACTATTCGTTGGCTGTGTAACAGATTCCTTAGGCTTCAGGGTGCGCGCACAATATCCAGTGCACGCGCACAGCCTAAGTATAAAGCGTTGTTAAATACAGCTTTGTGAGTATGTGCTACTGTGTGAAGATTGAATACTTTGCTAGACTCACAGCAGCGACTGTTGAGTATTCATGTGCCTGTGTTTAGGAGCTTAGGCCAAAAGGTGACCTTTGTAGTAGCGGTAGTACGAAAATTTATTGAACAATAAAGTGGGAGGGGTTACCAAGTCCGGGAACCGAAGTGATGACGCGGGTGACCAATGGCATAGGCGCCAGAGGTTGCTGTGTACGTCAAGGTGGTCACTGGTAATCGGGTTCTTCCATAGCTCAGGGAGAGGGAACGAACGAGTGAGAGGGCGGGGTTAGATGCGCACTCTAATAAAATGTGGGCTAGTGTGTTGAAGTGAGGTTGAGGGAAATATTGTCTGTAGAGTCGATAGTACTCTGTAATCTCTTGAAATGTGATCCATAGTGGGACTCCGCTTGTTCTTCCGAGGTCAGGTAGGAGAGTGGGCAGGCTTGCTCAGTCTAGAGCGCTTAATAAAGCACAGAGGAACTAGTTTTTCTGTTTCTGGAAGGAAGATAACGGGCATAACTAGGGCCTCCGTTATCGCAGCCTTGGTGTCAACGGACGCATAACAGATCATTTCTCTGGCCGGCTTCTCTTTACAGGCTGTACAGGCTATCAAGTTATGGTAAGGGTTCAAAAAAAGGTTCCCTTTGCCCCGAACTCTCTAATCAGCGCTGGCTACCACCCTCTATGCGTAAGGTGAAGTTTCATAAACAGAAATAATTTTGAGTCCCGCTCCTGTCGCGTCGTTTTGGGTCGGTTATGAGAGAACTTGTCCATGATAGTTCCTTGCTTTCATCTCTTGTAGTGTTTAATTACTGGAGCTAAAGGGGCCGCTTTTAAGTGCGAATGCACTTCTTAAGCGAGCCTGAATCGTCCGCCGCCGTCGCCCGCATAGCAACAGCTGCGGGTGCGCGCGCTCTTCGTCTTCCCTAGCAACGGGGGGAGATGGGCGCGCGCTACTCTCCTCCTCCTCTCTCCGCTCAGTGACTGCGGGTGTTGGGCGCCTCCTCTCCACTTCGGGCGGGAGAGCTCTCACTCGCGTAGCGGGCGCTCCGCATTCCGACGCGTGTGGGCGCTTGTGTAGCCCTCGCCGTAACGGCGGGCGCTACTCTCCTCCTCCTCTCTCCGCTCAGTGACTGCGGGTGTTGGGCGCCTCCTCTCCACTTCGGGCGGGAGAGCTCTCGCTCGCGTAGCGGGCGCTCCGCATTCCGACGCGTGAGGGCGCTCGTGTAGCGGCCGCGTGGCGCGGGAGGGTATTAGTCGAGCGCGCGCCGTCGTCGAGAGCGGTCGCTGGTCCTGCATCTCGATAACGATGATGGCGGACCGGGCAACGGTACCAGCAATAACGAGTGAAATATCTTTCTTTGTAGTTGTGTGCGTGTGTGTAATCTCTCGACTACTCATTAGGATCACGATATCCACCGTAATCGCGCAATCAACAACCGTGCATTCGCACTTACACACTCTCCCCCTCGGGGAAGTGCGAGGGAATTTTTTTTACCTGTTTATTCACACTACCGTCCACTCCTTCGTGCTTCAGCGGGCAAATTATGCTTCCTCTACAGGTTGTTGAAACCACAAGCGGGCAACTTCGAACTACTTTTGCCTATTAACGGTTGCCTTGTTTTGCCTCAGACCTTGAATTAACAATATATTGTGTATATGATGTAACATACCCGCGAAGGGGAATGACGCCACATTCTACGCGAAAAAGCCGAAGCTCAAGGCCAAGAGCCTGCTGATGAGTTGGAAGAAGAGGTGAACGAGGCACGGGCGCAGAGAGCGAGACCCCAGCCAGGGAACAAGGCGGACGGAACGGGGCACGGCTCTGTGCGACCTCACGGCAAGACGTCCGGCCTACGTGCCACGGTGAGGCAAAGCCGTCGCCGGTCTCCGCTACGGTTCCGGGCGTCGCCGCCGAGGCCCGGGAGATCGTCGCCAGCACGGGTCACCGTCAACAGGGCTCCGACGTTCCGAACGGCGCGTGACCGGGTGCGAGGCGGGAGCAAGCCCGTCAGCGGACCCGGCTGAGAGACTTCTGGCTTCGGAACCTGGGGTGCCAACCTCAACGGCGCGAACACCGCTACGAGGGCGACGTCGGCACCCGCGTCCCATACAACCGACTGTGAGCGTTTCCTGCCCTCGGGACGTTTACGCGGGGACGGTCGCGGACTTAGTAGTTGCGGGCGCCGGAGCGGGCCGCTTGGGCTGTTTTTATTAGCTGAGTTTCTCCATAACGCTTCGTGAATTCCCTTTTGTCATTGCTTAAACCCTCTGTGCTGTCCAGTCTGTAAATATAATGTCATTTCCTCATCCGCCACTTTTTGTAATGAAATGGGCCGGATCACACGAAACGGAGGGAACGCTCTTGGTGCGGATGAGGAAATGACATTATATTTACGACTGGACAGCACAGAGGGTTTAAGCAATGACAAAGGGAATTCACGAGCGTTATGAGAAACTCAGCTAATAAAAACAGCCCAAGCGGCCCGCTCCGGCGCCCGCAACTACTAAGTCCGCGACCGTCCCCGCGTAAACGTCCCGAGGGCAGGAAACGCTCACAGTCGGTTGTATGGGACGCGGGTGCCGACGTCGCCCTCGTAGCGGTGTCGCGCCGTTGAGGTTGGCACCCCAGGTTCCGAAGCCAGAAGTCTCTCAGCCGGGTCCGCTGACGGGCTTGCTCCGCCTCGCACCCGTCACGCGCCGTTCGGAACGTCGGAGCCCTGTTGACGGTGACCCGTGCTGGCGACGATCTCCCGGGCCTCGGGCGACGCCCGGAACCGTAGCGGAGACCGGCGACGGCTTTGCCTCACCGTGGCACGTAGGCCGGACGTCTTGCCGTGAGGTCGCACAGAGCCGTGCCCCATTCCGTCCGCCTTGTTCCCTGGCTGGGGTCTCGCTCCCTGCGCCCGTGCCTCGTTCACCTCGTCTTCCAACTCATCAGCAGGCGCTTGGCCTTGAGCTTCGGCTTTTTCTCGTAGAATGTGGTGTCATTCCCCTTCGCGGGTATGTTCCATCACACTGTATTTATAGACAGAGCTATTGGAGGCAGCAGAAGGACACTGGTTTTAAGCAATGAACTACCGCAGTAGCTGGCCGGGGTAAGTTTCCTTTCGTGGATGCACAAAAAGCACAGCAAGGCCAGTGTCAGCCCTGAAAAACGGCTCGGGTTTACCACCTCTAAACCTAGTTAATCGTCATCATCATCAGACTTCTGAGGTCCAGTTCACGACGAAGACCTCTCCGATTCACCTCCAACCGCCCCTGTCCTGCGCAACTCGAGTCCACAGTTTTACCCCGAAGTTCCGTATCTCATCCCTCCATCGTGTCATTGGCCTCCCCGTTTTCCTACTCCCATCTCTTGGAATGCACTCAGATACCCTAATTGTCTACCAGTTGTCGGTTCGTCTCACTGCATGGCCAGCCCTAGTCCATTTTTTTCTTAATTTGAACTTCCATACCGTCATCTCTAGTTTGTTCTCCGATCCAGGTAGCTCGTTTCTGGTCTCTGAGTCTTTTTCATAACATTATTCGTTCCACGGCCCGTTGAGCCGACCTATGTTTGCGTTCTAGTTGTTTAGTAAGGCCTTAAGTTTCAGCTCCGTATGTCATCACCGGCAGTATACACTGTTTGTAGACTTTTCTTTTGAGTGACAGAGGTAGCTTACTTTTCATTATTTATTAGTGCCTGCCAAGTGCTCTCAGCTAATAGCTATTCTGTGTCAGATTCCTGTCTTGTTGTTGGGGTCAGCACTAATCATCGGTTCGAGATAGTTATATTCTGTTACTTCCTCTATCGTTCCGCTTCCTAAGTTGAAGAAGACGTTCTTAGCATGCTTATTCTTCATTACTTTAGATTTATTCACCTGTATGTTTAGCCCCATGGCCGTGCCTTCTGATTGTAGTTCCTCAAGCAATGTTTGCATGTGTTCTGCAGTCTCACTCAGCAAGGCTATGCGGTCCGCAAACCTCAAATGGCTCAAATATTCTCCGTTTGTTCTTAATCCTATGTTTTCCCAGCCAGGCTTTCTGAATACCCCCTGCAGCCATGCTCTGAGTAGTTTTGGAGAGATGGTATCTATGTCTTACTGCTTTTCGTATCGGAAATTCATCGCTTTACTGACAACCAGTGAGTACATAAACGTAATGACTAGAGCAGTGTTGTTCAATCTCCTGTGGGGATATCTATCAGGGTTCATATGTTCTTGGGCGTGGGCGCGAACAAACAGCTTGTGTTTTCGGAGCCGCAATTGTCAGTTCTTGCAAAAGATAGATGCAAAGACGACGTTTTCTGCTCCTTCCTAAAGCTTCAACTCCCCAAAAAGGAACTTGAACTCATATAAATCTTTGTATAGGGGTCTTGCCTGGAATGATGGTCTAACCTTCTGAAAGAGTAAGGACTGATGATAGTAAGGACTGATGAGTAAGGACTGAATCTGCTGGGTGCGATTATCGGCAACATTGTCCACATTTGTATGTATAAACGAAATACACGTGAAAATAGTGCTATATGATCGTTCTTTTGTGCTCTTACTTGTTTGTACTCAGTTATTTAATCATTTTTTTGGCCGATGTGTTTCTGTTTTGAGTTTCATGTAATGAGAGACTCGGGGCCTTGGGCTAGTGGTTATGATACCCGTCTCAGAAGCACAGGTCCTAGTTCACCTCTCCAAAATTTTTTATGTAGACCGAGTATTTTATTTTTCACACCTTTGCTGCGTCCGTAAATGAGCCGTGATAAAGGCGACGGACACAAGCTGGGAAAACGTAGTTGCTATAAAACCAAAAGATGGCCGATTTCGCTGTAAAATGAATGATTAACTTTTAAATCACTGTTTGTAGGTCTCTTGCTTATATTAGAAAATATCAGGCTTCATCTACAGCTGAGAGTTATGAATATAGGCCGTGGAAGCGTCGCAAAGGTTGTTTACTAATGCGTTAGAGCTGAAGTCCGCATCAGGCGAAATGATTCAGCCTGTATCTCTTGCGAAAAATCGAAATAATAGGGCTGTTACTTACGTGCGTCCTTTATTCCTTTGCCAAAGTTCATCGCAAGCTTAACCATGAAGCCTAACAAGATGAGCCACAATGCCAGCGTGCAGGAAATACACGCTATCGAGGCGTGGTACAGCGTGGTCCAGTTTTCATACGGGGCAAGCTGTCGAGAAAAAGGCCCACAATTTAACACTTAATAGTGCACACATCGTTTGCGCAGGACACTTGGTACACTCTTCGGAAGCCTATTTCACTTGTAATTGCATGCTATAAACTCTAAGCTTGTCTTTTCTCGACACAGTACAACGAAAACGTTTGCCTTAACTTGTAGAAATACACTCTGTAGGTTGTCGTAATGGTTAGGGATCTGTGCGGCCTCGCACGATGACGCAGGTTTGATTCACAGCCGTGAAGGCTGCGTTTCTAGTGGAGACGAGATACGGAGGCGCTAGGGTTTGGAGTTCTTGGGGCATGTTAAATATCTATAGAGCTGCGCTATCGCATGGTCATTGCGGTTCATAACAATATATAAAATGCAGGGCAACCTGGCGCTAGTGTTCAGTCGAGCCACGCTTCAGCGAGCGTGATAAAGATTTTACATTCAGCTAAAGCCACAGTTAACTTCACTTCGTTAGAAAAGCATTGAGCGCCTCACAGAATGTCACAGAATGGCAAATAAAGCGGCACAGCGCAAAAATGCGCGCAGATCATGACGGAGATTCATTTTTTGTGCGCCTCAGTACGGACCAGCTGATTCCTTGGCGTCCTCGCGCGCATGCGATCAGTCGCATTGGAGCTTTCGCGCGCGCGTTCAGTGAGCGTTGCCACGAGCTTGCTCAAATAGTCTAAATAGTGCATATAAGTCGCACTACTAAACCGAAAACACGTTGACCTACCAACAGGAGAGGATAGATAGCTGCCGCTCGATTTCGCCGCCCGAAAATCCGCCTACACCGCCAGTACTTAATCTGCATAGACTAGCCAGACGCGGAAAGCGCCACAGCTGCAGACGTTGCCAGATTTAATAACGCAGCTTTCGCCATTTTGTAGTCAGCAAAAGCTCAGTTGGCAATCTTCAAATAGTTGTATCATGTCTGCGCTTTGTGTCGTTGTCACAGAATGTTAGATCATGTTGTGCGCCTCAGTACGGACCAGTGATTCCTTGGCGTCCTCGCGCGCATGCTCAGTCGCATGTTTCAAGTATTGCCACGTCTTGCTCAAATAGTCTCTACATATAAGTCACACGCTAAACCGAAAACACGTACCTACCCACAGGAGATAAACTACGCAATGCTGTCGACGCCGCCTACACAAAATCCGCCTTGCAATACAGGCACTAGCCATCCAGATTAATACGGCTTTCGGTAAGCAAAAGCTCACGTTGTATCATGTCTGCACGGTTCCAATGCATTGGCAGAGTCAATATATTATCTCTATGTGTATACCCAAAAGGCATTCATGCTTTCTCAATAAATAAGGCATCGTTTGCTGCCGGGCAAGCGCTTGGGGAACTATAAATCACGAAATCTTTTGACTAAAACAAACGTGTTTTATCTGCAGGCCCCCTTTAAAAATGCAGCACCAACTAACCCAACAACATGCTGTACTTAGAGTTACTAGACAAAACAGTTGTCCGGAAGCATATCTCACTTGCTGGCGAATAAAATCAAGAACGATAAGCACCGGACACCCTAGATAACTACAGTGGAGCCAAGGTGTTGGACTGGGCTTGTTGGTGCATGTTTGATTGGGTGAAAAACCAGCGGTGCACACAGGACACAGAAGAAAACGACGGGACAAGCTGCCCGCTGCCCGCTTTCCCCGTCATTTTCTTCTAATTGTGACCTGTGTTCACCACTGGTTTTTCATCCAAAACTACTGTGGAGCCACGGAAACCAGCATACGCGTAGAAGGACGGTACCCCACAAGTGGGATAAAGATATCACGACACAAACACCACCGCGCTCTGCGGCTGTTGCACTTAGTGAGCCATGACCCTAGGCCACGATGAAAACAAGCACCCCACGCCACTGGATTCCGCAAGAAAATTCCGCAATGAGGACCCTAACTAATTATATTCGAGTGGAAGTAGCAACGATGCTGTGGAAGAATCCTCATTTTTTTATATCTCGGGCGCTTGCGCGGAATCACCTGAACATACGCAAAGGCGAAGAACGAAACTCAAGTGCCGCCGTTTTAACTAGACCTACTCTGGTATTCTGAATCCTTGCTCCCCTCGAGCCTCCAGCGGAGGAGATCCTTGAAATCGATTTCCCCACGCATAAGCATTGCGCAATGCTCCCCTCGGCCTAGTGGAGGGAGCAAATATAGTGGAGGAGGGACTCAGATTACAGCCTTCAGACTTTAAGACGCTATTTTGAAGCAGCTTAGGCACAAAACGCACTACAATGAAAGAACACTGCCCGCCTCGGCGGCCTAGATCGAAGATGATTAGGAAGTTCGTGGCGTGTTTCCGCCGTCGCAGTTAAAGGAAGGGCGACTACGAAAGGGAATTGAAGTGCTTGTTATAAACGAGCGGGAGCGGCTACGGCGCTGCAGAAGCAGCCAAGTTCCTCTATCGGTGGCCTTTGCATGGTATTGCGCAAAGACAGGAAATCCGCCGCACTTCTTCGTCGCCAGCCAGGAAGAAAGGGTGGCTGAGCCCAGCGTTTCGTGTTTGCGTCGCTTGAGCGGCTTTTGTGTCGGCGGCTGCGCCCCTAGGAGTCAAGCGCGTGGTGAGGATTGGCGAAAAAGTATTTACATCTATATAATGAACATACTCTTTAGCAATGCAAGACGATATTCCGTGAATGTTAGCGCGGAGGTTGAAAAAGGCTACTGGGTACAAGGTGATAAGAGGATGGCATTGAAGCAGTCTTCATTGCATGTGACGATCACAATCAACGGACATCAGAGTGACTAAAATATCCTAGGACCCAGGCAGCCCTCCTCCCGCACAGCTGACAGAAGCTAAGACACACAGGAATGAGACATGTGGCAACATACCGAAAGCTACCGCCAATAATTTCACATCCGGAAGAGGTGATGCGCTGGAAAAGGCTTCGCTCTACTACCGTATTCAAGTAAACGCGGTATGAAAGCCGTGCTCGGCTACTTCGAAATTGCGAAAAATTACTACAGCTTTTCAGGCTTGCAGGGCTTGTCTCGTGTTCAGTGAGAATTGCCGAGCGTGTCGATCTATTGAAGGGAGCTCTATGATGCAAATGTTCTTTGCACGAAGAACGCCAGGCCCGAAGAAGAAGAAGAAGAAGAAGACGAAGAAGGAGAGAGCGGGAGAGCGAGCGAGAGAGAGAGACTGACTGAAACCCGACCAAGGAACCAAATTAGCCCTCAAGTCCTGCGTCAAGCGTTCTGCACCAAGATATTATGAGTTTCTGCCTGTTCCCGATGTGCTTTGGACACACGAATATAATATGATGGATGTCACCTCGTGTGTCACATGTGGGACAAAAAGGTGAAGAAACCTGCGGGATTTTGTAGAGGCAATGGCCTGTGTAGACCCCATTCAACCGCAGAATGGCTTCCTCGCGTTGGCTAAGCCCTGGTGGCATCCTGAAGGCGCACTTGGGATCAGTAACGTGAAGAGGTGATTATTACTGCCTGTCCTCAGCCCAGATAGACATCTGCGCTTTCCATGCAGTTGATGAGGCGAGTATTGCCCCATCCTTTCTCGTGAATGGGATCGGCAGAGCTTGAGTACAGAGACTGTGGGCAGATGAAGCGGCTTTGTCAGCTACGTCGCTGCCGGTGACTCCGCAGTGGGCAAAAAGCCACTGGAGATATTCACTGTGGCCCTTTGTATTGATTGTAGGAGCAAAAGACTGATTTTCTAGGCCAACTATTCTCTCAGAAGTGATTTTAAGATCTAGAGTGCTGACCTGAAGTCTGTAAAAACAGGCCATTGATTGGCCGGCTGCTTTAGAATACACTGAAAAGCGGCGTGAGTCCACGCAGCTCAGTAATTGTCGTATAGGGTTTGTGACTAAGTGGGGCGCGGATGGTAGTCGGCGACGAAGGAATTAAAATATCTATCGCCGACTCTGCAACCTTAACGGAGCCATCAGTGTACACGGGAATGGGGCCCCTGTGATTGTTGCTAATATGTTCCAAGGCAACGAGCTTTAGAGACTGGGCCGTTGGGAAGCTGTTAGTTTCAGCATTAACCTGTTCTTTTCTTCTGGCAATTTATTGCAAAGCGAACTGCATATCGAAACCAGAATACAGTGACTAAACAGAAAATAAGCCTAGTGGTTCTTTTTGTTTCACCAAATTGTACTCACCGATACGAGCCTCGCGCATTTGTACACCATATAGGCCAAATTGAAAATCCACAAGAAGTAGAATGCCGTCATCCATGGTTTGCTTTCCTTATAAATCTGAAAAAGAAAGACGCAACGACGGAATAAGTTTCACAGCATTTTTATCTTCGGAGTTTGGAGCGCTGCTCATTGACACAAACGCGGGAGCACGTGGGTGAAACCGCAGTAGCGTTGTCCTTAAAAACGCGTGTTGCAACAAAATATATTTAAGGCAAAGGCTCCTTTATCGAATTCCTAAACGGTTTTCGTACTTTTGAAGTTCCTCGTGCTGTAGTGTTGGCAAAACATGAGACTCGCACAAAAAAATAGTGTAATACAATCAACAAAAATGAAAACACAAGACAATACTCAGCAGAACGATCCGGAGGAGGCTCGAATAATCAAGCAAAATTACATTTATGTACGAACCTGCGCTGTGTCTGCCATGAACGCTGCCTTGAATTGCTGCATGGGGTTTCTGGGAATCCATCAGGAATGTAGTGGGAAATGACTAATTATGCTAATTTTCTAAGGCTGAGAGAGAGAGAGAAAACGTTTATTGAAAAGCAGGGACGGGGTAGGGGAGAAAAAGAGTTAGGAGCTGTGGGCGGCCATCCTATTCCGGTAGGCCGCTTGCCGCGGCTGCCATCTTCGCCCGAGAGATCAGGGCCTCCTGGTCTTCGAGCTGGCAGCTCTGCAACGCGCACTCCCACTGTTCAAGGGTAGGGGATCTGGGTGTGGAGGGTTGGTGGGGGCACGTCCAGACAGATGAGCTGTGGTGTTAGGCTCATCGCATTGGGGGCAGTTGAGTGGGTAGTTTGTAGGGGATATGTGGTGGAGATGGAGGTGATTGTAATAAGTGTTGGTTTGAAGTCGGCGCCAAATGCAGGCTGAAACACTGATTTTTCTCGTTTTTTTTTGCTGTTTTAAAACTGCTCCAACTATTTGGAGGTCTGCTGCTCATTAAAGTAGTCTGCTGAGAGCATGAAAACTTCGCTCACGCAGAGGTAGCCGGCCAGAATTCTGATGGTTGCTAGTAAGGCACCCACGACGATCCAAATGATCTCCACCTGCGTCGCCGAAGTTCCGTTCTCAAGAGCGCATATGAGCATGGTGGCCTGCGAAAGAATAAAATCACTCTCTTTAGGACACCACATTGACAGCGCCCCCAAGGTACGATAGGAGGTGAGTCTGGCAGCAAGGAAGCCAGTTTCCCCACAATGTATGATGTGTGTAGGGGATGCTGGACACATTGGGTAGTAGAATAAAAGGTTATGAACAGAAAATACAGGTTTGGTTTGATTAAAACGACTGCCCTGTTTTGATAACAATAAAACAATTGTTTTCGCTAGCTTCAAATTAATATAGGGAGGCCAGCGGTAGTATCCGGTGATACTCGAGGGGCAACTATGTAAGGACTGTAAGGGGCATAATATGTTTTGAGTTTTTTTTCCCCTTGTCATAATTTCTTAATTCACTATATTGTTGTAAACAGGATCCCCCACGCTTTCAACACATGGGCTCCTACCGGAGACCTGAGGTTATGGAAAACGACTGGAGCTCGTGTTTTATTGGAACTATCCCGAAACAAATTATTCGAAGATGGTGTGGTCAAACGACTACCTACCTATGGGAAGTGTTTTTTTAGCAGCTGTGCTGGGTAACTGTCAGTCGCAAGTTTTATTATACATAACATGGGCTTCTGCGGAAGGCGCATGGTTACAGAAAGTCTCAACAAAGGGCGTGCGGTATTCGAACGCTGGAGAAAAAAGAAATCCGCTTACTGAGGGGTGAAATAAAACAAATCCTCGTGCCTCTATTCATATACCGTACTATGAAATCCTGAAATTGGTTTTGGGACATTTTAATGGGCAGGATTTGTGAGCAAAAGTAAATGGGATATATCAATTGGCTAAATATTTAGCGCGGAACCTGTAAAAACACAAAAATTAAAAAAATAACTTGATTGTCTGTATTAGGTGGCTCTCATAGAATAATCTCCCAAAACAGTTCCTGGATATTTGAATGGTTACCAATGTCAACAAAAGCCTGTTCGATATCTGAACGGTACTGCGCTGAAAAGAAAATTAGTGAAAAAATATTTTCCCCTTTTTCACTACCTCATGGGTGTAGTATTTAAGAATTTTGGCCATATTAAGATCCTACTTGGTAACAGAAATCTACTCCTGAAATTTGAAGCCTCTAGAACCAGGAGTGTTGCTGGGCGTTGACATACCGGTTGGGTATTTTTGGCTCGTCAGACGAGTAGTTTAAAAATATTCCTTTCTTCCTTTTAGCGACGGCTGGTAAAATTACTGAAAATTATTTTGTGAATTTTTATCAGTAACATTTACCAGCAACAGTCCATTGGATGTATCAATCAATGAAATATAAATGGGGAATCTTTAAAACCACCCAATTTGCTCCCAACTGACGACTCGCATAGTAACTCTTCATCAAGGGAAAACCGAAATCCTACTGTTCAGAGATTCTTACAGGGCATACATATCAGCAAAAAGCACTTTTGATATCTCAACTTCCCAAAACAAAATTTCCTCCTTTTCCCTGGTTAGGGGTGGAATTTGCGAAATTTACGCCTTAACGAGCCCCTTCATTGTGATAGCAATTTACCCCTGAACTTTTACTCCTCTTGGTGTAGCAGTTTGGCAGGGCATTGATGAATCATTCATTCCGTCAGTAATTCCGTCAGTGTATTGTGCACTTGTTTTTATAGGTATAGACTGCAGTAAAGATTCTAATATATGATATTACACCTACATTTTTATTTATTTATTTATTTCAGATACTGTTAGGCCTTACGGGCTGTTACAGGAGTGGGCAAGTACATCATAAACAACACTCACACGCACAAAAACTTCTCAAGTTACAGTGGAAACGAAGAACGAGAAAAGAACTCATATTATTTTGGAAATATTTCCAAGTGCTTCACAAAGCTATCAGTGGTATTTGGTTCCACAAACACTCGCGGGTCAAGGTTATTCCAGTCTACAATAGTTTTGACAAGAAAGGAATGCTTAACCACATCATCGTGGTTAGTCCACTAGAACTGTAATTCAAACCCAGGATAAGGTCACGCGATATACTCCATGCCCCTTTGTTGATTTTCTCAGCGAGGCGAAAAAACAAGAAGTCCTGTGTATACGTGTAAAGACAGCCTGACGATTACGATTCTACGATGAAATCAAAACACCATATGGCGATTCAGCCGTAGTAAGCTTCGGCCGAAAATTTCGTCATCTTTTGTTGCATGAGCTACACTGGCCGATTTTGAGCAGTTTCGCGTGGCTCCTGGAAAGCCGTGCTGCGGATGCGCGAGGAACAGTGACGTCACACGGCGCACAGCTGGCGCGCTGGAGCCTCCGCCGCCGCGGGCGCCTCGCCGGTCTGCGCATTCCAGAGGAGTGACGTCATAGCCGTGGCAGGCGCACTGGCGCCGGCGCGTGTCCAGCTGTGCGCCTCCGCTGCGCAGTAGCCAAGTCTGACGCTGCGCTGGAGCCGCTTGATAGCGCCTCTCATTTTGTTCGCGTGCGCAGTGTTATCAAGGGTGGTATACATATAGCGGGGCGTTTGCCAGTGTGGTATATCCATGGAGAAGGCGAGCGAAGCTTGCTGCTCAGCGGCGCAGAAGAGCGGAAAAGCTTAACTCATCGGATACCGAAGTAGTTGCCTCGCAATTAGCGGTCGAGTGTAGGAAGTACGAACACAAGAAGGCTAAACGTGTTGCGGAGACACCGGAGCAAAGGGAGGAACGTCTAGCAAAGCGGCGTCACCAGGAGGATGAGCGGCGCTAATCCTCGACAACCAGAAAAGCTCAGAATAACTAACTGAACCTCAGCTCACGCTACGTATATACTGGCATAGGTGAGCTAAACACTGCTGCTTTTTATTTCGCTTTCTTATTGACTCCTGATTTCTCACTGTGATTGTTTTAAAAATAAAAATAGGTTTTCTTTTCTCGCTGGAAGAGCTGCAGTGCTGGTCAGTGCACAGACTCGGTGCACCTAGTGCAGCCCTATTTCTACCGTTCCAGTGAGGCCGAGTGTACCTGGAGTTGCCAGTCCAGTGTGATTAGGGAGGCGCAGCAGAACAGCCATATCAGCCCCTTCACCATGTCTTCTCTGCAGTTGAGGAGACACACCACTTCGCGTCTATCAATGTAGACGTACACCAGCCTTCCGCCAAGGATGGCATTCAAGAGCAAAAACACTACGCCAATAGTTAGGCGGACCTGCGTACGGAAAAATGACACATTCCTCATAAGATACAGCACAAAAAATACTGTTTCAAATAAGGACAGATTACACCAAGTAGATTACCAATTTATGTTCTACCTAAGAAATTCAATTGGCGGATGGTAGTGTAAAAAAAGGTTGCTGGAAAACGGGAGGGGGGGATTATGGGTGCAAGCAAACTGCTAAAAATCTTCAGTGGCTTTGAGAAATAGTAAGCTCTCCCTCTCATTACAAAGTTCGTGTCCAATACCACAGAGCTAACGATCAGCCTTTTTTAAAGCGTTGCAAATAGCTCATTATATTTTGGCCTGCTACAAAAACGCGGTTGTTGAGCCGTGGTCCTTGAAAGCGACGACCAGATGAGTAAATAAGTAGGGCAGCCCGAGCATTTTGGAAGAGCCCGAGCACAGGGTTCCAAGCGCGAGCGCCAGATCGCTGAATGGGGATCATCGGACAACACGCGCGATGCTTTTTCTTTGTCTAACTTGAACCGCCTGGCGCTAGCACACAAAAAATAATTTCGCCGTTGTAACCGTCGCCTGTTGGCGCCGGTGTTAAGCAATACGTAACATTTACTCTCGCCTCTAAAGGGCGCATCTTCCTGATGCTTGTGCGGACATACGGATAACCAGCTAGGGTGGGTGTGTTAAGACTTCTGGTCCCAAGTGCTCCGCACGGTGCACTTCCGACCGGAAGAGATAACTTGAGACTGCATCTCATCACACGGCGCACGTCCGGTCGCAAGTGTACCGTGTGGTCAATGTGCAGTCACTTGGAATAGCGGTGTAAGTAACGTCACTGAGTTGTCGGAGTACACGGTCGGGACGGCAATAACGCTTGGGCAGCTTCTCCGACAGCCCTCGACGTCTTATTGGGGTCCACACCCATACGCGGTCCCAGGGTCGAAAGCGGCGTGCCTATGGCGAGCGTGGTACTGGAGGGAATCCTGCCGCTGCTGTTTTGTGATTCGATGGTGCGCGAGCTGCCACGCTTCTGGAGCTTTTTGGATGAACCTTTTGGACGTTGTCATCGCCATCCCCGTCGTCGTGAGGCACCATGGCATCCAGCATGGTTTCTGCCTCGCTCCTAGGAGAAGTGCAAACGGTGCCATGCGCGTTGTTTCTTGCGGGGCCGTACAGTGAGCAAAGGTCACATAGGGGAGAATTTCATCGCAGCTTTTGTGTTTCATATGAACGTACATGCTCAGCATATCAGCAAGGGTTTATTTCAACCGTTCGATCAGGCCGTTCGTGTGCGGATTGTAAGCGGCTGATTTCCGGTGGGAGGTACCTGTGAGGTTTGTTATGGCGCGTACAAGTCCTGCATTAAACGCGGTTCTTCTGTCTGTAATAAGAATCGATGGAGGACCATGCCGAAGAACGAGGTTTCATTAAAAAACTGGGCCACGTCGACCGCTGTGCAGCGCTGAAGCGCTTTCGTTTCTGTATACCACGTTAAATGTTGCGTGATGGTACAGCAGATGACGCGAACAATGGTTGATGATGAAGTGATCTATTTAGAGGACGAGATGAACTATTTACATTATTTACAAGGGAGCCGTTACGAAGAGTTCGCCCAGGCTTTATGACCCCACACACAGCTTCTTCGTTGATCGTCGGCGCCACAGAGCCATGCTCTACTGCAGCCTTCTGTGTCTTCTTGGAACAATATTCATAAGAGATAATTTACGATTTAAAATTAGAATGACTCTTTGATTAAATTCAGTGAGCCACCCGATTTCACCAGGGGATATTTTAGGGCTTTTAATGCATTAGGTCTTTACGTGCAACGAGTTCTGAATTGCCTCCTGCCTGCTTTGCTTGCGATTCCTACAGGCAGACTTCCAGTATTCCTGGGCCAGTTGCCAGTTCTAATAAATGGAAGGTGTTCAACTGTTTCGCGTCATGCTTCCCACAAGATAATTTTCGAGTCAACGGCTTTGCCTTGTGGAAAGTATCTAATCGAAGTGGTTGAACGAACTTATTCCAAACAGCGGCTACTAATGAGGCGTAACTACAATTTTGACGACAAGCTATGCAGTAGTTTTGGAACATCCTTGAAAGGTATGACTCAAAGTTTACTCTGGGAAAAAAAAATAAAGTGGCTTGCGAACCCTGCACTGCACCATGAAATAAGTGAAAATGGGCTTCCCACTGAAACCTGGGTAGGAACCTGGGCCCCTCAGGATTCATTCCGTTACTTGTACGAACTAATGAAGGCTTTGCATCCCTATTTTGATCAAGAGGAGGACGTTCTGGGTGCATTATGGGGCTTGTCACCATCCCAGATTCGTGGGGAAATGCAGCAGGGTTTGTAGTTGGGCAGGTTGGACCATTTTTGTAGTTGGGTAAGTTGGAAGCTTGTGTACGTCCTTCTTTCACTTTGTCCCGTGCTTCGCGCTGTTTCGGTCTCCGGAAAACGTGGCATCGCTTTGGGCGCCAATCAGTACTGAACTCAAGTTGGTGGCTAACCGTTTCTGGCTCAGGTGAGCAGATGGGGCTTTAGCAAAACGAACGTCTGTCCTCAGAAATTTTAATTTATTTATTTACTTACTCACTTACTAACAGGGGAGCTGTTCTAGGGGTGCGCTTGACGACAGTATCTGCCGATATCGTGTTACGCTCTGTCTGGAGTAGGTTTCTCCGCTGCGGAAAAAACGTGTTCCCAGCATAGAAAAAAATCATTAGAGAGTAAATAAAAGGCCCCAGGGCCTTCTGCCCGCCTTATAGTGCTTATAGTGAACCAAATGACTATCCATGCGTTCGTGTGTAGAGGGGAAGCCAACTTTAAGGGGATCGGTATAAGCCTGGTCTTTGTGAGCTGGCTTTTGCACATTGTGTGTTGCACAGTGAAGCATGGCTATCTACGCAGGAAGTGTGGTTACAGAAAGGGACTCTAACTCTTGTGTTGTCGAAACTATCCCGAAACCAATTGTGTGACAATTAACCGCTGAGACGACTACACCACTTAACCAAGTTTCACTTAGTTATCATAATTAGTTAGTTTACAGTGCTCTTGTAAACGGTACAGAATTAGTTTGTGCTTTCAAGAGACGGCAATCTTCGGGGGTTTTAGGTTACAATAAACGGGTGAAACTACTGATATAGCGAAACTATCTGAGAACAAATGATATCACAATCAGCCGCTAAAATGGCTCCAACATTACGCACAAAAAAGAAGGCAGAGATAAACGGAATCATCTAGAGACAATCCACAGCTCAGCTGTTTCAGAAGATTTCACACTTGATGGACCTGAATTTAGTTTTTACTATTGCTGCAAGCCAAAACAGAAAATAAAGTAGAGGTTCACGTACTAAATAAAAACAACAAACACTACATATGGTGAAGATATAGAAATATCTGAAGTTATACGATTTAAGCCGCCATGCACAGAAAAGCAATACGGATTAAGAGAAAACAACTGGCGCAGTTTGCGATAGTGGTGCAAGGCTGGAGAACAGAGGAGCAAGCGTGTGGGGTTGTTTTGCTGGAGATTACGCTTGTACTCCACATTACTAACGCAGTACTCGGGACCTTCCGCTATTCGGTGCTCTTTAGGCGCGGCTTCTTCGGCGCCATTCTCGGGCTCGGATCGTAGCCGTCCCATAAGTTCTCGAGACGCGGCACGATGACGTTCGCACTGCGCTTGTTCCTCAAGAGTTCCACCCTTCTTCGGCCGACCCAAGTTTTGCGGTAGCCTAAACGATGTGCTCCACGCGGAGTCACGAGGCGCTGTGTGCCGCCGTCACCGCGTCGGCGCAGTGACGTCATGAGCTAGGTGAGGCTTGGCTCCGCTTACGCGGCTGCGCGAAGTTATGCGCGGATCGGCGCGGCGTTCGAGCCGGGCGGCTTCTTATTATTTGTATTTTTTTTTTACTGACGCCGCCGGACCAAGCTGAAGTATTACACAGCTCCCATGCTACAACACCGTCTAAATACATTCATAGAACCTCGAACTGTATGGGCGAAGCAAGTAGTAAACCAGGAGGACTTATAGATACGCAAGAAGTAAGGTAGCTCTCTCACAAAACATTCGTGTTGGCTCGCTTCCATGCAGTAACTAATGCCGAAATTTATTTCCGACAACTTTTGGATTAGCACTGCTTTTTCCGTACCGTTTTTTCGGTCATGCTCGGAATGGGGCTGGAATACGCCACGTTGACAGCCAGGTAACACGTAAGGATGAAGCAGCTGGCGATGAACACCAGGAGTTCCGGCCACCTCTCTTTGAGGACGCCGGATATGATGTAGTAGGAACTGACCACTTGAAAAGAAAGATTTGCAATGTTGTTATTCCTTGGGGACCGGCGTTCGCTAACTGCAAATGTAAGGCTGAAAAGAAACTAAGCCTTTCAGACGCAAGGCCCCTTCAAGCGTTACAGGGGCCGTGGGATGTGTTTTTTGGGTGCTCGATGGTATGGCACTGTAACGGCTAATCTAACGGCTAGCGGCTAAGAGCTAATTTATGACGTAGTGGCCCGACCTTGATTAAAGTGATTGTTTACGAGCCTGAAATCCCTATAAGGCTTCAAACAGCATATTTTCTTGTGTCTGCGCTTAAACACTGCATTGATAGATATTCGTTTTACCATCATCATCATAACCGTCATCATCAGCCTGTCTACGCCCACTCCAGAGCACAGGCCTCTTCTATAGATCTCCAATTATGCCGGTCTTGGGCTAACTGCGACCAATTTTCTTCCGCAAACCTCCCATGTCTGAGCGAATTTATTTATACCATAGTGTAAAGCAATTACACACGAGGTTCGACGCTTACCAGTCTTTGGCAGGATACAGTGAGCGCAGGAGAAACGACGCGCGCGGCGCGAGCGCTCAGCGCTCCGTTTCTGACACAAGAGCTTCATCGATTTCATTTCTGTATTATAGGCGGCCATACCCGAAGTGATTCTTCGCACCCTCGTCTGTGATTCACTGTTTTGATCGCAGCCTCGACATTGTTTCTGTTATGAAGAACAAGCATGCGCAGCCGATAGTTGCGGCAACGCCTTCCCCAGCCAAGAAGTTTCATTCAATTGCTTCCAATCAGGCGATGTTTTATAACTCCGTTTGCGGTTTCCGTATTCCGGCTTACCGGCTGCATTAATGCCAGTAGCGACATCTGACGAATTAGTCTCAAAGCAAATGACGCAAAACTGTTTTCCCCAGAACCGTTCGCTTACGCTTGAAATAGCTTGAGTCGCGGACGTTTTAGCACTCTCACGATACAGTAATGTTTCTTTAAAATAGTCTTAGACATCTACCGTAGAGCTTTAAAAAATGAAAAATGATGTCGATGGCACCGTCTAGACGCAACAATTAGCCCAAAAGGACGCGTTAACCAGAATTCCCGCCTGCTCTAAATTTTCTGGCATAAAGTGAGTAAAATATGTTGTAATAATTGCGCAGTAACCCATATTACCTTGCTCAGTACGCTTTTAAAGACGTACGAAAGATTTGCAAGTTTATAACGGCATCTGAACAATTTGAGGCGGGCGAGGCTTAGCACGAGTATGGGCGGAAAGAGGCACAGAGAGCGGTAGGTAACGGAAGTGTGCAGCGGGCAAGTTTTGTCGTATGCGCCGAGTGCGCGACCAGTGGCTCCTGCGGCCGCAATGATTTGCTCGGTAGGTTTTATTCTTTATGCTAGACCACACCACTGTTTCACTCGCTTCCGGCAGCCGTTGACGTAGCGCGAAACGTCATAAAATGGCGCGAGGAATGAAATGCGTTTTTTTTATTGTAGTTTCTTGGCAATCAAAACATCTTTCGCCTCCGAATAAACACTGAGAGGGCTTCGGGGCAGTTTAACTTTCGTCCGAGCCCAACTTGCTGTTTGCCTTTCGTGTCCCTTTAACTAAAGTGCTGCGCACGAAGACCAGTCCAGTGACCAGACAAACAGACTCTCACACTAGAAAAAATATCATACTGACCGGAATAGTTCTAGCAAGATAAGGGCTCCTCATGCTTCTTTTTTCAAGTCTCTTGTCTGGTTTTCGGGCTACGATTTTAAAGAGAATACAATTTAGCCGGCGAAAGTGTGCTAGCATGCGCTTGGTCCGGTCATGGGAAATGCCACTCCCTCGAACCACTCCGCGACCCGAGTCAAGTTCGGCACATGTCGCAGTTTGCACAGAGTATAGTTCGGAGGGGCTACCCCGCCTGTCTCAAAGATGTTCATACAAATGCTTTTTAGTAGCCCAGAAAACACGAATGTTATTGCATTCTAAGCTCACCATAGCCTCTGAAGCTCATTGCGCTGGAGTTAGTCGGGTGCGACCAGACGCTGCGCTCAAGCGCGGCACGTTTACAGCTCCTTTTGTCGCAGGCGATCTGGTGATAGCACAGAGAGCGAAGCGCTCTTTACACAAATCGAAGTGTGTGTGAGTGTGGAGTGCGTACTTTCTCTCCCAGCGAATACCTGGCGTTAGCCCTGTGCGTTATGAATCGCGAGCGGAAATATGTATATAGTAGCTTTCGAATGATAGGCATTGAAAATCAGCTAAGCGTCTCTCTTAGGTCTCGATTCGCGAAAGCGCGCAGTTTTAATCCGTTTCACCCAGTGAATACGAGTGGATTGTTTTGAGTATGTTTTAAAAGAACACTTCAAGACCAATGATTGTCGAAGGTGATGTTAGCGCTTCAGACTGGGCACTCCGTACTCCCTATAATACCGGAGGTACGCTGGTGATTAGTATGCGAAGTCGTGATTTTCAGCCCTACTACATTTGGAGCGGGGCGCGCGGCAGTAATTTCTGCTGTGCTGAGCAGAGGTTGACAATCTGTACGCATTACAAGTACAGAGGTTCGAGGGTATATAGTGCTCGTAGTCGTGGTTTTCTGCACGACGTCCGCAGAAGCGGATGAGTGTACTCCGGCCAAGGGAGAAGGTGGGTCTTAAATGAAAAAAAAAATTAAATTTCAGATTCGAAATGTTCTGCCTTCCCTCCTATAGCGCGACATAAAAAGCGCTACATGAAACGTGTGTGCCATCTAAGATACGTTGCTATTTAAAAAAATAAAGTAAAATATCCTTTCATAAAATTAAACACTTTTAAGTTTGCCACCTCCGCTTGAAGGAACCTGTACGTGGATCATAATCTAGGATATTTTTGGAGGTGTATAGGAAACACTATTTTTTTGGGGGGCGGCACGTGTCAGTTCAGGCTGCGGTAAATATCCGCTGCATATACCATAGCTCGACACACATAATTTTAAGAACGATTTCTTACAGTTCACTTACGTGTTGTGAAGCACAGCATGATAGTAAACGTGTAGTCGTCTGAGTCCTTCGGCAGAGTAACCAGTCGGTGTATCGTGAAGCCCATGGACACCACCAGGCTCAACAATGAAACAAAGAGGAACCACCACTCTGCTTCTTCAGGTATTTCGGGTTTTTGTACTGCAAGAATAAGTGAAACGTCGGTGACATCACAAACATGGCTTCTGCAAGTTTATATAAAGCATCGTTCAGATAATGAGCTAGGAATACAAAAAGACTGCCGGAGTTCAAGCCGCAGTTTGTAGAAAGGAAATTTTTGAATATATAAATACACGTCGTTTAATACCAAGACGATGCATCATGTTTCCCCTCCTAACTGAATACGTTGGGTGTCATGATGGGTGCAATAAAGTATTGAGACAGGCAGTAGCGATGTCCTTGCCTTTGATAAACCTTAATAAATAACAGTATTCAGTACACCTGACACACAGGAGAATTAGACAAGGATAAATGGCAAAAATAATCATAAGCCGTCCATTATACAGTCTCGCTAAAAGGAAAGGAACGAACTACTAAATACCCTTTTTACGTTGCTGTGATACCATCGCCGTAAATGTTTATGTTAGTACATCTTTTCACAACTACCGCTTGTGACACCAATTTTTTGTGCTTTTATGCGTCAAATTGTTATATCTTGCAAGTTTTCGTACCAGCCAAGCCCACAATGTTCAGTTTCTTAAAGATTTTCAGGCTCTCTAAAGAATTCATTATCGCCAAACAATATCTTTTTGGATTTACGAGATCCCATTGAATGGCCCAGTTGAGAATCTATTTCGTATCCCCAGTATAAAGTAGCGTTTTCTTAGGTGAGAGGCTTAGTGATATTTCTGCTGAGGCTGGTGTCTCAGTTCTTATTTACTTTGGTCACTTTCATTTATTTATTTTTTTATCTACTCATTCGTTCATTATAATCAATGATTAATTCATTGATTCATTTTATTTTAAAGGCTCACAAGAAGCCCTGTAGAGGGCTTGTACCCATATTAGTATGTAAAAAATAACGCCAAAAATAAATGAACACTGTAAACAAGCCTACGTAGGCGACGCGGATATCAGGTGACAGTACTAACTGTAAAGCGTAAATTACAAGCCACGATAACCAAACAGAATGCTAGAAAAATATACTAAATCACGCTACACCTACATATTTAACTTAAAACCCACAATAAACGGTGGCTCAATGCGTGGCAGCATTTTGTGACCCCTGTTCGGCCAATCGGGTAATTTATTGAGCTGTTAACCATGTAGTGGATGAAACGTGGGTCTGAAATTTTAGCAGGGAGGAAGTAGTTAATGCAGAGGCAGGGATGTCAGCCGAAGTATCGTTAATTTTTCCATCCTGCTCGCGGCAAAGTGGGAAAGTTGGGAAAAGCAAGAATACAAAAGAAGGACGGGAGAAGAAACAGGGTGCGCAGAGATGTGGCCATCGTTAGAACGCTAGACAACTCACTCCTGAAATAAGCCGAAACGCCTACTTTGCTTTGCACAGGAGTTCAGCGGTCTTGACTGCAAGATAAACTGAAACCTCGCTGAATTAACACCAATATGGCTCACTGATGTTCATGTAAATCACCGCTTAGTTATTTCAATTATAACCGCCTTTATATGATCACTTTCAAACACTGACCGCGATGAAACAAAGAGCTTGGCACCTTGAGATATGACTGTGGCGGCGGTGTTTTATATTAAGAAATTGCAATTTATAAATAACACGGATGTATTAACGAACGCATTCCGCCATTTCAGTGCTGTGAGTAAAGTACCAGCAACCCGCCACGGTCGCTCAGTGGCTAAGGCGTTGTGCTGCTGAGCACGAGGTCACGGGTTCGATTCTCGGCCACGGCAGCCGCTTTTTTGATGGAGGCAAAAGCAAGAACGGCCGTGTGTACGAGATTTCGGCGCACGTTAAAGATCGCCAGGTGGTCAAAATTAATCCGTAGCCCTCCACTACGGCGTGCCTCATCTCCTGCGTTGCTTCTGCGCGTTAAACCCCACAATCAATCAGTAAAGTATCAGCTGCATCACGTCAAATGATGAAGACGGCATTTGAGTGAACCGAGAAGGCATATTTGAGGTGAGAGAAATAACAGCGATACGACAATCTGCTTCCGTAGCGCAAAAACAAAAGCTGTCCGGCCAGCCCTACGCTAAAATTTCTGATGCTACATCGAGGCACCTTTGTGAATCCTTTTCAGGCTTAGGTGGTGTAAGAGCATCTTTTTGGTTTTATAAACCAAGCCTATTATTTTAGCCTGAATAGAACGTTCAGTGCCTTATTTCTCGAAATTTATCTGCACAGTCTACGCAAGCTCAGTTTTTAGAACTAAGACAGCCATAGTTCACGACTCGGATGCATATACAGTCGAACCTCATTTATTCGAACTCTCATAATTCGAACTTCGGGTTTATTCAAACTGACGCTGACTTCCCGGAAAAGTTATTTGTATTTAAATAGCTTTCGTTAATTCGAACTTCTTCTAATTCGAACAAAACTTCGGGCATTTTCGCTTTAAAATTCACAAGGTTTGACTGTACATGGTTTATGTTGAAGGCCCCTTCATTTGTTCACACTATTGTGCCAACTAAGGTAGCCGTCCAACGAAGATCACTAATCTTTTCTTATGGATGGAACATTTATTTCTTTGCTTTGTTCGGTATATGTATAAGCACGTGTCATGTGCAGTCTTTAATATTGACAAGGCAGTTGTGCCTCTGGTTTTTCCCTATCTGTACGACTCTCCACATTTTTAATCGCTGTATTTTTTGTGCGTTTGTCAGATAATGGAATAGAAGGAATAGAATGCTACATGCTCATACATGCTGTAGATATAACACTTATCTTTAAAAAACTATGCGATAGCAATTATGGACGAACTTTCCACCACTGAAAGTGCAAGTTAAATGCAAATTTATGCCCATGTGCAGCTTTCCTGCTCATGGCAGTCTTTTAAACACTGATTACTCTAATTATTTAGCCAAATGTAAAATATTTTCGTGCAGCTAATATTGGGGTTTAAACGTGCTTGGTGTGCAGTTTGAAGTCTCGCACATCGCGCGACTAAGTTCCAGAGTCACGGAAACTATCCCGTACAAATGCATGGGGAGTACTATTTGACAGCGAATTACACAAAAATATTCCTGGAAAGTTGTTCTAAAGTTTTGATCCCCCCGTTGATTTCTTGCTTTATGCCAAATATCACATTCTTGAAGTGGTTTTCGCTAGGTTTGTGAGAGGTCGGAATTTTGAGCAAGAAAGCTGGGTATTAACACTGAAAGCACTGTTTAGTTCCTGGGAAATATTCCCAGTTGGTGCTCTTTTAGAAAGCCGTCGGATACGTGGGCATTTCCCATGGATTCACCAGGTCTGCGCAGTATCAGACAAAATAACTATCATTCTGTAAAATTCACCTGTGAGATGCTACCCCTTCTTGTGAATACAAAAGAGCCATACCTGACCGATCATGCGGCTGTTCATAAGTTTCCTGTCCCTGGCACTCTGTACTCGACCGTCGGGCCCGAAAGTCACCAGGCGAGTTCTGTCTCCTCCAGCCATGTTTCGGTTAATGCAGGCTTGTGTTGACGCTTTACACCACCGATCGCTTGAGAAGCGCGCAGGAAGCGGGGAAAGAGCGAAGGAAGGGCGAACGTAGCAGGAACTGTCTCCATTGCGAAACCTGGAAGCCGCACTCCGATGCCGGATGGTGCCGCCATGTTTGCGCCCTCAACGTATACAGCTCTGGAGCTGATCTGAACGAAGGCTGGACTGCCTTGTTGTGCCGTTGTGCCGCGGATATGCTGTGACGGTCGACGCTGAGTGGCGAGGTGTGGGCTAAGCAGGCGATAGTGGACAGCACCCAGCAGCTGAATACATTACCAATGCTTTATACTGTTCTGGCATCTGAGGTCGCTCTTCACGAAAGAATTACTTTCCACTCCTCTACATCGATATTGCCATAAATATTATCATTGTTTTTCTGTTTTTTCTACAAAAAGCAGGTGGTCATTTTTGTAGTTACGTGATATGACGTACACGGGAAAATATAGTGGCTCACGCATATCAACTCCAGTTTGTCTCTCTACTAACGGCGGAGAGTCTTCTGAGTTTATGTAGGCTCTTGTTTGAAATAGCGAATGGCGGAAATACTGCAAATTTTTTTCTTGAGAATTTCTCCTATCGCCTCCCCTGAAACAATATTATTACAAAACTCTATCACTCCTTCAAGGGTGTTTTGAGAGTATTGTAACAAGTACTTAAAGTAGTCTTCAATTAAGTTTATTATTGAGATTTCATTCAGTGGACTCTAAAAGTATTGTGACAAGGTATTTATGATGAGCTTCGAACGTATGTCATTGACAGAACATTTCTACCATGTCCTTTTACAAATAGAAAAGGATTTGGAAATATATTCCGATTGTCGCAAGGTAGATTCATGAGTTAGAGCATATGCTCGATATATTTAGAAAGTGTTGCTTTTTATCTATTTTGAGAGGTGGTGTTAATCACTTTTTTCTATATCTTAAAAAAAATGGACGTATTTTTAATAAACAGTAACAATTTTGTTAAAATATTTTACCCTTGTTGTAATGTATCTGAAAATACGAGGAATATTTGTGGCGCATTTCAAATCTATTTGAACTAATAGGTATTGTAAGGGCAAAAAACGAGTAGATAGACATGGCGCCATGTGTGCCTGGTCGTTATTTGTCTCTGGTCTCCTGCGCTACAGTATAAAATTCACTGGGACAATTTTGGGCTAAAGCCAACTATAACAAGCAATTATTGAAATTCGACTTCTTTTTCATGAACAAATTAGCGCTGGCAGTAACTGAGCGTCGTATGTTACACCGAAGCGGAGATTCTGGCCGTGTAGGTGCCCTACAGAGTACAGGGTGATAATGATCTCATAACAGGAGAATGTGGCTTTTAGTGGCTGCTTACTGGCTGTATGGCGTCGAGCTTGTGCAAACCACATATATGTTTCTGCAATATCTATTCTTAAAAACATACTAGTTGGTAGGAGCTGTTTGTCTTCTGTTATGCTGGTAGGCCCTCATTGTTGTTTGGCAAAGTTTTCATTTGTGTTGCTTTAATTCTCTAGTGATGGGCGCGTCGTTAGGCGCATTGCGATTTCTCCTGGGCGCACGCGCCGCTCCACGAACGTCTGGCACCACTGTGTGACATGCCGCATGCTGTAGGTTTCGGGGCAACGCCAGTGCGCGTTTATTCGGGTTGCTGTTCTATGGAACTGCGGGGCACTGTACACATCAGGATTCCGCTCTTTCTCAACGGAAGCGGATGCATTAGAAAATTTGTTTCTTTTTGGCGAGATACCAGTGCAGTGAAATGACGCAAACTTGATTTATCAGCATATGTAGGAGGCATATACGTGGTGCTGTCATCGTCTGCTGCGTTCCTGGTGCGCGTAACGCCACCTATGTGCAGCGTTTGAACAGCTGTTCAACCTCTGTCCGCTGGCTTTACTGCTGTAGGAACGTATAGCGACCAGAGAACTACTTCCGGTGTGTACGCGTCTCATATGCAGGTTAGAGGTAAGTATATTTTCAGTTTTGCGAAGCCCTCAGGAAGCACGGAACTTTAGTGAATTAAAGTTGTGTGTACATGTCGAAACTAACTAAATCATAAATATTCAAAGCAATTACACAGAATTTGCGATTTTTGTTAGCTTTGATACGATTTAATAAGTCCCCGTAGGTTGGCTTCACCACAGCACTCCAGAATGACGAATCGAAGGGATCAAGTGTGCATTTTCGATTAGGGACAAAGCCTAACATATGCTTTGTCTAAGAAACTGCAATAGCGCAGGGACGACACGCAAGCGTGAATGGAGTTTGGCATTGCGCAATCTCCCAGTCCAGAGTCCCTTTTTCACTCAAATTGAATGCTAAGCCACGTCATTCGCCAACTTTGCACAGTAAGCCACCTCCACGGGTCTTTCTTCACTATTGCCGTGACGACGCCCTTGTCGCAAATAAGGGACGCTAAATTGAATCCAACCGCGTCGTATTGCGCCAATAAAATTATGTTGAAAGCTTGCAACTTGAAATAGAACGCGGCCGCCGAATTTAACTTTTGATGCTTTTATAATGGGAAGTTAGTTGCTTGCTTGTATGTACCATTTTCCCTGGAACTCTTTGCGGAGTTCCTTTCGTAGAAGTGGTCTAATGTCTCAATAATAATAGGACCAGCGGGCGTGGCAATAGTGGCCACAGAAGCAGTATGGTCAGCGATTTGATTGCATAGAATGCCGCTATGGCTGCAAACCAGCACAGGACCCACGAAGAACCTTTTAAAACTAGGCAAGAAAAGGCTACTCAGTTTGCGGCGGAAGCGTTTCTTGAGGTGCCACACCAATTCAACTTAGCCAACCAACTACTCAATAATTGAGTCACGTGTAGATAAAACTTTGGCCAAGAATCTGTGTATGACTGTATGTTTTCATCATCCACTTTAAGAAATCACCGCAGGTGAAGTTCCCCGCTACGCCCAGCGCAATCAACTTTGTGAATTCGGCGGAAAAGTCGGCTGGGGTACAAAATAAAATATCTGCTGGCACAACAATGGACATGCACGCCTTGTGTTGTTGACCCCGCCAAAGCCTATTTCTTGCTCGAATCGCATGCTGAGCCTCTTCATTCACCGAATTCGCACATTTGATTACGCTGATTTGTTGTTCAGGGCGTTGTGCTAAAACCGATCTGCGACGATTTCTTAGAGATTGGAACAGTAACAGATCCCGCTCAGAGAGGACACAAACATAAAATTTGAAAATTCTCTCCATCAACCTAACACAAACTATCCGCTCCGTTCGCCAAATCGCCGCGGCTGCCGACCGTTGGCTCCTCTGAGTAGACAACAAAGACGCTTCAATCAACGTCACCATCGTGGTTGCTCTTCGCCGCTAAGTCGACATAAAGGTGCTGACTGGCATTTCCCCGGATATGGCAGAAAGGCGTGACTCAGCCTGCACAAGACTAGAGAAATACAAACCTGCGTAGCAGGAATGTAAACAACGTTACAAATGTCGCCGGTCAAAACAACACGGGCACCTTATCTTTCAAAGTAGTTCGGGACCCGTTCATTTTACGATGTTTTTGATACAGAATTTCGTCTGTTTTTCCTAGTTATTTTTGAAGTCTAGTGTGCAGTATCGAACGTGAAGGTTAACATATACGTGTACTTTCAGGAGTGAGTTCGTCATACAACCTCCGAAGATGTGTTGCAAAATAGAAGAGGGATGTTTTTGATACACATTTTCGTCTGTTTTCCTAGTTATTTCTAAAGTATAGTGTGCAGTATCGAACGTGAAGGTTAACCTATATGTGTACTTTCAGGAATGAGTTCTTCATACAACCTCCGCAGATGTGTTGCAAAATAGAAGAGGGTGCTGCTTTACACATGGAGAAACATTATAGGACACGTTTCCGAAGGGGCTGTGCACTACAACATTTAAGAATACGTACGAATGTCGTAAGAATGTCGGAAATCTGGCCATCCATTACCTAGAACCGTATTTTCATGACTATGTTCTATGGCTTTGATTGTTAGGTATGACCCTCGTCTACGGGCCTTGAATTTTGTCAATGCTATGCTATGACTGGAATCCTGTCGCATTTATGACCTTTGTGTTATGGGTATAGCTTCTGTTATAAGTATGGCTGAGTTAATGCTGTGATTTTATCCTTTCCTGAGTTGAATACGTCGTGATTATGTGAGAAAATTAGCGTAGAACGAATACTTAGGGACTATCCGACAATTCCCTTTAAGCTGCTTTTGCGGTTTTTTCCCACATTGTTGAAACTAATTAAAAATACAACTATTGGTTTTAAGTATCAACGCTCCGCTTAGTTTTGCAGTAGCGCGGTAGTAAAGGGCTCCAGATGGCGCGAAAATGTGAGGAGTTTCAGACAAGAAATAATTACCGTAAACATAAACAAAGAATGCGGAGAGCAAGACGACGGGCGTACTCTAGTGCCGATTGAGAAGTTTGGTGTAGAGCCAGTGCCGTAGTATTTGAATGTCTCATTTCTGGCATAAAATTATGGACTAGCCAACCTCTAACATTTTTCAAAACGTTACGTGGAGTTATTCACGTGTGCCGAAATTTTGTAGTGCCGAACCGTTTTGTTTTGGGCCTCCAATTGTCATCAAGGTGTGAAATTAAATGGGCCAAATTACTGAACTCCAGCGCTGAATTTCGTACTAAACCTAGACATCTTCGCCTCAGAAACTGGAGTAGAATAAAACATCATGGTGCCGAAATTTGAGAACAGCACTGCTGTGGGATTTGTTTATGTTGTCTAGGTACGTTTTTTGTAACCGCTCACCCGTAGAGGGAAAGAACCAGATAAAGTAAAAAAAAGCAATTTACCTTTCCAAAAATGCGGTTGCATTTGAGTTTGGGGATGATTTCTGGACCCAGGTTTCCACTGGGGAGGATCTTCAGTTTCTCCGACATGTCCATTTCTTCGCGCGCAGGAGTTTCTGCGACACGACCTCCTGCTTCCCGTCTATACATGGTGCGGAGATGCGTGAAGGAGAGTTGCTAGAGCAGCAAGTATGGAGTAGAGCAGCTCTGGAAGCACGACCGCTCTTCTTCGGAAAAGAGCTCTCTTCACGTCGCACGTCTACCGCCGCCACTTGCCAGTTGTAGGAAGTCGACCGCCGTCAGCCCGCGCCCGCGTGCCTCCTCTCTCAGGGATTGCGCCTGCATTGCGCAACACCGCGCCAACTCGAGGGCCAGATGTCGTAAATGCGGCGCCAGCGGGGGGTCATGCACGGCGCGGATCAGAGAGAGAGCGCCCTTTCTGTAGGCTTTGTTTGGTTTGGAACCAATTCTCGCGACAATCGTTACAATGCTATCGCTGAAGTGCGAAAACGTTAGCTTGGTAAGGCGAATGATGTACACAGCAATGCCGTAGACGACATTGCAGAACGGGGGACGCAAGTTGCCCGTTATGTGTTTTAGATGTGCTGATGCATCATCCACTGCACGTGCTGTTTATGTGACATGGGCGTGGCGCTGGAGGAACAGCAAGATACTTGGTTACATAGCACTGAACATGTTCACCAGACGTTCTCCTACAGTTGTGGATGGGAACCGTTTATGCAAATAGATACACGATGTTCTCTGCAATTAATAAGAAAATTAAGAATATGATGGCGGAAATACGCGCGGAGCGGTATGTGTAGTCTGTCAAAATCTCCAGGGCTGAGGAAAATCATTTGTGTATATAAGGGCTGATAAAGCTAATGAGAGCCAAACAAGGGACCTAAATGATTTTACCTCAGGTCATTTCGACCTTTTGCTTGTACCCTCACGTTTGCGCTTGAGCCGGCCGCAAAAAAATTCCCATGGCTGCTTTGCCACATGGCACCAGAATCACCAATATCCTCATCTAAGGGCAAATATTTAAATTTACTTCATAGCGCGATGAGGCACATTATTTGACATAAATTTTGCACTACGCCGTTATGTCCCGCAATGCACAACGTCCGAATGGCATTGCGTAATGTGACAGCACAGACTACATATCTTATGTAACACGTTATGCAAAGTTATTAACCTACTATTCTCGTTCGACTACATCTTTGCCTCCAGGTACGTTGTGGTGGAGCCGGTCCACGGGCAGCTTCAACAGGAAGCCAATGGAGATCTCTAATCTTTAACGGGGCGTTGAACCAGTGTAATCCTTGAAAATTTCACTTTAGTGAGACGAAAAAGTATGAGGAAATTGAGAGCATTGTCTTCAAATGTACAACTATTTACGCCGCCTTTTGTCATCGTAAATTTTTCATAGCCACATTTGGCTGTGAGCTGCAACATATACGTGGGGTAGTTTCATTGTGTTAATGTTTTCCTTGACATTTTTCGGCATTGACGTACATTTACACTCATATAGCAATTAGAGGCATTAACGCAGCCAATGATGCATATTTGTGCAATACCAGGGCGCTACATCATGAGTTTGTTTTTAACAATTTTTTAGTCCTGTTTCCGTCATTCTTTTTCAGGCTTTTATTTCCATCTTCCTTTTTTAAGAGATGCGTATAAAATATATATATTTGGTCTCTTAAGCTCCCTTTATGATTTTTATTCTTTGCTTGTTTGCATTTCTTCTTTTTTTAATTTCGGTTACCCGATTAACTCAATTTACACCATCATAACGACCACACCAGTTAACTCGGTCGATTATGCATTTTGGGCAAATGGAGGGCGTTACATGGTTAGGGCTGTCAAGGAACTCGGCAAATGTGGTCCGCATTAAAACGGCGCGAATGTCCCGCGCCGAAATGTTGCTTTCCATTTAGTGCACACTGAGGCTGGACCAATCAGCGGGTGAGGCTTCACACAGCGCCGCCACCATCAAAGGCTTGACAACCACGCTAAGGACGTTTTACTTTAAAAATTACATTAGCATTCACTCCACTGGCGGATCACTTTTTAAGGGGGAAGCCTTACTAAATGTCGTATGGGAAGGCGATCTTGAATGGCCCCGGCGTCGACACCAAAGGTTCGAACATCCGGAAAGGTCAGGCGCAAACAAACCACGGCAGCCATGTATCAGAAATGAGTAATTGTTGCCAAAGTTAATTAACTAATGATTAACAATTTACTAGTGATTGGAAGGGTAGATTAAGGAGAGATTATTCGAATAAAGGAATGAAAGTACATAAGGATAAATTATGAAGGATCAATGATTGATTATTTATTGATAGTAATTATTGGTAAGCAGGAGTAATATAAATTAAGGAATATTAAGGTGAAAATAACCTAATTAAGGTAGGATTTAGGTGGTGTAAGATGAATTTAGGTGGAATAGAAGTTAAGTAAGGTGCAATAATGGGGGTTAAGGTGGCGTAAGACGCATAAATGCGGATTAAGGTAATGTGCATTAAGATAGAATATGGTGCATTAAGAGAAAAAAGAAGATTGAGGGTAATTAACATGAAATAACTGCGGTGAAGTAGCGTGCCCGCGGTTTGACGAACGAACGTATGTATAAAAGGTATCCCTCATAATACAACGCCATACTTTCGCCTTCAGAACCCGGAATCAGACCTAGCTGCCCGGAGAATTGCTTGCACCGTAATGAAGGGGCAAAAATCGATTCCTAAGTCAGTGGGTATAAGGTATCCTTGGTCCGCCAACAGCAATCCTTTTGTTGCAGAAGGTGTTGCGACGCAAGCTTTATACTTACACTTGTGAATTCGAGCACTTTATGCGCTCTCTGCGCTACAGAGCCGCAGCTGTGAGCGGTGGACTGTTGCCGTTAAGACAACAACAAAGACGTGTCAACAACGACACATCGCGAGTGTCCTTTTATTGTAAGTCGGTCGGAAGGTGCTACCTTATATTTCAGAATATTGAGAAATGAAGTGGGCCGCACCACTGAAACGAATGGTGAAGTGCGGCACCGCCTGAACTGGTTCGCGTGGTGCAGGTTAATCGACTTAAGCCAAAGTAAAACAAGATTTCAATCGCAATAGAACTTCTATCCCGGCTAATAGTAATGTATGTTCTTCAAAATAAAAGAACAAAGACTACAACATTACTTAATTTGTAAATATAAACGCCGCCAGAAGATACAAGTTGTTAGGAATGGGAAGATATTGATCCGAAGCACCAAAGTACCATAAGTTCACGAGTTGCGAAGGTGGCTTAATTCCTTTGCCCAGGGTTGGCTGCGTCATCTCAGGAGCGGTTATGCTGTGCGCCTGTGCTGTGAAACCTAGCGTGCTTAGCTGGCTTTGGAAGGTCACCTGTGATGGAATGACATTTGTTGATAGTAAACGCTCCGAAGCAAAAACTCCCCGGAAAAAAAAAACGTTGGGTAAAAAAATCGGCCACCTTCGCAATTGAGAGGCGAAGACTGAGGAATTAGCTTTAACTTGAGTTTTCGCAGGTCTGACACTTTCTTAACAAAAAGATGGCTAAGAAGCTAAACTTTCTTAGAGGAAACTGAGTTTAAATCAGTCCATAATCCACCATCCTAAAGTCCCAAATACAAACAATTACATTTCGAAGCCAAAGCCTATTTCAACTCAACCAAAGTCCCAAGCCAACACCCGCGCTATTATTTGACAATACTGTGGCCAATAATTTGACCCAAGCAGGAGTGGGTACAATGCAGAATATACGACACAATTCACATAAACAAGGTCACACATTGATAAGAATTAATAAATGTTTTGTCCCCAAAATTTATTAAGAGAACTGTTTTTCTAATTCAGTCACGAAATTAGAACAAACAAATAATGCTACAGGAAGCGAATTGCAACCTTAAATAGTTTGACGCAAGACACTGTACTGATGGCTAATTGTTTTTGCGAATATTGGAGCCAATGAATATTGGTGATTCTGAAGAGTTTTCGTCGTTGCGAGAGGTTTTACATAATTTGGTAGCTTTAATTTATTTTTCCTGAGGGACAGTTGTGTAATTATGCAATACGACAAATGTGTCTACGACTTTTAATGTCTGAATATGATTATCATGTATTAACTGAGTAGGGGAGTTCTTCCTCTTGTATTTCCCAAATATAAATCTCACGGCATTGCGGTTGACTTGTTCTAGCTGAATTTTATCTGTTTTTCATATGTAGGTCCGTATTACCGTTGCACACTCAAATTTACTCCTTACAAAAGTATTATAAGCTATAACCTTAACTAGTACTGGCCGGGGCGCTTCTCAGTTTTCTTCTGGCAAAAAATAGCTTACGCAATGCGGATGCATAGGTTTACGAGATATGGGCTGAATATTTTAAATTGCTGGTTAATGTGACGCCAAGGCATGTGCAATCATTCACATCCCAAAAAATTTAATCTTGATTTTATAAAAATATGTGCAGGGTAACGTTTTTGCGGTTATGCGCATAAGTGCAGCTTTTTCCTTGTTCAATTCCATACCCCGTTTTTCAGACCACCCGTCAACAGTAGCAACAGCACTTTGTGGTGAACAATAATCATCTGGGGATAAAACTTGTTTAAAAAGAACAGAATTATCCGCGAACAACCACAATAAAACGTCAACCGGAATAACAGCAGCCAAGTCATTCCCGTAAATTAAAAATAATAACGGTCCAAGTACGCTCCGTTGCGGAACACCAGAAGAAACACCACATACAGTTGAAAAACAATTACTAACATCAACGTACTGTTGTCTATTTATAAGTTAAACTTGCACCCTTCATAAAACAGAGAAGGGAAGTCCTACAGATTCCAGTATGCGGAGCAGTTTTCGATGAGGTACCTTGTCAATAGCCTTGCTGAAGTCCATAAAAATAACGTCCGCCTGACCATGTGCATCAAGAATACGCATTCAATTATTCTCAGACGACAATAATTTTGTATTTTTAGACACTCCTTGCCTAAAACCGTGCTGAGAATCTGACACGGAGAGGGTAAACTTTATCCAGTTTGCCAACTGTGAGGGATATCTTTTTCGCGCATAAACATGTGTATATATGGAGCAAAAATATGTTCCTTCAGCTCACTGCAGCATCTTCTAATGGACACAAAAGGATAATTTTTGAATAATTATCGATTACCTTTCTTGTACACAGGCACAACAGGTGCGATCTTTCAGCAAGACGGTAGTTCACCAAAAGATAAAGAGAGCCTAAATATATCTGTTAGAAACAGGAGAGCTGTTCCTCATAGCGCCTTAAAAGGCATATGGGGATCAATCGGGCCCAGCTGACTTTTTAGGATCCCATTTCAATAACATCGAAGGAACACCTTCGCGATTTATTTCTTTTTGCTCATCCGAGCCATTACAAGTGGATACTACGTCATATTCGTTTACTTCTGCAAAGACATTCTGAAAATACGAGTTGAATTGTTCCGGAATTTTACCTGAATCAGTTATTATGCCACTCTTATATTTCATTCGGTCTATTTCTTCATTTCGTTCCTTTAGGTGTTCCCAGGATTTTTAAGGGCAAAATTTGACAAATTCGCTACACTGTGCGAAAAATACCTCTCGGGCATTGTTAGCTTTAGTTGACCCTTTGAAGGTTGGCAATTATTACGTGAGACACAGCTTCTGTGGGCAATTGGGCACTCTCCGGCACGTCATCCGAGAGCGCGATTTCACCGAGGCCAACCCCCCCCCCCCTTTACCCAGCATCCACCACCCGTCCCACATCCCTTAACGAGCGACGGGAGACATTGATAACCAGCCCCGCCTTGGAAGACCAGCTCGTCCTGATCTCCAATGGCTAGATGACTGCGGAAACATATGGGTCCCGTGAAGAGGGAATCCCCTCACACGGCAGGTAGTCGCCACAATTCTGTTTTTTGTTTAGCTCAATAAATGTTCTTCTCTCTCTCTCTCTCTTTTTTTTTTCCAAGTCGCTTCAACTTGCGTTTTGCATGAAAAATATCACAGTTAATCGAGGGATTTAAATGCTGTTTGTAAATTTTTCGGTTGGGCACAAAAGTTTTACTGCAACACAACACTGCCTTGGAAAACTGTTTCCAGGCACCTTCAACAGTTTCGTCAATAATAACCAGATGTTCATAGAGGAAGTCAATAATTGCAACATCATCTGCACGTTTTGTAATCTCTAGTAACGGAGTTTATTAGGGACCTTTTATTCTTGAGTGCGGGTTTTTTCCTTCAAAAAAGAAGACGTACTTATGGTCGATATACCTGGCTCTATTGCAACACGTCCCTTTGTAAATGACCAAGAGAAGGTCTAAGATAGAACTTTCGCGTGTGTTTTCACGTACAAATTGTTCAAGATTAAGAGCACATATGATATGAAGCAGTATGCCACCGGAGGATGACTTATTTCAACTCAAGTCGTTACAACTGATTGACGGTGAATTAAAATCACCTATTAGGATGATATTTTTGTTTTTAAACTATAATAGGTGGTCCTTCAACTTGCAATAGCCAGGTCGAGGTGTGAATAAGTGTTGTGTCCTACATTATAGTATGTAGACTGTTTCTTAGTGAAAAGCCACGTTCATGAAGATATTAAAAATGTTTGGATAAGGAACATCGGGCGTCCGTGCGATTAGAACCCCAGAATGCATTATGTGCGTTGAGGTCACCTAAAAGACCTAGAGGTGCGGGTAGCTCATCTACCAGGCCCTCAAAGTCTGGGCACAAGAGCTGGAAGTTAGGAGGGATGTACAGTGCGCGTCAGGATTGTCTAGGGAAAGCGATCGCACGGCTTGGGAGCGTGCGGGAAACATCTGCTGATAGCGGCTGGGTTAGAGATAGCTTGCCATTGCGCGTGCGTCAATCTCGGACAGGGTCGGGCCGGTCTTGGTTTCGCATGCGCCGCTCGAATTTGCAGACGCCACCACCCTCGAGGGGCGATTGTCTTTCACAGTGGCAGCCGGGAGCGTTGACAGCCCAGATAGACGCGTCGTTCGACGCAGTGCAATAACCCATCAGGCGGTTATGCAATGCTTGAAAACGACCTCCGCTAATCTTCTGAATCTCATGTTTAGCAAACAAAAAGCGCGCAACAAGAACGCACTGCAGCGCTTTCCGTCGAAACTTTTGGCGATTACCTAACGGCTGCACTGATAATGCATGGCGTCAAATTACGCGCTTACCCCGTGTCACCGCCTATGACTGGCACTTCAAAATAAAAGCGCCCCTTGTGGGGTGTGGCGTCTCTAAGTTTGAGAGGCCCATGCTATAAGACGACCGACCCGAGCCTGTCTGAGATCCACGCACGCGGAATGGCAAGCTATCTCCAACCCAGCCACTATCAGCAGATGTCGCCAGCATGCTCGGAAGCCGCGCGCTCGCTTGCACTAGACAAGCCTGACGCGCACTGTACAGAGAGCATAATGTTATAAACCTATTGAAGATTATGATTCGACTGACAACAGCCTTAATGATGGTCTTGAGTGGGATAGTGTGCCACACCAAGGATTTCCGGGCAATGATGGCCACACCACCTGAGTCTGTACCGCCACCATCCCTGTCCTGCCTAAATAACATGTAACTATTCGAAAATGTGCGTGCTTGGAGTTTAAATGTGTTTCTCGGATACAGATCACACTTGGCTGATTGGATTGCAATAGCTCATAGACGTCATCAACATTTTTTAAGGAGGCCCCTGTGTAAATAGCATTATACTTTCTCTTCCCATAATAGATATTTAAGAGCTACTGGAGTGTGTGTGTGTATTCATGTTTTGTCTTTCGGGGCTTGTACTCTCTGAGCGCGCTTTGGGGCCTTTGTGTTGGCTTGAACATCGGAAACCGCTCCTAGCGCTGCATTGCAGGCAGGAACGGTCCGACGGTCATCTCATCATCAGATGTCCTGGGGGTGTCCGGCGGACCGGGCTCACTTGTCTTGGCACCCGTTCGGGTGCCCTTTGTTTGAACCGCTACCGACGATGGTGTCGGGTACGCCCGGTGCCGGGTTGCGACTACAGCCGCTGCTGGCTCGGAAAGCGGTGATGTGACGAGTTGGGTACCTGTGGCAAACCATCGGGGGGAGGGGGGTGCGAAGGGGGAAGGGTGGCGGCGGGATTAAGTCCGACTACCAGTACTGAGCCCCTGGCGAAACCAGACGCCGCTCCGCCCTCCGGCGAGCTGCGCTGGCGTACCTCCTCAGCGGACAAGAGGCGAACCTCTTTCGCGCCTCTCGGAAACTGATGTTATCGGTGATCTTAACATTGATTATTGAATATTGAAAAGCAGGAAACAGGGTTACTTTCTTTTCTAACCTTACCATGATAGTCAGAGAGGTGCCGGAGCTCCCTGACGGGTTAACAGCCAGGGAGCCCATCCGCCGGAGCTTTGCCCCTGGCTCCGACGGCCACCGTTTGTGGTTTATTACCCTCCACCTATAAATACATCTTCACGGGTAGGTAACAACAAATGTTTGGGGTTTCGGGGTCCGCGGTGTCGCCAATACCGTCACTATGATTCCCCGTGCGGGGGAGTGAAGATGTTGGTTGTGGAAGGAGCAGTCAGAGTATAGGTAAGTGGGGTAAATAGATGGTAAAGATCTCAAAGGTGCAACCCTAAGTCTAGAGTACGATATGCAGAAGCTCCGTTCCATGCCCTCTTAACCAGCTCGCAAAACAAAACTTTCGTGAACAAACGCAAAAATTTCATGAACAAACAGCTTCACGGTTCTTCTTCAAACTTTACAAGAATTTTAAAATCAGGGGCTTATTTCGTTTACCACCAAGAAGGGTGACATCACTTGCCCACATATTCAGAAAAAAAATGAGAACGACTTTGACTCATTGGAGAGCTGCTGAAATCGTGCACGTTTGCGGCCAACTTGGAACGGCT
Source organism: Haemaphysalis longicornis (assembly GCA_013339765.2). NCBI lineage: Eukaryota > Metazoa > Arthropoda > Arachnida > Ixodida > Ixodidae > Haemaphysalis > Haemaphysalis longicornis. Next base: position 250,424,423 of record CM023449.1, on the reverse strand, counting down.
GCGGTAAGGGTGGTATGCCGAAGAAAAAAAAATCCCGGGCCTGCACTACTAACGTGAAACCTGGGGAGGGGCGAAGCGTGCAGTATATGCCTCTTTTCTTGGGGGCTTCGCCTTTTTGACCACGAAGATGAAACCATTGGGGCAGATGTATACAGCTTTGCTGTAAGTATCGTGTCTTTGAAGCAATGAGCGTTCCGTGCGAGGCGTTGGAAAACGAGTGTCACGGGGTTTTAGTACCGTTACTACATGGTACTACGACAACATCAAACGACAACGACGACATGAGACGCCGACAGCCCAAGCCCTTAAGGGGCTTGACCCCAAATACGCAGGGTGCCATTTCGCGATCGGAACAAGCAAAATAGGTGGCATATCGAAAGGCTCTTTTCGTCGCTAGATAAAGATGACCACAAAATAAAATCCTTCATAATAGCCACAACAAAATATTCATACGGAGCATTGTATCCTACTATTAACTCCAACCAAAGTTAGTCAGTCAGTTGCTCAGCTTTCTAATAAATACGCAAATACATCTGCTTGAAATCTTCAACCGAGTATATCAGAGGGTGTTTCAGCTAATTTTTTCTAGAGTTTAAAATCATGCAAATGTTTTTCAAATGGGACCAAATGCATGTTTCTCTATTTTGTGTGTAGTGTGTCACGAGATGTTTGGTATTTTGCTTATTCAGATAATAAATTCAGTCAAGATTAATTGCTCAACTTCTGGAGCAACGAAGCTAGAAAAACATGTCAATTTGAAAGTTCCAGGGCGGTTTGCAAAACATCCGAAGAAACAGTTTTCTTGGTTCTGTCTTTTAGCGTTTTTCAGCTTACTCATGATGCCTGCGAAATACAAACAAAACACCATGTGACATGCCCGTCTGCGCATCCTAATTTCAATGCTCCCAAACGTTCCACGGAAAAACAGCCATAGGTGTTCTGCCGCTTAAAAGGCGACAGGCCAGCGGTATAGGTACTTTCTGTGCCATTTACGCCAGTGATGCGCTCCCCTCGCCACAGTTCGTTATAGCGATTAGCAGACGTAGCGGGTATCGCTTGCATCACTGACCTGACGCAATTTAAGCGGCAGCCCACGTATGGCTGTTTGTGCGCGGAATATTTGAGAGCACTGCAATCACAACGCGCAAGTGAGCATGTAAGTGGTGTTTTTTTTTGTATTTCGTAGGCATCATGAGTAAGCTGGAACACACTAATTCTTAGTAAATAGAAATACGGTAGCTGTTTATTCGGACGTTTTGCGAACCGCTCTGCAACTTTCCAATGGGAATTTTTAGATGCAAAGCATATCTTGCTCGCTGCTATGTCCGGCGTCCATCCGTTGTCCTCACCTCTCCCCCTACACTATATAAAAAAGAAATAGTAAGCGGCGCCTGGCTTCGATCCCACGACTCTCTGGTCGCAACGGGAGGTACGCGGCACTCTCCCCACTGCGCTACATAACCGAGACAGGAGCAAGTGCTACGAACGCGCTTTATATCCTTGACTTATTCAAACTACGCCAAGAAGCTACTGATACAACGAAGACGCGCGAAGCTGGACGTCAATAGAAACGACGAACTGAAAACTTTAGAGGAGGATGTTAGCGTCTCTTGCTCGGGGGGGGGGGGGGGGGGGGGGGGGGGGGGGAATGTCTCGCGTCCGTGCCCCGTCCGCAGCGCCTCTGATGATGATTGTGTCAGGATGCCCCTAGGGACTGGCCAACCAAAGAATCCATCACGAGATAGCTTCGCGTTCAACCACCGTCGTCATCTTCCCGTAGGGGAACCGCTGAAGAAGAAGAAGGAGAAGAAGACAAAGCTGCGAAGACGAGGGCGTGTACGTGGCTCTCAGCCGGTGCACCAACGTCATTAACCTTTACCTCACCAACGCTGACGGAGACTACCGATTCTACCACAGAGACGACAACATCGACAAGAACATGATGGACGAGTTTCGGCGCCTCGAGCACCACCGCCTACTCACCGTAACACAACAGTACTTGCGTGGCTTTGCCACCGGTGTGGACCCGGAATCGGAATTCCCTCTAGCGCTACTAAATACCAGAGCACTCAACACAACGGCAACACGCCAGCTGCGCGATAAGCGCGCATGCGCGTCTCCTCTCTCATCTCCTTCTCTCCACTCCATCTGCTCTATATAATAAACCCGGTCCGCGCGCCGCTTCCTCAGTTGCTGCTTCGGTTGAGACACACTGAACCGTTCAATGAGCTGAATGGACGTCAACAATTCTGCTTTGCATCACCACATAGTTCGCTTCGGGGAGATGGTGTAATTTTTGGCTATCTTTGCTGCTTTAAAAGGCGGATGAATATTCTTCGCTGATTTTCGCATTGAGCAAAAGAAAAAATAGCGTGAAACGCTACATACAAAAGTGAGCAAAATACAATTGGTAACGTCTTCTTGGAGGGAATTGGCACCTTCTTAAAATCTGGTAAAATGTGGCTGGAACACCCTGTATATGGAACTCAATGGGCACAGTAATAAACTATAATTTTGCTGAGGCTAGTTGGTACAACTGTTTATTGTACAACACAAACAGCGAAATGACGGATGATAAAAACCACTTCCCCACCTTGAAATAATTTCACTTGCGCAAAACTATTTCTTCAAGTCTTCAAAAACTTCTTCCTCTTCTGCGCTGTAACAGGTGAAGTGGCATCGTCATTACCTTCAGCAGCACCGACCTAGCGGTTGCACGCACTCGCGCTGCACCCGCAGCCACTTCTAATAAAGTCCTCATTCCAATTTTACGTGCGCTCTCCAATTTTTCACGGCGGCATGGCAGCCGGAGGACCTCGAGGTCCATCACATGGTTCCGAAACCCAGCACCTCCAGGCAAGGCCTATCTCATCGACCCACGGAGCCGCGCAAGCCTTGTGAATAGACGCGACACCTGCGACCTTTGCCCAGCATCCCCGGCCGCCAGGTGGCTGCCTTGCATCAGCTTCTCCGACGTCACTAAAGCGTCCACCCGGAACTGCACGGTGTAATAACCGAAGCGGAAGAAGCACTGCGAAGGGAGTCAGGATCTTGGGCGTCCGAGGTGAGTGTACTGCGCGAGCAAGTCGAAGTGCTCCACCAGCAGATAAAGAAACTTCACGACTTCATCTTTGACGAGATGTCAGATGACCTGCTCGAGACCGAGGCGTCGGACGCGGGAGACAGGGTCGTGAACAAAGGTTGCGGTCCTGCACCTTGGGTTGCAAGACGTGCTCGCATGCAGAGCTGTACGACGAACGAGCTGCCAGACTCCGACCACCACTAAATCAAAGCTCCCTCAGCTTGAGCTCATAAAGTTTGTTTAAAACCGCAAAAACTGGCGGCACTTATGTATGCAGTTTTCCTCGGCTGTGCATATAAACGATGACATCAGCATGGCAGACAAATTTAACTACCTGAACACCCTCGTGACCGGAGCTGCCGTTTCGGCCATCTCAGGACTGCAGGCCAGCGAGGAATGCTACAAAGATGGCGTCATCGCCATCTTGAAATAGCGCTTCGGCGACGAAAGACTCATCGTTCTGGACCACCTCCGAAGCTGTTTGGATTTGAAACCGATTTTGTCGTCCTCAAATACACCGCAACTTTGACGAATATACGATAAGTACAAGTGCACAGGCGAAGTCGGACGGTACTTGCCACCAGTCCCATTAACTACAGCTTGAAGCTATTGGAGACCATCTGCAGAGTGCTGCCACCCGATATGGCTATGAGGTTTATTGAACACTCCGAACCACCGACGCTCTCCACAACGACACCCAACTCGACTCAAGCTGTAGGGGACACACACAACCAGACGACGCAACCCGACAAAGAACTCCAGCAGCTCCGCGAGGTTTTAGATCATCACCTACAGTGCCGAGAAGCAATGGAGCAACAACCAGCAACGAAAACACCGGGCGTCGCTGCTACACTGGAAAAGCCACCAATACTGAAACTAGGCCCTAATGCACACACAGCGTCAGCTCTTCAAAACTCAGTGAACAGCCCTCAGCGGGGCTTCGTCTGCCAAACAACGATGGATCGTTCAGAGGCTTGCGGCTGAGAAGAATGGAAGCCTACACGCAAGAAGCAGCTCCTTGCCAAGGAAGGCTGATGCTTTAGATGTCTCAAGCAAGGTCACTTGGCGAAGGACTGCCGAGGTCGACTGCAGTGCACAAAGCGTGCCCGCAAGCACGCAACCACCATGTGCACCTCAGACGCTCCTGGCAGCAACACTGTGACCTCTACACCCGTCAGCTTGCTTTTCCAACAAGAATGCCCTACGGTACTGCTCAAAACATTCAGACAACAGGCTTAGGCTCCGCGCCTTCGGGACGCCACAATATTGTTTTCTTTGGCGGCAGCCAACGCCGTTTCATCACTGCAGATGCGTCCAAAAAATTAGGATGCGAGTTCTTAAAATAGGAGACCTTGACTGTAAACGTCTGTGGAGGTCAAAAGGACGAAAACCCTCCGAAAAGTACGTCTGTTCATCACTGCTGAAAAGACACAGAGGCCCGTACAGATTGAGGCGCTCGAAATCAACGCACTAAGCGGCGAGCATATTCCCATACCGGACCAACATCAAGACGATGCACGATCGGCACTTGGACACGCGGGAATTCAGAGCACAGCAGTTTGGCGAAACCAAAACATCTTTTCTAATTGATGCGGGCCACTACGGGGATCTAGTAGCCGGAAATATAAAATTATTGACCACAGCAAGCACAGCAGTGAAAAAAATGGCACGCTGGCAGCTGAAGGAACTCTTCCATTAGGAGGCAAGAGAAATCACTCCGCTGAGAGCGAACCTGAAAGACACCGAAGAGTTGAAAGTTCTGAACCGTAACTCGGACTTGGAAAGCATCAGCATAAATGCAAGGACGAACAAAACTCGGACACCACACTGGTAAGAACATAGTTAAAAAAAAACATTCCCAAAGATGCACGAATGACACGAGATTGTGCTCCCGCGGAAATCAGCGGTTGACTCGGCGCATACCTTTGTGGTTACGAAGAAGTAGCGACACAAGCTAACAAACTATTGAAGCAAAGATGCAAAGCCTACGAAGAATGATGAAGCAATGATTAAAACATGTATAGAAGAAAGAAGGACTGCAGGATAGCAGACAGAATTATATCGTCATCATGGAATATCCGCACATTGATGTCGAGGAAAACTGTATTGCCAGCAATAACATCTCTCGCCCACTTCAATCCAGAAGTTGCTTCGTCGATGGCTACGATTTATTGCGAGTTCGGGGAAGGCCATTCAGCAACGATGCGTACGGAGCAGTTTCCCATACTTCTACCGAAGGTCACGCACTTTTCATGGCTCGTGATCCAGCATGCCCACGGACAGGTTTGACCGAGGAGTACCAGACTAAAAACCCCAATACCCCAAGAATTCTCGGATTCAACACGCCCGAAAACCAGCTAGAAAGAGTAGTCAACGATGTTTTCCTCGCCAATGATCTGATTCGAAGTACCTTCTGCAGAGACCGTTTGACTTTTGGTCGCCCTCTTGGGTTATCTGTCGGCGGGGGAATGTTTTGGAAGTTCTTTCTCTTCTGCTCTGTAGTAGGCGACGCGGCATCATCATTACTTTCATCAGTACCGACCGATTGGTGGCACATTCTCGCGCTTCATCCGCAACCAGTTTCATTAAAGCCGCCATTCTAATTTGACGTGCGCTTTCCAATTTCTCACGGAGGCTTGGCAGCCGGAGGACCTCGAAGTCAATCAATATTCAGTTTAAACGTGGCAGTGCTTTGCAACAAGAGGTGACGCATAATCTTCATGACGTAAAACGCTGCTGCTGAGCACGTAACACTTTTCTAAGCGTTTCGGCGTTTTTGTACTACCAGGTGAATCCCAAAGCTTTCAATTCCATCCTAAGATCCCCAACCACCATGGCAGCAACGTATCATGCTTCAAATCGCGAGCTTGTGAATTGGGCTTCTGGGGCGGAATGGGCTCTATTTCTTCTGGACTCCTTGATTTCACCCTCAAATCAGAACTCTGAGCTCTGCTTAGCATATGAGCGAGTAGAATTCTCTGCTTTGTAGCTTTATTGCCTCTTAGGAACCCTTAAGGCGTCGGTAGCAAGGTTCCATTTGTTTGTTCTGGCGTGATAAAGGTGTTTATGGACGTCATTTGTTTTTTCTAGGCCCTGGCTGGAAAACCACCCGAGGATAATGAATTCCTCGTGCTTCCGAGATGCGCGGGGACAATATATGGATGTGAGGCGTCACTCGACCTTTCTCGTAACCTCTACTTGGAACCTTTCCGAGGTCAATAAAGCGTTGGAGGAACAAGATACGCGTGATTTTCTGCAGATGTGCCGGTGGTGTTCGAGGTGAAGTGGTCTAAAAGAGACCGCAATATTGTCCATGTTTCGGTTACGTTTGTTACGGTTTCGCTATGAAGCTTCCCTGTGAGTCTCTGAGGAAGCGTTTGAAGAAGGAAACCAGCATCGCCAACAGTCAGCGATGTGAAAGATCGTGTGTTTTTCTCTTCCCAAACAGAAAACTTGACTCTGCAGCTACTGACAAGCTCGCCAAAAACATCAATGTGCTTTTCTGTTGGAGAGCTTTAATTCATAACTTGCGCAGAGGCGTCGAACTCTTCAAAATAGAGCAGTAAGTTATAAGCTAGTCGATAGACAACCCTCAACTTCATGTGTGGCAAGTCTGGAATTACAAAACGGGGGTCGATGTAAAAGACGGCGCGATGCTGAACTCCATGAGCCATCCTGTCACAGTCGGAAAGCACGTTCTCTCTTGTCCAAATAAATGGAGCTCGATTAATGTTATAAACAAAACGGTCTAAAGTTCTCTTGTAAATGCGACCGTCAGCATGTCTGACAATGATAGAGCTTAACTCCAGTTCATAGCTCTGAAGCAGGTTGTCTAGGGAGCCACTCATCGACATTCCAAATGCTTTGAGCTGGCGTTTTTTGGTCTCCCTGCTTCCATAACCGGTGCGTTTTCCAGCTTGCTTGGCGGATTCAGCTATGGCACATTTGTTTTGAAGATTTTGGACTTTTGCTTTCAATTGCGCCACTTCTGCCTCAAGTTGCACAACTCGCTGTGAATTTTCTTGGTCGACCTTCTCCGAAGGGTGCGCCAAGCTCTTCAGAAGCTGCAAAAGACGGAACGTTTATAAAGACCAGCTTCTTCAAGTATTCTTGCTTGGTGCGGCCTTTCACTTTTGAAAACGGCGCTCCGCAACAGTGCAGCGACATCTTCAGCGCTCCTTCAGTTTAGGGAAGCACTTGATTGCGTTTAGAGGGGATGGCAGGTATTGTAGAATAATTTCGACATAACTATTTTTCAATAGACACTTTTCTTCGTGTATGGTAACGGCCGTATTATTGTAATTACTGTAAAAAGACAAAATCAAGAAACCACTAAGTTCAGCTGAGCCAATTTCTGGTGAGACGTACATGGACATTCTCTTTCTTGAAGTCCTGTGCCGACAAAAACGAGGTTGAACTAATCGTAGCGAACTTGCAGCTGGGCATTGGGGCTGTTTCTCGTTCAATTTATTCCTCCATTTTCAAGCTGCCTTGTCTGTTTGGCATGTGGCACACGCATTATTTGGTGAGCAATTCGGTGGTCAAACCGCACACTCCTCGTTCAGCGGCCACATCTTGAGGAAGAAAATCATGGTCAGAGATTCGACCGGGCACCCGCGAGGAAACACGGGGCCTTTTCGCATTCTCAGAAAGCCCCGAATTCTAACTGGAAACGATATTGACCTGATTTCTCCAAACTTGTTTACGGAACGATACCATGCCGGTGGAAGATCAAGACGATTGAAGTCCGACATCTTGAGAAGAAGCCAACCGTGCCTGAGTTTGAGGCCTTTTTTTTGAAACACCCAACGAAAAATTTCGAGTTCGAAGTTTGGGATGTACAACCTTCCACTTGTGTTTTTTGAGGACGACAGCTTCTTCTGGACGGCGGCAAGAAAATTCGTCGTAGCGGCCTCCAAGCGACCTCGGGATGGGGGTGGAGGTGTATAAATTGCACGGAGACAAGCAGAGTTCACGTTGACTTTGGGCTCGAACGTACATTCCCATATTGGAGGCCCTTTCCACTGGACGAGGTAGCCTGTTCTCTGAAATAAAAAAAAAATGCGCTTCCATCAGCATGTGTTCCACAGTAAAAAAATCAAGTGAAACATCTACAAATATTACCCACGGAATAGAGAATGGTGTACTTTGTTTGAAAATAACATGCAACAAACACTTTGAGTGTTCAATGGTGTGATACACGTAAAAATATAGTTAACCGAATGAGGCAGGAACTACCAGGTTCCACACCAAAAAAAGAACTACGAAAACCTACCTTTTAACTAAAGAAAACATTGTTTCAGAACTCGCTTAGCTCCATTAAAAATCACACAGGAACCGTCCGTAAAAGTGGGGTAAAGATAATTTTGATATTTCGGATTTTTATTTTGTCTTGAAGGATGGTTTTGCGGTGCCTTGAGTGGTTGTTCCTGCTTACTTCTTCTGGTAGTTCGAGATCGTACTAAACAGATGTTTGCATGTCATCACCCAGTTACCGAATCCTAGCTACCACAGCCTGAAATCAAACTGCCTACCTCGCGCTCGTTGCTCTAGCTCTCAGCCAGTCACCCGATCTAGAGGATAGAGGCGATCTGGCTGCATAAGTTGCACTATTGAGCAAACTCTGTACTTTACAGTCTCGGCGTGCAGTCATGATTTAAAGCAAAGCTCAAATGCCTAGGTTTTATACATTGTTTTACACTTCAGAACAACAAGTCCAATGTCCTTGAAGCGCGACGGGCTCTGTATCGTGAGGTATTGGAAAACGTATTTCCGGTGTGTGGGCTATAACCCCACGGTCACCACCAGAATCTTATGCTGTCCGCAGCAATGATTTGAACCTCAGGCCTATGCATATTATCGCTTGCGCATGAATTTTGAGTGGGTTAGTTCATAGTGGGCAGAATTTTTCAGATTAGCGAAGTCTCAAGTAGAAAATAAACAGTTCTATAGTTAGCTTCCCCAGACGACTAGCTTTAAAACATACTCGCACGCGCCCTTGTAACGCGGCTACCTGCGGTTATTCCTAGGCTGTTTTACATGTGAAAGCTATAGGGGCCCGAACCTGGAATTTCCCTCGTTGCAGCAGTGCCTCATTATGTTCTCGTGGGCGAAAAATTGGAGCTTCAGGCTGATAGTGGCCAATGATAACGAAAAGCTGCTGCGGCTTTTTTACACGTGCGTGCCACAGCGGCAGGCCAAATCGTACACACTCCAATGAGAGGTAAAACGACATATCATAGGGACCCATGGTCAACACAGCTTTCAACGTATCCTACGATAGTCATGGCAACTCATATCATTAAGTAAGATGCGAAGGGATGTGTTTCGGGAGAATGCGTTGGCAACTTTAAGGTTTTGGTAAGGGAAGGTGAGGGCGAGAAATGAAATTGCATACGGCTTATCAGTACGAGTTATCGCAATGCCAAACTGCACAAAACTGTGGGCGCGCAAGGTGGTGCAAGAACAAAATGAGATTACAAATGAAACATATCAGTGCCAAAAGATGACCGCAACCGATTAAAACGCACACCATTAATGAGTGTCAAGCATTCTAAGACAGAACTGTTGAAATAACCGAGATTCGTCGCTGTAGCCAGACCAATGGTGTTCGCAAAGTATACAAACATGACTTCAAAAGTTAGTTCAGTCAGCATTTTGCGACTCTGAACATCTGGCAAGAATCTTTCGTAACCACAAACATTACAGCAGATGACACGCAGATATGTTTCACACCGAAAGGCTGGCCTGATCACGGGCAGAGCCGACCTTCGACAACAGCGTGTACGCTGCCGGTGCGGGATTGGTTGCTAATTTTGCACGCCGGACACCAAGGCTGGTCAGTCACCTATTAACGCTGACCGCAGCAAACTAGGTATACATCGGTAGTAGCGCAAAGAACGTGGGGTGGAAAAGAAAATGAAAGCCGTATCCCGCGCACAGCAGAAGTTAATGGGTTTCATCGCATTTTTAAAGCAATATTTTCTAGCTCTATCAGCCAACGGTTCTTGCGTGGCGTGTGGGACAACAAACCCCAACGCGGCGGAGGCGGCGGCAGGGGGGAGGAGGGGCGGAGGGTTTCACTCACGGAGCACACTGTAGATGGCGCGGCGAATTTACCCAGTGTTCCCCGCGCGGACGTGCCTGCTCACCGGCGGCCACGTTGGCGGTACGGTTTGTCGTCTGCTTTAGCGACGGCTATTTTGGGCCTGTTTTGGCGTTGCTTCACGTCCATTGCGTGCTGGCTTCGCAAGGCTTGATTAACTTGTTCGACAGCACCTACAAGGTAACCCGCACCCGACGAAATTCAGCAGTTGTACGGCGAACATAGGTTAAGGATTGGCTTGCAGGGCGGGAAAACAAAATATACAAACCACATACAGACATCTGGCCGCTAGAGAAACGCTACCTTTTGCGCACTGGTTGCCACGAGTGGGACTCCGTTTTCTAAGTTGGTGAATACCAATTCGGTTGTGTTTTAAGAGGTATTACAGAACGCGAAAGTAGCAAGTGGTTCTAATAAAAAGCGATTATAAAAGTTCCCTCAGCTTTCTAGCAATTCTCAAACTTACTAAACTAGTTTAAACCGGTATAACTGGGTTGACAGAGCTGTTGTGTGTGCTTTCGTCATTTTGTCGTTGCAAGAAGTTTGCTGGCACTAGTTAAAAGTTTGCCTCATTTCTCTTTACTGAAAGCGCACTGTTCTTGGCCGGGAAAGAAAAACTAGACGAAATTCAGCGGACATGACAACGTAGACCTATCTTTGCTATTCAACAACACTACGGCTTGTACGTCACGCCCTCTGCGTGATTGGCTGAGAAGGCGTGACGTAATTTAAACAGTTGGCGGGAACGCTTACGTCCCACATTGGCAACTTAAGCATGCGTAAAAGTGACGTAATGTTACTTAACAGCTTGGAAAAGGCGGTTGCCGTAGCCGTGAAATAGGGCAAAAAATTTTACCCACCATCGGCGCCGTGAAACCTGCGTTTCACACTAATGTGACACGTCGCCGACATTTTACACGAAGCCTCTTCGACTGGTCATTCTGCACTAATGTGAGAAAGACACCCTTGTGGTGAACAAGTGGTCTTGAAGAAGCATAAGATTGAAGTGAAAGCGACGCTAAATTGAATCCTGCAAAGTTGTATCCCACCATTCAAATTTTGTTTCAAGGTTGCAACCTAAAATTGAAATCGGCTGGCGAGTCTACCTTTTCGTGGTTTTATATTCGGAAGTTAGTTGATTGCTTGTGTGTCCCATTCGTCTTAGCAGTCTGTGAAGTTTCCTTTGTGGAAGTGGTTTAATGGCCCAATAATAATGGCACCAGCGGGTGTGGCAACAGTGGCCGCAGAAGCATTCTGGTCAGCGATTTTATTGCATAGAATGCCGCGATGGCTAAAACCGAGACACGACCAAGTAGGAACCTTTTAAAACCAGGAAAGAAAAGGCTACTCTATTTGTGCTATAATTGTATTTTTTTTTCTTTTTTGAGGTGCCGCACCAATTCAAGCTAGCCTACTACTCAATTACAGTAACGTGTAGATTCAACTTTGGCCAAGAATCTGCCTAATAAACGGTGTATTTTGATCGTGCACTTTAAGAAATCACCGCAGGTGGGTTTTACCGCAACGTCCGAGAACAACCAATTAGCGGGATCAAAAAAAGCGAATTCGACGGAAAATTCGATCAGAGTAAAAAAGAAATTAGCAGTGGCTTAGCTAGGCTATGCAAGGATATACGTAGCCTGAGCTACGGTTCAACTGGTTATTTTTAGCTTTCCTGGTTGTCTACGATAGCTTGGTTATCATGCTTACTGCTGCTTCGATAACACACACATGGTATAAGCATTATGTGACACATGTATATTTATCAAGCGGCTCCAGTGCAGCGTCACCAATCGCCCCAGAGATAAGATGGTTCCACAGGCGCACGCCGGTGTTGCTGCGACGCACGAGCCATCGGCCACCCCTCGCATGATCATCAAGTGGACCGGGCCACCACTAGTGGAACGGAGGTCGGCGAGGACGCTGGGCGCGTTGGGTGTGTGAGAGACGCCGGGCAGCGATCAACGTTCTGTGCGACGTGTGAGGTAACTGCTCCTCGCGCATGCGCAGCACGGCTCTTCAGGAGCCACATGCTGCTCAACCTCGGCCAGTGTAGCTCACGCTACAGAACTAGAATATGCCCTCGGGCAACAGGTCACACGCACGACCTGCGCTGTTGACCCCACGCAGAGTATATTTCTCGCTCTAATCGCATGCTGGGCGTCTTCATTCCCGGAATTCGCACATTTGATCACAGTGATTTGTTGTTCAGGGCGTTGTGCTGAAACCCATCTGCGACGCTTTCTTAGACAGTGGAGCAACAACGGTTCCCGTTCAGAAAGGACGCATAAAGTTCAACGTACTTTCCATTGACTCAACCGAAACTATGCTCTGGGTTCACCAAATCGGCGCAGCTGCCGGTCGTCGGCTCCCGTGGGTAGACAACAAAGACCCTTCGATCAACGTCACCACCGGGGGTGCTCTTCTCCGCTAAGTCGGCATAAAGGTGCTGAGTGGCATTTCCCCCTATATGGCAGGAAGGAATAACTCAGCCTGCAGAAGACGCTGTTAGCTTAAGGAGAAAAAAATCTGCTTAGTAGGGATGTAAACGACGCTAAAAATGACGCTGGGCAAAGCACCACGGGCAATTGAAGTTGGAAAGCAGTCCCGTACCCGTTTATTTGGTGGCATTTCTCATTTTCTTCTGTTTTTCTGAATTATTTTTAACATTTAGCGTGCAAGTTAGAACATGAAGGTTAATGTAAATTTGTAGTCTCAGTAATGAGTTCGTCCTAGAACCTTCGAAGATGTGTTCCAAATCTAAGATGGTGCTGCTTCACACAGGGAGACACATCATATGGCTCTTTTTCAAAGGGACTATGCCCTGAAATATCTAACAATGCGTGAGAATTCCGCAGCTCTTCCTGTGGAAATCTGTTCATCTGTCGGAAATCTCCCATCTATCATCTAGGACAGTGTTTTCGTGACTACGTACTATAGCTGATGCTGTTAGATATGGCAATGTACGGCTATGAATTTATGACCCATGACTACGGGCTGTGACTATTGTCTATACTATGCGATGACTTGAATCCTGTCGTATTGATAACGTTTCTGTTATGGGTATGGCTTCTGTTATCAGTATGGCTGAGTTAATGCTATGACTTTACATTTTCTGTTTTAATACATCCTGAATATTTGAGAGAATGAGCGTAGAAAGAATACTTACGGAGTATCCGACAATTCCCTCTTAGCTGTTTCTGCATTTTTTCTCACATTGCTTACACTAATTAACAAGAATAGTATTGCATTTAGCCCTCTATGCTGCGCTTAGTTTGACAGAAGCGCTTTAGTACAGTGCTCGACATGATCTAAGATAATGTAGAATTTCATACAAGAAATAATTGTAGATATAGACAAAGAAAGGGGAGAGAAGGATGACGGGTGTACATTTCTGCCGATTGAGAATTTTGGAGTAGAGCCCGTGCCGCAGTCTTGCGATGTCTCATTTCTGGCATAAAATAATTCACCGATCAACCGTATAACATGTTTAAATAGGCTACGTGATTTTGGTTACGTGTGCCGATATTTCGTGCCACAAAATTGTTTCGGTTAGTGCTTAAAATTACCATTAAAGTTTGGAATAAAACCGGCGTCATTATTGAACTACAGCCCTCAGCCACGTACTGAAGTTAGATATCTTCGTCTCACAAACTGACGCACACCAAAACACCATGGTTCCGCAATTTGAACAAAGAGCGCCGCTTTACGCTTTGCTTGCATTGTCTCGGTACGTTTTTGCAACCGCTCACCCGTGGAGGGGAAGAACCAGACAAATTAAGGATTAGGCAATTTACCTTTCCGAATATCCGGTTGGGCCTGAGTTTGTGGCTGATTTCTAGACTCCGGTTTCCACTGGGGAAGATGTCGAGTCTTTCCGAGGCGTCCTTTTCTTCGCACGCAAGAGTTTTTCCGACACGGTGTCCTGCTTCCCGGCTATACATGGTGCGGAGATGCGTGAACGACAGTGGCTAGAATAGCAAGGCTAGAGCAGAGTGGCACTACTCGTGGTAGCACGACCGCACTCCTTTGAATAGTGCTCCTCTTCTCGGCGCACGCGTTCCGCCGCCACTTGCCAGTTGTAGAAATTCGACCTCCGTTGGCCCTCGCCCGCGTGTCTCCTCTCCAAGGGACCGCACCTGCATTGCGTACCTCCGCGTCAACTATAAGGCCAGGTGTCGTAGACCCGGTGCCAGCAAGGGGGTCATGCACGGTGCGGATCCGAGAGAGCCGCTCTTTCTGGAGGCTTTGTTTGGGTTGGAACGTCGTTCCATAACAATCATTACAATGCTATCGCTGAATTGCGAAAACGTAAGCTTGGTTAGGCGAATGATTTATACAACAATGGCTTAGACGACTTTGCATTACGGGGGATAAAAATTCCACGGAATGTGTTAAGGTGGGCTTCCGCATCATCCACTAAACGTGTTGTTTATATGGCCTAACTGTGCCGCGGGAGCAGCAACATGGTACTCGGCACAATAGCATTAAACATGTTCACCGGATGTTCGCCTGCATTTTAGGTGTAAATAGTTAATGCGTACAGATACAAAAAACTCGAATGCACTTCAGAAGAAAAGTCAGAATTTGATGACGGGAAATATACGCGCGAAGTGGTAGGTGTGGTATGTCAAAATCTTTAGTACGGAGCGAAAATATGTTTGTATGTAAAGACTGAAAAGGTAATCAGAGACAAACAAGGGACTTGAATGGTTTTGCCTTACGCCATTTCGACTTTTTGTTTGTGCCCTTTCGTTTGCGCTTGTACACGCCGCAAGTATTCCCCTATGCCCGCTTTGCCACACGGCACCTGAATAAGCAATATACTCGAAGGGTAAATGTGACGCACAGCGCGCTGAGGCTTGTGATTTGACTGAGATTTGCCACTACGTAGTGATGTCCCGTAATACAAAACGTCCGAATGGCATTGCCTAATGTCACAGCACAGCCCACATATCTTAAATAACATGGTACGCAAAATTATTAACCTTGCTTACTATTCTCGTTTGACTACAACTTTGCCTTCAGCTATGTTGTGGTGAAGCCGGTCCACGGGCAGCTTCAACAGGGAGCGTACAGAGAACTCTGATCTTTAGCGGGGCGTTGAACTACTGTAATCCTAGAAAATTTCCGTTCAATGAGACAGAAAAAGTGGCAGAAATTCCGAGCATTGTATACTAATTTGCAGCATTTTTGCCCCGCGTTTCTTCATCGTAAATTTTCTCATGCCAGATTCGGCTATAAGCTGCCACATATACGTTGGGTAGTGTCATTGTTTTATAGCTTTCGTTGGCTTTTTTCGCAATTGACGTACGTGTACAGTAATATAGCAATTAGTGGCATTAACTCAGCCAATGATGCATTTTTGTGCAACAGCAGCTGGGCGTTACAGCATAGGTTTGTTTTCACAATGCTTTAGTCGTGTTTCCGTCATTTTTTTTTCATACATTTATTTTCAACTTCTTCCTTCTGAAAAATGCGTATAAAATAAATATACTTGATTCGCAATCTCCCTTTTGTATATTTTTCAAACGCTGGTATTTTTGCATTTGCTTTTTTAATTTCATTTATCCAATTAACTCAATTTACACTATCATAACGACAAAATCGGTTGACTCCGCCGATTATGCATTTTCGGGCAAATGGAGAGCGTTACATGGTTAGGGCTGCCAAGCAACTCCGCACAGATGCTCCGCATTAAAAGAGCGTGCATGTCCCGCCCAAAAATGTTGCTTTTTCATTTGGGAGAACGACAAGCGCACATTAAAGCTGAACCACAAAGCGGGTGAGGCTCTAGACGGCGCCTCCACCATCACAGGCTCGACTACCAAACTAAGAACATTTGACTTGAAAAATTATATTAGCATTCATTCCAGTGGTGGATCACTTCTTAAGGCGGAAGCCTTGCTAAATGCCGTATGGGAAGGGGACCTTGAAAGGTTCAAAGGTTGAAGAAGGTTCAAAATTCCAAAAAGGTCACACGAAACGAAGCCAGGGCACCGATGCATCAGAAATGAATAATGGTTGCCAAAGTAATTAACTAATGATTAATAATTTAGTGTTGATAGGAAAGGTGGATAGAGGTAAAATTATTCGAAATAAACGAATCAGAGTACATTCAGAGGGAGGATCAATGATTGATTAGTTATTTATAGTAACGATTGCTAAGGTTGATTAATAAAAAAATAATGTATATTAAGCTGAAAATAAACTGAATTAGGGTAGCTGTAAGTTGATCAAGATGATTTCAGGTGGATTAGGAGTGACGTAAGGTGCAATAATGTGGGGTTAGGGTGGGTTTAGATGCATAAAGCGGATTAAGATGGATTAATGTGCATTAAGATAAAATATGGTGTATTAAAAAAAAAGGGATTAAGGTGGATTAACTATGGTCAATTAGCGGGGTTGAGGTGTCGACGAATGAACGTGTATATAAAGGGTATACATCACAATAGAACGCCATACTTTCGCCTCCAGAACAAGTAATCAGACCTAGCTTTCCAGAGATTTTTTGCCGTGTCATGAAGGGGCATAAATCGATTCGTAAATCGGCCAAAGGGTGTGAGGTATCATTGGTCCGCAAGCAGTAGTCGTTTTGTTGCAGAAGTGTTTCAAACATCGGCTTTAAAGTTATTCTCATGAATTGAAGCACTCTTTTCAACATCGGTTTTAAAGTTATTCTCATGAATTCAAGCACTCTATGCGCTCTCTGCGCTAAACAGCCGCAGCTGTGGGTGGTTGCCGTTAAGAGAGCAATAAAGACGTGTCAACAATGACACATCGCGAGTGCCCTTTTATAGACAGTCGGTACAATGGTTCTACCTTATATTTCAGAAGATTGGGTAATGAGGTGTGACTCAGCCTGATAAACATGCTTTTCGTTTAAAGAAAAAGTTATTAGCCTAATACGGATATAAAAAAAAACATTTTAAATGTCGCCCGGAGAAACAACGTGCGTGCTAAGTCAGGCACAGGAGTTCAAGCACCACTGGCTTCCCGCGCGTTGTCACTGTTTCAAAGCTAAGCTTTCTTTGCTGCACTTATGCCGATGGTACGAAGAAACGCCTTGCAGGAAAGCCAAATTTACCCGAAGTAAGGCACATGATGATCATGGGTTTCCGCAAAGTCACATCAAGCACCTCAAAAGAAAGGAAACGCTTCCCGTGGTCGGAGTCGAACCTGGAACCTTCGCGTTATGAAGCCGACGCCTGCGCCATTCCTACAAGGTAGAAGCAGTTAGAATTTTGGACTTGGGCATTGACCCACGTTGACAAAGCTTTTGAATAAATAAATAAATAAATAAATAAATAAATAAATAAAATAAATAAATAAATAAATAAATAAATAAATAAATAAATAAATAAATAAATAAATACACTAATAAAAATAAAAACAGACAAACAAATATATAACATAACATTACAAAGCTTTATTGCAGAAGGTGGACCTGCCGGTCCGCATGGGGAAGAAGAGAGGTGGGGTTGGGGGGGGGGGGGGGGGGGGTTGTTTAAAGGTTACATTCGGCGCTCGACGCCTGAGGAGCGCGCGAACTCCCACAGAGAGAGGAGCGTCTGCCATGTAGTGGCCGGTTGAAGCGGTGTTGTCCAGTCCACAAGCCGGTTGACGCCGGGCGGGAGACACTTTGAACGGAGCGTTTGAAAACCGGGACACTCCCACAACATGTGGTGTACAGTGGGCGGGGCTCCTGTATGCAGGAGGTGCAGCCTACTGCGACCACAGGTCGCTGATCTTGGATAGCATGCTGGTGACGTTTTGACACATAGGCACGCCACTTTTCCAAGACATCATCGGTTATCGCGGCACCGTGCCTTATGCAGAAGCACTTGTGCGCACCGGGGCAATCCAATGGGCAGGGGAGTGGGATCTGGTGGAACGAAATTCCGCAACGACTGCTTGGACGTGTGCCTGGCTGCAGCCTTTGCTTCTGAATGGTCGGGGTCGGATTGTGTGAATGGGATGGGTAACGCCGGGTTGGAGCGGAATTCGAAGTGCTCGCTCGCGCACGCATAAGCGGTCTCGCAGCCGATTTCGCCTGCGTGTCCCGGGGCCCAATCTACCCAAACGACTATATTGTATGTGTCTCGCAGTCTGCGACAAATGATCTTGATGAGATCGCAGGTGGTTCCGACGTATGGGGTTTGCCCAAGTCGATCGAGAGCTTCGTGGCTGTCCGTAAATACTTGTAAATTCGTGGCTGTCACCGGCGCCGTAAGATGCCTCGATGTCCTCCGCAGAAAGAATTGCCTCAAGGCGTGCCTGGACATGGGCTTGGCGGACGAAGAAAACTGAATCGTGCGGGACATGCGCATTTGGCCGTCGATACACGACAGTGAAGCGCGCAATGTTGTCTTATTTAAGACCGCTGTAGTAAAGATGGCGCCGACTCGGAGGTCAGCGCGTGCAGCAGCAGCTGCGCGCTCATGGTGGTGATGGTTACGGCCACGTAGGCGAGATATAGGCTTTGACACACGAACCAAGTCATCTTCCCAAGGCACTCCAACGGGTGGCAGTTGCGGGGAAAGCGAGTCGCTCTGAGCGGAAGCCAAGATTTGCACAAGCTGCCCCGTGCGGGTGGCTGCGCTTCTCCTGTTGCGGCCCTTCAACCCTCACCATTGCAATAGCGTGCACAGCTGTGAACAGCGGTAGAGTTCTTCCGCGCGGGTGTGCCGAGGTAAACCAGTAATTACTCTCAGGCTTTCGAGGTGTAATGTCTCCAGTGGGTCATATTGTGTTTTCGTAAAGGCAAAGCCTGGAGCACCGTAGCACCCCTTGGAAGTCAGGACGACCTGTGTAAGTGTGCGCAGGACGTGCGCTGTTGCCCCGCCGAAGCGGCCTCCGATTCTCTTGATGATATGAAGCTGCTGTTTCCAAACATATGTGATCTGCCGGATCGATTCGCTAGCCCCTTCGTCTTCCTGAAGTGGCACGTCAAGTATTGGGACCCACCTGTCGGAAGCACATTCGATGCGTTGACCATTCAGCGTTAAGTGTATTTGTGCCTGCAGGTGGTCGAGCCTTCCAATGACGAGGTATTTTGTCTTCTCTGGAAACGGACTCATTCCAGTCGGAGGTGTATACTTGTCAATGGTGCCAAGTGTGAGTTGAATTGTGTCAATGAACAAATAAATAAAAACATATAAATACATAAATAAATAAATAAATAAACAAACAAACAAATAAACAACTAAATAAATAAATAAATAAATAAATAAATAAATAAATAAATAAATAAATAAGCTAGAACCACAAAATAAATCAAACTCAAACAAATCAGTCTCATATGCCCACTTGCCTGTTTTGCCAGCGAAAGCATCCCGTTTCAACTACCTTTCTCGTTGGAGGGACAGGGACTTTGATTGTAAGTTCAAAAATACTACTAGGGCAGTGAACAGGATTTTGCATTGGTTTGTATGAAGCCTCTTCCAAGCTACTGGAACAACTATAGTTGGGTTTTCCTTCATTAATGAAGGCAGCTTTGAGAATCGGGTGCCTCTCTTGTTCGGCTCATGTCCGGTGCGTGCGCACATACGACCCACGCGACAAGAAACAAGATTACGGCATAATTTTTTGCGCTTGTTTCATTCCCCCAAGTCATAACGTGCCGCTGTGGCTCAGTGGCTAAGGTGTTGCGCTGCTGAGCACGAGGACGCGGGTTCGATTCCCGATTGCGGCGGCCGCTTTTCTAATGGAGGCGGAAAGCAAAAACGCCCATGTGCACGAAATTTCAACGCACAATAAAAATCCCCAGGGGTCAAAATTAACCTGGAGACCTCCACTACGGCGCGCCTCATCGCCTGCGTTGCGTCAGCGCGGTAAACCCAACAATCAATCCTCCAAGTCATCGGCTCCCTAATACCGTTCCTGCGATCTGCACTCAAAGTGTGCGTTTCCTGTTGCGCGCGGAAGTGCGCTCTGAACTTTCCCCTTAACGCACCCCCCGGTTGCCCCACGAGACGTGGCAGCTGCGGCCGTCCGAGCGAGAAACCAGCAGACCCCGCCAACACAGACGGAATGAGCAGGGAGCTAGAAGTGGGGCATCAGAGAAAACAGACAGCGGCAATCAATCTTCTTCTTTGAGCTCTGTCGAGACCAACGCAGGAAACATTGGACATTGGGGTTTGAACTCTGACAGCGGGGAAAAATTAGACGGTCGTTCAACAAAATCAACCCGTGTTTCGCGCGATCGTTCTTACTCGCATTTCTGCCGTCATTGCTTTATTGCTATTTTTGTATACTTCCCCCTTCCACATTGGCCTATCACGCTTCTCGTAGTATTGTCTGCTCGGTCCAGCCGACGCCCCCACCGCCGGCCGCACCTTTATAACTACTGGAGACAGATTTTACACGTGCGTGCGAATCCCCCAGCCACTAAACTCAACAACATGCTCTACAAGGTTGAAACTTTCGCTGCTTGAGAACTGCTATTTTTGAATGCCTAAAGCCTTCATTTTTTTTTTGTAAAATGTTGCTTATGTTTTTCTATAAAAATGGCTAGAAAGAATGCATTTGAGTTAAGTTGTGAGGCCCGACATTAAGGGCTCAATGCACAGCAGTCTTTATAGTCTAAAGCAATTCCTTCGCTCCTAATTCACCACTTTGCGTTCGAAAAACCTATTCATGCCGCCAACAAAACAAATAAGGCGAATGACGGTAATGTCCCGTCATGCACAAATGTAATGCGAAGATAAATATGAACAAGCACATCTAAAATTGAGTGGAGGTCAAGTGGAGGTCAAGTGCTGGCCCACTAATACGTCTATGTGGATAGCCGCCACATTTCTTAATTTTGTTACTGCACTTTCGCCACGCGCCAATTTAACCTGCACGGAAGAACCCGCTGTATTCGTGTGTTCTGGCTCATATTTTCGTAATCGCGTTTTATGCGTGAGTGACTGTACATCCACTTCACTCAACAACATAATCTGCACTGTGGCTCTCCGCAATGCAAAACGTCGCGCCTCCATTTTGTAATGCCAGAGAATCGTGTGGGTGACATCGTTGTACGCCGAAATTTTATTGTTGGGCGCATGGATCTGGTCAACTAATCGCGTTGTGGTGAAGCCAAATCGCTGGATTGCCTTCTAATGTAATGATGCATAGGGTCATAATCATCACCACCAGAGCCTATTTAGGTCCACTGCAGGACGAAGGCCTCTGCCATTGACCCTCCACCCGCTAATGTTTCTGCGCTTCCCGAGTCCATTCTTTGCCTCGGAATTTTCTTGTTTCGTCTCTTCGTTGAGTTAATGGGTTCTCCTTCTTCCGGCCCGTCTCTTAGTGTCCTATCTGTTGTCCGCTTGTTACACCTGCTGTCAGTTCATCGTACTACATGGCAAGTCCTAGTACGTTTATTTTTATTCATTTTAATGATGACATCTTCTACTCGAGAGAGAGAGAGAAAAGAGAGAAACTCTAATCACTGTTGAAGTGGGCATATTTGTGTTTGGGGTGTTCAGTCCTAGACTCGTTGTTACGGCCGGCTGTCTTCACCCTTTCCGCAAGCAAAAGCTGCGTTTCAGGGCAGGAGCTGGACAGCGTACTCTCTCACTGCTCGCGTGTGTGGTTGGGCATGGGGGAAGACCTAGGTTTAGTTTGGCATTCCAGACAATATGGTAAAGTGTGCCTAGGGCTCGGCAATAAGTAGATAGAGAATCATAGAGAGTAGGATGGATGGCGTGTAGTATTGTTGGGTGTGGGTACGTATTAGTTTTGCAGTTGTCTCAGGATGACTTCCTGTTTCTTTCGTGGCCTGATAAGTGACTGGCGGATAGAGTTGTCTCGCTAGTCGGTAATGTTGGGTTATGTCGGCGTATGTTCGGAGCGGTTGCCAGGTTCGCTCCGAATCTTCTTGCGGTGCCCGGTGGGCGAGTTCTCGGGCCAGGACGTGTGCCGTCTGGTTGCCGCGAAGAGCAGAGTGGGCCGGGGTCCAAATGATTTTGAACTGCTTCTGTAGTGGTCGTTGAAGGAGAACCGAATCACTTGTCTTGAAACCCTACCTGCTTGGTATGCTCGGCAGGGGGCTTGGCTGTCCGCAATAATTACTTTGACCCTTGTCTGGGAGACGGCAAGGGCGATAGCCGTCTCTTCAGCCTGCTGGGAGTTAGACGACTGAAGCGTCAGACTGGAAAGGAGGTCGGTTGTGGAGCTAACGGCCGCCGATCTTACCCCGTACCTGGCGTATTCCGCCGCGTCTGTATAGACGACGTTTTGTCTTGTCCTCCGTACTGTTTTTCTTAGCGCAGTAGCTCTTGCTATGCGTCTTCCCTCATGATGTTGAGGGGACATGTTCCGGTGTATTGGACGGACAAGAATTCTGGTCCTTAGTTCAGGCGGGATGTCTACTGCGTTTTCCGTGATGTGCGGCGCCGTGTAACCAAGCGTAGCTAGCTTTTCCCTACCCGTTGGGCTTGCTCCGAGTCTTACTTTCTGCGCTGTTAGCTGGGCCTCTATGAGCTGTTCGATGGTATTGTGCAGTCCCAAAGCTGTGAATCGTACCGTACAGGTGCTCGCAGGAAGTGTCAGGGCTTCTCTGTATGCCTTTCTAAGACGGACGTCTAGCTTTTCGCGCTCCGATGCCCCCCAAAACCACATAAGGAGCCACGCAAACAATTCCGGAGACGAGCTTCTTCCCTAATCTAGGTTGCTCATTCCCTGACCCGGAGCGTTACTGCTATCATTACTCCATTACTCGCACCATGACACGTGGACGAATATAAGGTGGCTTTCGGGTTGTTAGTAAGGTTGTCAAGTTTCCGTTCCGCCTGTCATCACCGGCAGGATGCATTGATTGATTGAATATCTTTGTTTGTAAAAATAGAGGTAGCTTACGTTTCATTAGTTCACCTCAATCCAATCCTATTCTGGGCTGGATTTCTCTCTCATGGTTGGGGTGCGCACTGACCATCCGGCCAAGGTAGCTATATGCTTCTATTTGTTGCAGTGCGTCGTTACCTATGCTAAAGGACGCGTTCAGCATGTTTATTTATCCTTATTTAAATTTAAACTGGACTTTATAGTCACCACTGGTAACGATCATCATTGCGTCGAGTTGGCCGTCCCGCTTGTGGGCTATTCATGATCTGGATATACGTACGTTAAAACGCGGCATTTACCTCGAGATAAACAAAATACGCTGCTCGTGGGAGCACGATCATTCGCCTTTGTCAAGCGCTCCATTCTCGTCGCAACAACACTCCAACGGTTAGTACTTGCCAGTTGGATAAATTCGATCGGTGCGGGTTCGAGCCGACTTGTTTCGCTGCAATAGTGATGTGGCATGCATTGTGATACACTGCGCCACCAGAAGGGCCAGATGCTGTGGACCAGGCTTCAGCGGGAGGTCGTGCTTTGCGATGAACCGAGAGCGCGCCATATTTTTCGATGACGCTCTATTCATTAGGCGCCCTGTCCCTGTAACAATGACAACACAGTACTATCGCAGAGCTGACCTACAAGGCAATACGGTGTTTTACACTCGTGTGGTTGTGGCCTATAAATGTGTACCTTTTAATTCTAGATGCGGTGAAGCGATTCTATTGTGCGTTTCATATTTCGTTCACATAACTCTGCAGTTGAAGTACCTGCAATATGCTTTGGTGTTTAGCACTAAACACTTTGTTCCCCCGTTTACTCAAATTTCAAGTAAAGAGCATCTATTTAGGCACACAGACGCATTTTTTAGCGTTCGAGATTTTTTAAACAGAACAGATGATGATGCAAAAGAAACATATTTATTGTGGTATGTGTAGCGTCTCACTTTATCAAGTCAAGAACGCATTTGTGACTATAGCCGTTTTTTATTGTGTGGCTAAGCAAAACAATTGTACAAACAAGGTGTTCGGGTATGAGACTTTTTACTAGGTCTATCTCTTTTGTGTGCTTACACTGCAAAGTATTTCTACCCACAATACAACTAAATGACTACTATCCGCCTTCAAATGGCATACCTGGTGAATAGCTGTGTAAGAAGTAAGATAGCAAGTTGGGCTAGTTGGTGCCGATTCAGATTCATGGTGAAAAAACAGCGCAAGAAACACAGGGACAAAAAGAAGAGGGAACGACGCACAGCGCTGAACTCGCAACTGAAAGTTTATTAGAAAGAAAATACGTATTTATACACAAAAACCGTACTATCGCGTAAACAGATAACACGGGCAATGCATGTGAGTGACAACAAATTGACATCTTTCAACAGTGTGGCACCCTAACGATGTTTGGCATCTAAGAAGCAACACAATCTGCTAGCGGATAAGAAATTGAAATTCTTTGTCAAGTAATGACACAGAGGAAGTACTAACGCACTTAACTTCGTTCCTCTAACAATGGAAAGCCTCTATTATCCCTCGGACATGCTGGTGTTTTATATTTCGCTACTACGTTTGTGTCCTCAAAATCAGGAAAACAACCTCTACATTTTGTTGTGCGACGTGTGAATAGTCATCAAACTTCAAAGAACGTCTATACTCGATTGGTCGAATGTAAAGGCATCGGCCCGTTTGGCTGATATAAACTTAACCGCAGACAAAAGGAATCACATACACCACACGAACACTGCAAGGCACAAAACTTGACGCATGTTTTATTCCACAGCTTGCACGCGTAGCTATACTTGTCAACCTCATATCTACCGCGCTACATATCTTTCCAAATTTGTCTCAGCCACCGCTTCAAGACACTCAGGGCGGCTATCCCTATCGACATTTCTGAGTTGGTTTTACATGCATTCAGGCATTTTTGAAACGACCTAATTTGTAGGATGGCTTCAGTCATTCTCTTTGCTGCAGTGCACATTTCTTCTTGCCGTAGATTCCTTAGAAGTGTGTCAGCTGTGTGACGCAAGTCGTGTGATGAGGATGCTGGCTATGATGCTGGAGGATCCCCCAAACTATTCAGCGGCAGCTCCGCCCGATAACCTTCCTGACCTGGATGTTACAGACAACAATAACAGAAGTCACAATCATGTGTTGGTGTATTCTTGGTCGGTCATTGAAATCTGGGTGTGAAAATTGCCAGCGAAGCGGGAAAATCCCGCGGTTAATGCGGTCACCGAGGAAGACGTTCCAGTCTTAAAATACTGAGCACGCCTTGGAGGACAGCACACATTTTGCAGAATTGTTTTAATGTAGTAAAACAGAAAAAAACGCATTTATTGCGCCGTGTGCCACCGCACCGTAATGCGGGTCGCCAGATAAAAAACGAAGTAACAAGGTGGCACAAACAAAAACAAGACGTTTCCGCAGCGTTGGTCTCTTCATTTAATTTTTAAAGTGTTCTGTGCCTTTCAGATAAACTGGAACATAGTGAGAGTGCTCCCTCTAGAACGTTTAGTTATCACCTGCGAGACATTTCTGTACAGGTCTTTCTTCTAGCGCGGCAAAACATAGTTTACCGCTGCGTCGATTAACACGCATCTAAACAAACAAACGTAAATAACAACCAAAAGCAAACAAGAGAAGCGGCAAAGCTGCAAGTGTAAAATCGATGCAGAATTTAATATGCAGAAAACCAGAGTAATGATGAATAACCTTGGGAGAGCACAACGGTTTGAGATACGTGGCGAGGCAGTGGAAGTGGTAAGCGAATATATGTACTTAGGCCAATTTGTTACCCCGGATCTAAACCATGAGGTAAAGATAATTAGAAGGATAAGAATGGGGTGGAGTGCATGCGGCAGGCATTCTCAGATAATGAATTGCAGCCTGCCATTGTCCCTGGAGAAGAAAGTGTATGGCAGCTGCATCTTACGGGTACTCACCTACGGAGCACAATTGGAGGCTCACTAAGAGGGTAAAACTTAAATTGAGGACGAGTCAGCGAGCAATGGAACGCAGCATGGTAGGCGTAACGTAAAGGGGCAACAAGATAGCGGAGTGGATCAGGGAAGAAACCCGTGTTTGGGATATATCAGCAGGAAATCAGAAGAATAAAAGGGTGTGGCCGGGCACGTAATGCGAACGCAAGATAACCGTTGGTCAGTAAGGGTAACAGAGTGGATCCCTAGGGAAGGCAAGCGTAGCAGGTGGCGGCAGAAAGTTAAATGGGCAGATGAGATCAAGAGGTTTGTGGGTATAGATTGGGCGCAGTTAGCACAGGAACGGCGTAATTGGAGATCTATGGGAGAGGCCTTTGTCCTACAGTGGGCGTAGATAGGCTGGTGATGATGATGATATTTCATTTTAATTCTAGAGACACATAGGTAGAAGTTCATCTAAATTAGAAGTACACTCGATGCGTATTTTACCTCATATGTTTTATGTATAT
Organism: Haemaphysalis longicornis; assembly: GCA_013339765.2. NCBI lineage: Eukaryota > Metazoa > Arthropoda > Arachnida > Ixodida > Ixodidae > Haemaphysalis > Haemaphysalis longicornis. Next base: position 250,397,955 of record CM023449.1, on the reverse strand, counting down.
ATAGTGTATCTATAAAAGTTGACAAATCCATGTTAACCAGTGATCTTGGCGTCCTGTGCAAAGGTGGGTAATGAGTAATGGCTAGAGGAACACAGTCAAAGCTGTGACACTCAATAAGACGTTGCCTGCATTTTTCTTCAAACGTATTGAAGGTCCAGTTAGTGCGCAACAGAAAATATGGTGACACGACTGCATGCGCGCGAGCTGAAAATTAATTTGTATTGTTTTCAGAAAACCTACATACCCTAACATCATATCTTGTATCAAACATTGTGGTGCTGTGTACTCGAGTCTTGTGATAGAACAGGAGATTTTCGAGGACATAACAATTACGACGAAAAGTAATAAGGTCATGGCAGTTGCAAACAATAGAGGCTTGTGCACAGTGTACTACCGGAAAAAACGCTTTGTTGATAACAAATAAAAACCAGCTGCCAGTCACCGTTCGCGTCGTTATTCCTAACAGGAAGAAGCTCCAACTGCGGTGTAGCAGTATTAGGAGAAAATTTTAACGAGGCTCTTTTTCAAGTGTTCCACGTTCTGCATTTGTGGGGAGAGTGGAACACACAAGAAATAGTTCCCCGACCATTTGACACACGCAAACGAACAAAAAGGAAATAAAGATCAGGAAACAACACGACTTTCAACGTAGCACTAGAGCTATTGTGACCGCCTTTATCTGACTACCACTTTGACTGATTGCACTTTTGAACTACCTTTTCTGATTGCAATGGCAACTACGGAATCATTCACAATTTCAGGCACGTTGGAAAAGGAATGCTTATTACGTCCCTCTGTTTCGTTAAGTGATTCGTGTCTTGTAGTAAGTGCTATAGAGAAATAACACACACGAAATGGTAGTCAAGACTTACGTGCATCTTTGACGTCTTTTCTGAAGTTGCGCACTACCACGGCCAGGGTACCTGCCAGCGTGACCTTCGAAAGTATGTTGAGTCCAAGACACACCAACGTCGCTATGTACAGCGGCGTCCACCGTTCACTTGGAGCCAGCTGCAAAAAAAAAATAGTTCTCTATTTTCACGAGCAGGAATGCCGTTTAGACGCTTCTTCAATACCTCAGCCCTGAATTTTAACGGGTCCCGGAACTTAATGTATCATCATTATCACCATGATCATCAGAAGCAGCCTATTTATATATCATGACAGCCGAATGCTCCTCCTATACGCTTTTTGCTCCCCTTGTCATGCGCTGCTGGTGGAATTAATTATCTGTCACAAACTACCCTTATCAGATTCATTCATCCGTGATGTGTCTTCTTCTTCTAGACAGTTTTTCGGCAGGATTTGTGTTACCACGATGGCTGAACGGTTCCCCGAATTCTACATAAATGTACAGCACAACTACAAATCTTTCTTTGAACTTTCGATGGGCTAGGATGTTCTAATCCCGAGTTTCGTCCCTGATTCAAAGTACAGCTCCCTAAGCCTAAGCGTTGCTGCTATTTTTTAGCGCTCTCTTGTTTCATCAACCGAAGTTTTTTCTTCAGGATGCTTTAAACCCGCTGCTAGGCACCTCCGACACACCACCACTCACATTTGACGGGCCTAACGGGAAATTTTTGTAAAAGTGCACAGCACTCTGGTACGCTGTCGCCCGTACGTAAATACATACCAAAGCTGTGTGAAGTGCGGTGGCCTCGGACACCGACACGACGTGTGTCTCAACCCTGAATCGCCCATCTCTCAAACTACGCAGTTACCTGCTGAATCTTGCAGCCTAGTAAATGTTGCCACGAAAATGAACTAAAAGGACACTTAGCTAAAAACGCCAACTAAACCACTACTCTGCAACAACTGCTCTCGGAGCTTAAAGGGACACTGAAGTGAATTTGTCAAGCTCACGGTTTTGCTTGCACTGCGTAGACTGCCTCAAATTACCACATTTTTCATTGTTTATCCGGTTACTAAGGCGGTAATTATTTTTTAAAGCGGGAAAGAAGAAAAAAAAATTCCCCCGCATTTCCCCGAGGTGGAGAATGCGAAAGTGCGAATGCACGGTTGTCGGCCCGCTTGCGGCGCTTGCGCTCGGCCCCCGCAGCCCACCGCCCTCGCCGCCTTCTCTTCCATCTCTTCCATCGGGTTTGAGTATCACGTGTCACCCACGCAGTTATCAAGCCGCTATAAACGCCGCTGAGTCGCCAACGCACGCCGCTGACGACGTAGTTTGAATGCGGTAAAGATATAAGGCGCGTCACTAACACTGATATCACCATCGCGTCCGTGGCTTGGTCGGTAGAGCGTCGCGCTGCGGCCGCAAAGTCCTCGGATCGAAACCTGTCGCCGGATGCTGTTTCGTTTTTAAATATAGAGGAGCACTGCGGACGCCGCCGCCGCCGGCGGTGGATGGTTTGGGGTCGCATTCGCACTTAAAACTACCATGCGCGGTCTGTGGCGGCCATATCAACTAAAGGCCGTGATGACAGGAGGAGACGCACATTGATTGGAAGATGTCCAAGGTTTGCATTCAAACAAGTTTCGGTTTCGGTTCTGTAAAAGACATGCTTGACATCCGACGGCATCGTTGGATGGGCATTCTCGATATCTCAGTAATCATCATACCACGCTTATGCCATGTTGTTGACTGTAAAATGTCCAAGATAAGCCTCCGAGGACGGCTTGGAATCGTAGCAATCACTAGCCGAGGCCTACGCACTGGATGAACGCCCTCCGTGTCACCGCAGACGCTAAAATGCCAAGCGCTTTTCCCCCTGTTTGGAGCTTACCTAACTCAAGCCTGTATCGTAAAAAGCCTGTTCGCACCAGGCCAAGGGTCTGTTGATTCTGGCCTGTGCCCACTGCCCGCAAACAGTCGGTGCTTATGGCAACAGCACGCCAACGAGAATTCGCAAGCGCTTCAGTGAAAGCCTGCGCGGGTTCTGTGAATTAGTTCGTGAATGAGTGAACGTTACGGCCCAAAAATGCTGACCGCAGTATAGAAACAATCGGCCAAAAACCAAAAGGCCAACCGACAAAAAAAAAAACAAATGTACCCGCCGGGATTCGAACTTGCGACTTGCAAAATAACATGCCTAGCAGTCCAGACCACTGGGCCACGAGCTTTGTTTTTTCTTTATTGCCTACTTGGCGACAACACACAACGCACTGCACAGTACACAGATTAGTAGCTGCAGCTACCAGTCGGCAGAAAGGGGTGGCTTAAGACATCTTAAACTGCGCTAGAACATCCAGGATGGGTAACCACTCAGGTTTTTCTGGCATGACTCTATACACTTCTCTTATATAAACAACGCTTTCAATGAAGTACTAACGCACCGTGCAAACATCATCGGCGGCATTTTGAACTGCCATGTGAGTTTTCCACACAGAATGCAGACTAAGTGCCATGAACATATCATAGGGCACGCCTCCATCATTGTATACTGGCAAAAAGCGAATGCCATTAGGCGTTAAGGGTAGATCTTTTTTCAAGGTTCGTTGGAGGATGTCCCAGTGGAACACCGCATCCCAACAGTCCAGAAAGATATGCTCAATTGTTTCAAGTATTTTGCATAATCGACAGTTAAGTGTCTATGGGTGCGCATATAATCCTTTTTTCTGCAGCCAGGGTTTTACCGGTAGCGTGCCGCTATGAAGTTTGAAGAAGAAAGATTTAACGGATGGACGTACTGGCATTCGTTTCACTCTTTTCATAACATATTTCCTCAACCTATTGCATACAACTGACAATAAACCGGAACAGGTAGACACACATCAATCATATCCTTGTACACACTCTTCCGTGGTACGCTAGTAAAATACTCCGAAGAAACCCTAACCCTCAAAGTTTTAAAAGCATCCACGGCCTCACGGAAGAACCCACGCACGCGTACACATAGGATTCCAGAAGTTGAAACTACATAGTCTGGAATATCACGTAGTCGGACCTGCCCCACAGTACGTAGAAAACAACCTCTCTGCTCTCTCAGAAACATAAACCTAGAAACTATTTCTCGGATAAAGAAATGTGCCAGTCCCAATTCACCACTTTTCACCGAGCGAAACAAATTATTCGACTCATGAGCTCCCAACTTGAGCCCCACAAAAACACAGCAAACACTCTGTGCAGCTTTTGTATGTTCCTTCTTGACATACAAATCGCATGAAAGACGTACCCTACCTTGGCAACGGAAAACACATTACATACTGATGCATGGGCAAACATTGACATATCCCTTCCCCCCCATTTTCTCTCTAACTCTATCAGTTTTTCCGTCCCACTACTCTCTAGCGTCCTGGTAGTTTACAAGCGGGATACCCAGATACCTGGTCGGAGTTGTCGTTCAAGGCATGTTCTCGAAAAACACTGGCCTACTTTACCAGTTACGGTGCTAAAGTTCTATGCACTTGTCCCAGTTAACTGCACTGGCAGACAACCTGCAAAATTGCTCAGCGCTGGCAGTAATAAAAATATAAGGAATACAATGTATAACCAGTTTACACTTTTATTTAGTTTTAGCATTTCAAGCCCTTTGGGTGAGTATTTGTTGTATAGCGCTCATGCAGTAAGCGTCCCAAAATTTACACAATATCTCACGTCTAGAATTTGCATTTCTTAGACGGAAAAGCGTTCGCAGATGTGTGGTAATGCTGCTAACCGCTGTGCTTGTTCTCCCAGCGCAACAAAGTGCTTCGTGCTCCCTAGTTTTACGCTGTAGGGTAAAAGTATCAGTTGATTTTATTTCCGTAGTACCTATAGTGACTTCGCTGACTCATCTCCCGCCTTGAAGTGGCCTTAGATTTTCCTACTATAGTACCAGTCAGCGAAGCGTCGGTGCGCTTGTGCAGCGCTCGTGAAAAGCGACGTTGACTTGGAGCTAGATACATCGTACAAACTAACAAAGTAAAGAAATGCACATTCTTCCATTCACAAACTTGTCGTGGCTTCGTTTCAACTGAGCGAACGAATTGCGACGACCCGTCGGCGGCCGGCGGACTAAACGCTGGGCCGACTGCCGGAAGGTCGGCGAGCCATGCAGTAGCTCGAGTCAAGCCGAGTCATCTCCTTCTGACGTCACACGAAAATGCCACAGAAAATGAGCGAGGATGCAGAGGGGAGGAAAGAATTTTGGAATTGATTTTTCTACTAAATATATTCGCGTAAACGCGCTCAGAATGGTCGAAACATGCCCTATGGACTCCGGACTACACTTTGCGCTAGTAACCCCGCAATGTTTACAAATCATTTCAGTGTCCCTGACAACCACCCACTCCTTTTGTCCCCTTTTTCACCAGCAAATTCATTACTACCCGGAAATTACGCTCTCGCATACATTTTCTCTGCCCTGGTTGACTTGAACCAACTATTACAAAACAAATTCGCGATCTTGCAAGAAGAAGCCACCTCGCTCTCAGGCTGCATCAAGGTTACAAAAGACTGTAACGCTGAAAAATTAAAACGCAAGAAGCACTGCCCGCCCAATTATACCCCTGCACCCCCTATACCCTCTCTACTTGACGAAGGCGCCATCGGTGAAGACTTCGACTCTTTTAAATGTATAAATGTACCAACTCAACGTTCTTTCACATTTGGCATTGGAATTGTCGCTCCTTCTCCGCAAAAACGTATCCCTCCACCAGCTCATAACCCCACCCCCAGCACTACTTTCCCTGCAAGAAGTATGATTCACTAACCCATCTATTCTATACTACATCATATTTCAAAATCCCAACTCAACTCAACGCGGACCACCACTTGAATACACAATACCTACCCAGAGCAACATCATCAGCTGATCACTGCAATTGACTGCTTACTGGGGGAACTCTTACCTACCAGCAGGAATGATCCAAGTGTTTTAATCCTGAACATCTACTCTCTTCCCTCTGACGGCCTGAAGGAACTTTCTCTACTCCTCCATAATCTAATGAAAATGACTAAGCACAACCTATTAGGGGTCTTCGGCGACTTTATTACACGGCACACTGCATGGTGTTACGCACGAAATGATCAGGAACTACGCTCTGATATGCAGGACACCACCACGGCTTGACATTTTGCAACATTCCCCTCATCCCGACTCACCCCAGCTCCAACATCACTCGGGATACCAACCCATACATCACACTTGTTAGCAACATCTCCCAATACACATGGCAATCCCTCCACCACATTCTCGTGACTTATCACAGAATCTTTCACCTCATCAGTTCGGGCTTTGCGAAGACCCAAGTAGGCGTCGCCCACCTTACAGACTCGAAATTCTTCCGGGATGCTCCAAAACTACTCCACCCGCCAATTTGGACCTCGATAAATGGGTGACCACCAATGAACGTGCTCTTCAAAAACACACCAAATGAATCCCGCTCACGACGTAGTACCCGGCTGTAGATTCTTACCTCGATCGCCTATGGACAGCCAGGCACATCCTGGTAACACGTTGGAAACGTAACAAAACGAACCGGCGCCTCAAGTTACGCATTGCTCGTCTCACAAAGCAAGAGGATACGCTAATTTTCCACCTAGTTGCAAGGAACGCTCAGTACGCGCAAAACCTGGCACCTTCTCCGATCCCTAATGGGTACCCAAGAGACAAAGACCAACACTCAATATCCCATCCGCGGACACATACATGCCTTTCCACGGGATGGACGAACCCAGCTCAACACCTTACGACAAAAGTACGAACATTCTCCCGAGACTCCTTTGCTTCTTGTGCCAACTATGCTGGGGAGTTGTAACGCAACGCTGGACACGCCTTTTATCTATGAAAAACTCGAAGCAGTGATCCGCAACTTCACGCCCAAATCAGAGCCAGGGCATGACAAAATCCCGAATGGTCTAATTCCCAACCTTCCTCCTGCCAGCCTCGGCCAGCTCCGGAATCTTATCAGTGTTAACTAGGCACAAGGTACGCTTCCACCCTCGTGGAAACACTCTGACATCTCACTGATCCCCAAACTTGGCAAACCAATCTGCGTACCAAATCTGCATCATATCTCCTTGACTTCGTGCTTCGGCGAGTTGCTTTATGACGTGGTTCCCAATCGCTTTATGGAGTACATAGAAGATAACAACCTCTTCCCAACTGCCATGCATGGCTTCCGCACCAAGCTATCTACCCAAGACTTCCTTCTGCAGCCGAAGGCAGACCTTCTCACTAACCTTTCAAAGCATCCCAAACACTTTAATGGGAACATCTTCGACAGACCCTTGCGTGCTTGGGTTAAACTTGAGGAAGAGGCAAAGATACCAGCTTAGGGTGTTTATTAAAAGTGGTACCAACCAAGGAGGTCCATTAAAAGGTGTATTTGCCTCTTCCTCATTACAAATACTGTATCCTAACTCGAGACATCAAGAGCGAATTTGATAACATTTACAACGACGCTTTACTAAACAGCCTGGTCACTCTCCATGTTGGGACCCGAATATACAAGTATGCTACAACTCACCTATCCACCCACACTGCTGCAGTGGGAATCGCCCACTTACGCACACTCCCTTCCCACCGCTCCCCGTTGCACACCACAACGCTCCGTCACTTCTCCTTTCTTTTTAAAATAGCGCTCAATGATCTGCCTCCTCTACTAAACCCAGTCCCATCCCCCAACCCCGCCACATATGCTGAAGATCTCACCATATGGACCAACTCAGTTTCCATGGATGAACAACAAGAATCCCTTCAACGAGCCATCTACATCACTAGCACGTATCTCTCTAAATGTGATGTAACCTGCTCCCCGGAAAAATCACCACTTAACCTTTCAGCAGAGAACTCGGGAACGCCACACAGTGAGGATGCCGAAGCCGGCTCTTACTATACAGACTCGCCTCATCCCTGTAAGAAACCATTAGTCTACGGATTCTCGGACTCACAATTTCACGAGACGGCTCAGGCTAGCACTTCATCCTGGCACTTCTACGCACAGTCACACAATTGGCACTGGTTCAGCGCATCACCCACCAGCGTAATGGTTTCAATCTAGCTGAAACTGCCCGTCTGGTTTAAGCTTCCCTCAACAGTCGCCTTACATACGGAGCTCTTTACCTGTCCTTAAAACCAGCAGAACGCAGGGAACTAGACATTTAAAAAGCACAAAACTGCACTAGGCCTTCCCACTCACACATATATGACTTCTTGCGCTTGGGAATGCATAACACTTTTAAACAGCTACGTGAAGTTCTACAATCTGCTCAATTTCAGCGCCTCAAGCTTACGCGCCCACTGTATGTAGTGCCTTAGCTGGCCTAGGCTATCCGACCCCGACTCAGCCTGTCCGCCTGGCATGCCCCCGCCCTTACCCCCCCCCCCCCCCCCCCCGCACACCCCTGCGTGCTCGTGTTAAGGTTGCCCCGCTACCTCCAAACTAGAGTGAACTTGAAGATAGACTAGTTCAAATGCTTTATAGGGCCAATTTATTAAAAGTGAGGCAAAAAAACTTGTCGAACTCGCGGTGAGAGTAACCCCTCCACCCTGGCGCAACGGATACAGCACTCTGATCTTACGCGAAAGACACAAGACCTGGGTGCAAATCCCCCTGAGAAGCAAGCTTTTTTTAATTTAGTGTAAGATTTTAGAGCTGTAACATGGCCAGTGCCTCTCTTTTTACTACGGACAAAAGATAACAAAAGCCAACCCCGTATACAAATCAATAACTGCGTTTAATTTCTCTTTTCTTGTCATCCATACAAAATAAACCAAGCCGACCCTCTATCGTGTGCATGTGATAGCTTAAATATGTCTAGATTTTTTACAGAAACCAGTGTTCATGTCTGCATGACGAAAGAGCTTAAAAGGCTTTGCAGACTTTTAACGCGCCATTATAGCCCGAATCCCCCAGAAGTATTTCGTTTTACAAAGTTTCAAACATAGCACGGTGGTCAAATATTTCGGTTTATTTTGTGTTGACAGAAGTAACCGTGTAGTTTAATATTTTTGTTTAACATACAAGTGAACCGTGTTTTTGTCCAATTCAGATGATCCTTTTCGGATTCTTTCAGATATATCTGCGCACGATGACAATTAATCCTGCTCTCTCATAAGTGAGAACTGCCTTTAAATCGATTGCTAGAAAACCACGGCATTGCACCGGGGTGTCAGCTTTAACAAAATAAAATTGCGACAATTATATTGCGATCTAAGGAACGAGTGGTTTATGAACAGTATTTTAAGATAATCATTTCTTTTTGCGAAGCCCTGCCTATTGAAAGAAATTTGCTGCAAGCACGTACATATCAATATAATTTGACTGCGCGTTGTTTGAGCCATGCATAATAAAGGTGAACTCCGGCAAACAGACGAGGATCAATAACAGTTGTTTGTGGGGCTTGAAAACGTTCATTCTAAACAATATCCATCCTCTAGACATAACCGCATCCCAACAGGGTGCTACTCTTACCAAAGCAAACTTTCGCATGTAGGTGTAACAGTGTTGAGACAGGTGTCCCCCTGCGTTGTTTTTTATATTAAATAACGTGCTTAGGAGGTGAGAATGTTCAAGTAACGATGGAAGAGGCTGCAAAGTTAAAGTGAAAGTACAACAGCACACCTACAGAAGGTTCCACCAGGCTTTTGCCTTCACGTTCTCAACTAGTTCTAAATATTCCGTAATTTTTATATGACATGATGAGATTTTATTGTTATTCTATGTTTTTCACTAACACTCCCACAATATAAATAAAGTAATGAATTAGTGCACAGCAACAATACGGTGTATTATAGGCACAAAGGGCAAAAAGAAATACAGCCGTGACCTGGATTTGAACCGAGGTGATTTGCGTTGGAGGCGAGTGCTGCATCCGTATCGCCACGATGGAGAGGTAACGTTCGCGGCGCCCCTAAACGGTTTGACCCAGTTTTCGCCTCACATTTCGTGCTCGTCTCAACCACTCTGCGCATCTAGACAGCTCTACCCGAAACATGCACCCATGCATCCTCGACTGTCGTCGCACCGCCCGCACCAACCACATCCGTACCCACCACCAGCATCTATCGGACACGCTTTACGTCAATGCATCGAGATACCCCAACCGATCTACTTATGTCGTCGCTACTGTAGACAGCCAAAGACGTATAATCGCCACTGCCGCCACGCGGTCCTCAATACAAATTGAAGCTCAAGCGATAGCCTTTGCCACTCCTCGCGTCTAGCTGACAGTAATCAGGGACTCGAAGGAAGCCTGCTAAAATCTCCAAAAAGATGTACTTCCTTGCACTGCCCTACGCTTCATTGAACTTTACGCTTACCTCCTCGAGGAGTTCCACATTCTATAGACTTTTTCTTCATTGTGGGTTGACCGGCAATGAAGCGACGCACGGCGCAGCACAGAAGGGATCACGGGGCCAGTTCTCCCGACCCCAACCTCCCACTCTGGATGCCGACCCCCTACTCACGTACAATGACATTATCACACATTAAAACGCCTCTCGCCTCACCTTCCCTCCACCTCACCATTCTCTAACAAAGACTGACGAAATCACTCTCCGTCAACTTCCAACCCGGGCCTTCCCTCACAATACACTTTGGAATTTCATCTTCCCTATTTCGCACTCACCTCACTGCAAGCTTCACCCCTAAAGAAGTACTCTTTATCACATCGTATGGGCATGCTCCCACGCATACCACCTCCCTCCCAATCCCCACCCCTCCTCTTCAGACTGGGCAGCGCAGCTCTCCAGCTCTGAACCTGGCTCCCAGCTTAACGTGGTGAGACTGGCCCGGATGGCCAGCCACAGCCAGGAACTCGTGAACTAAGGAATCTCCCCACTGATTTACGTCCACACACGGAGTCGGATTCGGTTTCAATAAAAGTTTATCAATCTTCGCCCGGATGCTTAGCGCCTTCCCCCGCTTTGCACCCCGTAAGTCATTACCTCAAGTACACATTAGATGCACAGGTGAGTCGTAATTGGAACAAGAATTTGTGAACAGCACAAAACATTTGTTTTGCTGGCTATATGAAAGCCATTACGGTTTACAGGAAGCCTTTTTTATTAGGGAGGACTCCTTTAAACGCACAACAATGCGGGCAGGCAGTTCCGAGAAGAAGAAAATCCAGTAAATTTACGAGACTATGTTACGTTTACTCTTGATGGCATCTGTACAAATTTTTGGTGACACAGGTAGAATAATGTTCATTAGTTGAGTGTTTTACGAATGATCGTCAGCATATAGTAATTCTGCACAGTTGTTTCTCCTCCTGGTCCCGGTCAGCCCTGACAACTTGATCCTTAATACACCTCACAGCATTTCAGTAATTAAGCAGAAACGGGCGTTATTTCTCTTTTTGCAGGTCTCTAAATTATTGAATTTTTTATACTAAATATTACCGATAGGCACGAATTTGGACTTTAAAAGTATTGTGTACACAATGTGTATACGCTTCTTAGACATCGCACCGTACTGCAAAACGGTCTAATGATGCTACAGGTCATTTACAGATATCCCTTCTACACAAGTATATGACTAGGTCCGGCACCTAATTTAGGGCAACTGCTTGGCCTAAATTAGGCACAAGCTTTATTTTGTGCAATCATACTAAGCGCCTCGATCCATCAATCCCACCTTCAAACTCAACCAAGGTCATGCCAGCTCCTCGTGCGCTTGCGGAGAGCAAGCGTGTAGTCGCTTGTCATTACAAGAGGATGCGTGGATAGGGGAATCATGGAAATATTAAGGGCGTGTGCAGTCATAAAATGATACAAGGAGGTGCAGGCTATATGCCAGCTCCCTGCACGCTCGTGCCTTGATCAGTGACTGCGCCATGCAGCGTTAGCGGTTTGTCTTGCGGTGCATTTGTGTCCGCGTTCACTGCGTGCTCTCGGTGCGAAAACTGGCTGTCGCCCGAACTATGGGGTTAACAGCTTTAACCACAGCAACCAATTTTCGCAATGTGTTCTAAATCCCTGGCTGGAAATTGAAGACAAGGTAACTTCAATATGCGTATATGCAAAAGCTTTCTACGGAAACGGGGCCTAAGTTACGAAAATCAGACGCTTTTTTCCTTGCGTTCAGTTCCTGTTTTGATCAGGCTCTATGAACAACACTGGCAGGCGAAACCAGACGACGCTCCTGAAGGGGACTCACGGAAGGCAGCCTGATGAGTTTGTACACAATGTAGGCCAAGCTTCGCAGCCACAGCAGCAGAAACGCAATAAGCCAGCACATGCTTTTCGTGCGTACCTGCAATGAACAAAGCAAGAAATGTTCGGCGAAACAAAACTTTCATCATACAAGTAGAGCGGAAAATGGCTTTCCGGCAGTTTATTTGTCTAGCAACCGAATATGAGAAGGGGATGCCGCATCAGTTATTGCTACAGAACATCGATGAAATCGTCTATAGACCCACTTCATATCGCTAAACATGATAGGCGACATAGAATGCATTTGCGAACGGGGGGCCTGGAATATTTCGTGTGCAGCTTTCCAGCCGCCACTAATTTAAGGGAAGTAGCAGATGGAGCGGGGAGGAATTCACAGAATCCACCTTCATTCAGTTAGATTAGCCGAGTTGGGCACACAGAATCACGCTCAAGGATTTCATTGGACATTCGCAATATTTGCATGGTCTTCGATTGCGCAAATGAGACTGAATAATCTCTTCCAGCCCTTCTGTGCTTGGACACTCGGATATGCGGCAACTAGTGTCGTGTTTGTGGTTTTTTTCTCAATCCACCTGATCCCAATTTAAAGCCTTCTGCCAAGTCACCTTGAAGGTGCCCTTTCTAGTAATATTGTTTGTTCTAATTTTACTTCACAGCCATGTTTGCATGGATTCGTGCACGACTATCTTGCCATCGCACATTTTTATTGGCTGCCTTTTCCACCCATGTTCCCTTCACACTGCCCCATAAAACTATTCACAAAGATTGATATCAATTGTGTTTTCTGCACCTACCTGTGGGTCTCGCTACCCAGCCACGATGTTCTACCAGAGTTTGTAAAATGCCTCTTTCTCCGCATGCAAAGACAGCCTTCTTCAATCTGCATGCTGAAACCTTTCTTAAACGTGGCTGCGCTGTAGCAATATTTTTGTGTATTCTGTTGATTGCCTGCTTCATGATGTACCCTAAACAATTGAGCAGTGTTTCATTGGCCGCAAAGATTCTTTACTCTTCTGGGATGTCTCTAATCTACACTCCTGGAACACTTTGACTCAACATCCTAGATTTTGCGGTACCTTGAAGCCCTTGTTACAATTATTGCTTTTTTTACCTGTGTTTACTTGTCCCTACATTGTTTATGAAAAAAACGAATGTTGAAAAGACACGCTTAACCAATGTTACCCCCTAACTCACACTCTGATCATACGCAAATTCACTGAAATTATTATATTACCAAAAATATCGGTATTCTGTTCAGTTTGGATATGCAGCAATTGACAAATGAAAAGTGATGACGAAAATATGAACCAAAGCACACAAATAGCACGATTTTTTTCATTCAAGTCAAATTGACGTGTGGCTTAATTACAGTAACAAAGTGGAAATCTGGCTTTCCAAATATACAAAATATTGCGTCAATACTCGACCTCCACTGCCAGTATATTCAGATATGCGTGATTTATTCCATATTTTCACGTTCGCATTTCATTTGTCTATGAACATGAACGTACATCCTTGCCCCAAATTTCACTGTTTCTTGTTCCCCAAATTTGATATTGTCCTTTTTAATTCGTCTTCTTAGATATGTGATTTCTGAATGGCTGCTCTGTATATCATGGCACAAGATTGCGATAAACACCCTAAAAGAAAAAAGCTGTAGGGATCTTGTTATGCGGGCCTGTCACGCATTCTGGAGGTCCTCGGTTCGAATCGCACGAGGACCAAAATTTATCCAAGATCCTTTTCAACTCAACTGCTTATTTTTTTAGCAGTCGATAAGTTTGTGTGTCATCTGAGGGTACTTGACGTTGGAGTTCCGATCTCCCGAGTAAACGAATGCTTTCGTATTGTTTTTGTAAAAAAGCAGAGTTTGTGTCTGCCATTAGTTTCTGACTTCGCCGCTATGCAAAAAGTCTAATGCATGGCTTATATGGGGCAGTTTTCTGGAGTTCCTAGTCTGCCGTTGCAGGCACAAAAGTGCTGTCTGAAGAACACCTCGCTGTTGGCCTTCGCCGCAGAAAAATTGAGGTAGGAGTCGGCTTTTCGAGGATTTATTAGATTAACTAATATTAACGAAGGGAATGTTGTGCCAGACCTGTTTATCAGCGCCTTTTTGTTGGGCCCTCATAACGGCTGGCCAATTCTCTTTCCCGGTGTAACCATGGCTTTGATGGTTCGAAGGAGATCGAGATCGGTACGCCGAAGATGAAACCACTGTAAGGAGATTCGCTGAATAGCCGCAGGCAACATCATCGTAAACACTCTATATATCTCGGATTTCTCTCGGTTCAGGAACTATCTCAAGCCGGCAGTATCGAATTTCACATCGGGAACAATAATAATATTGTACATAAAATTATTCGTTATTATTTATTTACACCGATGTATGGTAAAAGATGAAACACGCAAGGGATGTGGTGCACCAGTAATTTTTTCACTCTCTCGAGCACGATACGATACGACGCCGAAGGCATACTCACTGTCGCAAATCCAGCTATTACCCAAACATCGTGGAATGAGGCCCGTGACAAGTATTATGCCCTCTACCAAGGTCATGTCCAGGCCAGTCTCCAACACAAAGAATAGCACGGTCACCTAAATGAGGAAAACTGTGATAATTTTGCAACTATCTCCAGTATCTTTCCACAGAAAGCATGTGCTCCCCATAGGTTGTATGCACTGAAAAAGTTTAGCGGCGATTTCGTCGCTTGGAAACACTGAAAACCGTCATGGCCGTGCATGCTGTCTTGCGCATGCGCTTTGCGCCCGCATCTCGCAAGAAACAAACACCAACGCGCATCGTCTGCCGCTTTTGAACCCGAATAGCGGGGGTGGCGTCAATGGAATACGCCGACGCAACGCAGGCGATGAGGCGCGCCGTAGTGGAGGGCTCCGGATTGATTTTGACCACCTGGGGATCTTTATCGTGCGCCGAAATCTCGTACACACGGGCGTTTTGCTTTTCGCCTCCATCAGAAAAGCGGCCGCCGCGGCCGGGAATCCAACCCGCGACCTCGTGCTCAGCAGCGCAACGCCTTAGCCACTGAGCCACCGCGGCGGGTATTATTGATCGCGCACACATTATGTGATAGCGCTCTACTTGCCCTCGGGCATTTCGCATTCCCGGAGAATAAAACCGCGGCTGTGTACCAACAGCGTGCAAGAATCCCACGCTGCCGTTGCCTGCGACCACGGATATCGCCACAAGAGCCGTCTAATGCATGGTTGAGTACAAAAACTAAAGATTAGTTTTGAATGAATGTTTCACGCGTACGCCAATTTAGGTACAATGGGAGCGAA
Source organism: Haemaphysalis longicornis (assembly GCA_013339765.2). NCBI lineage: Eukaryota > Metazoa > Arthropoda > Arachnida > Ixodida > Ixodidae > Haemaphysalis > Haemaphysalis longicornis. The sequence continues at coordinate 250,382,593 of CM023449.1, read as the reverse complement.
GCAGGCTTGCGAGGCCGTATCCAGAGTCATGGTCTGCTCGCACTGCACAAGCCTGCACAAGCACTGGGGAATCGCAAGCGACGTTTAAACAAATAACTGAAGTTTGGTTTCCGCGCGGCCGAAATTTCGGCAATAGTATTTCTGTTATTGTCCTTGAACAGAAGACAGACCAGTGGCAATCGGCTTTCACTTGCATACGCACGCGACTCGGCCATCTCGACGCTGCCACGCATTTGCGCGAATGCGTAGGCCCCGACGTTTTCACCGTTCCACCTACTGGTGCGACGATTTCAACCGTATCTAAAGATAATTAGATGGTATGATGCTGCATGTAACAGTATTTAGCGTCGAGGTATTACTTCGATTTCGGTGGGCCATAGTTTGGAACAACGAAGTGCTCGCTTTACAGTGAAATCTCGTTCATACGTTTTTCATGGGAACCGGAAAATAAAACGTATTATCCGAAAATTGTAATATAGAAATAGGTTAAAAAGTGAACGAAAATATGCATGCTCCAGCAGCAATTCACTTTTATGGAGCAACATTGAAGTAACTGCTCAATTTGTGCTGCCCTTTTTTCTTTTAAATGTCCAGGAGTAAATCCTTCTAAAACATTCAAAAAGAAGCTGCCGGTTGCTTTGGCAGACACTGCGTTGTACGATAATTCATGTCGTGCCGTTAATAGGAAAAGGCAGCTTCTGGATGCTTGAAACTTTTGAATACCAAGGAGATCGCGACGTTGTCAACTGTTTCGCGTATACGACTGACCCGTCGAAGCTCACTCCTGTCGCCCTAACTTACCTTGAACCATGTAAGCAGGATGCTCTTCTTTTGCTAATGCTGCGCACCTCGCGTTTCTTTTACACTTTTCATTTCCAACTGTCCGTCGTTGGCGGAGCGAAAGGAAGTGTCTGATCCAGTTAAAGACCGTCAATCTAGTTCAAGGGGGTCACAAAGACAAAATTGATGTTCGGTTCACTAGAAAGACTGCTTTTTCCAGAAAACAACATTAAGTGTATAGCAAACTTCAAAAGAAGAATCGGAATATAAAAATGACAGATTAAAAGGTGGGGACTAATCTGATTTGTGCGATTGGCGGCCACGCACATGACGCACCGGGATTAAACATGATTGGGACATTGTAGTGGCGCTTTTAGGTCCGTTTGGATACTATCGCCTGAATGCTAATGCATAGTTATTACACCGAATAAATCTTTTAGTAGAGGGCTTTCGCATGTCACTTTTTCCAATGTTATGCCACTGTAACAGTACATTTAAATATTCAAAATGTCTTGCGTTTTTTTTGGGGTAATTAAGTTGATCGTGTCTGGAATGACACTGATGTAGATTTCAAAATCTAGAACTTTGAATCTGAACAAAGGTGTATTTTGGCTTCATGGCTCCTTAAAGGAGCCATGAAGAGAAAACAAAAGTTTGTTTTATTCGAAAGATTAGGGTTTCCTAGTACACCCCAAGCGGCTTTCCGGAAGCCAATGATGCTTATTCACTGAGAATAATGGCCAATTTAAGCCAAAATGTTTAAATCTCCCGCTAAATTGAACATTCCGTGACGTGTACAATGGCGTCATAGAGCCGGTCCATAAACAGATACTTAGTATGTCGACTCCATATAGCACCCACACGCGGGAGTCGATCGAGACGGCGGCCTTTTTAAAAATACTAGTAAAACCTAGTGCACCCGCAGCCCTAGTCATAGAATCGCCTGATCCGAAGATAAAACTCTCGCCGAGGAGCTCGGGCTTGCATTTAACAACCTCACACCACAAAAACGCTCAATGCTTCTAAGTGCACGAGCGGCACGAGTTGTGGGATACGCAGTGGACGGGAAAGCGACATTCCGCGATAGCCACAACAGACGAACGCCCAGCCGTCGGCACCGCTGCTCGTCAGCTCCGTCCGCGACGGACGAATATAGACTGGTACGTATGTGCCGTATTTTATTACGGTTAATAATAGTTCAATTTCAGTAGCAGTATCACTTATGCCAGTTGGCCGGTGTCGTGTATGGAAAGCCGTTCGCGCGAGCTCTCTGCTTCGACCAGAAAGATAAGAGCGTCAATGCGCGGTGTTTACGGCATTTTTTCCCCAAGGTCAGAGCGATTTGATGAAGTCGGCGACGAGCGCCAGCATGTCCCAGGAGTGAGCTAACGTAAGGGTCCCTGCCGTAACTGAACAAACTGAAGTTTTCAGTCGTTGTAAACTGGAAACGAGCTCGTAACGACAGCAGCAAGCCAACACCATTCGAAACTTACGCGACGACTGGCACTATCTCGTCGCTTCTTGCTGTTCCTTACTCCCCTCGTTTCTATTTTTACCTTTGCTGGTTGGCGATATGACGGCCAACCTCCTGTGAAGGGATTACGATACGAAGCAAGGTCGCGGCTGTGCGTGCTTGAACGGTTCGTTGGCCCCGAAGAGCCTCGAACCCGAAAATTCGTCTGCGCGACGGCGAGATGTCGAGCTCGGCCGGCGCTAGTTTCGTCAGTTTCGTACGCATTGGCGCACACGCTTGCGAGTTCGTTCGGACCTTCAACCGTTTACTTCCACCGTTCTTTGTCATAAAAGAATGTGCAGTATGTTTCACGGCTTTAGCTCGCTATGCAAGCTGTAAGCCCTGCCTAACATGCGTTTGCTTTTGCCGGCCTCCGCCAATCGCAGAGCATTCCCAAGAGACATCACAGGTTCTGTTGCGGAAAATGAGCTGGTGGGTGGCATGGTCATTTTCCTTTTTTTCCTAATTATGTAGCTTATTTGAGCGAAGTTTGCGTTATAAGTGGTGTCGTTATGGTTCTAACGAGGCTATCTTTCGAATGAACCAAACTTGTGTTTTCTCTTCATGGCTCCTTTAAGGGCTGTTAATTTGATATAAGTCAGAAGTGAGCTACGGGATCAAAGGCTTTTGAGATGTCGACACAAAAGTCGTCAGTTTGCGTATTGGCATTGATGCTGAAGTGGCAGCAGCTTCTTGTTTTTCTTTCACACTTTTAAACTTGCTCAAAGTTGCACCAGCCTGGCCTCAATTCTTCGCATCTGTTCAAAAACATGAGTAAATGTCATCCCGAGGACCCAAATTAACTTCTAAGTCACTAGAAAATAACAACAGCAGTCCGAATAGCCGAGCGCAAGCACATGGGGATCGGTACAAAAATCGCTTGACCTTGTGCTACATTTGAAAGGAGCGCTGCACCACAGCTAAATAAAAAGTAGTTCCGGTTTTTACGCAAGTACTGGGGCTCAGGTATCTAACCTAAAAAAGCTGAAGCCATGAGCACTGAATAGTTGCCGCCGCGTTGTTCTCGAATACGAAATACCCCGGATGGAGGGGGGGGGGGGGTTGAGCGCGGAGTTTAAACACCGCACTTGCAATGTTAGTAGCTGCAGCTTTCTGCGATGCTCCGTAATTCCAGATAATTGATCCAGCTGATTTCAAACTTGACCAGACGCCAAATTCTCAGGATGGATTCCAAAGGGAACCCAAGGAAAGATGCGATGCGATGCTCCACGTTGCCTGATGGTTGATCTATTGATTGATTGATTGTAAGGTTTAACGCACCGACGCAGCGCAGGCGACGAGGCACACCGTAGTGGAGGGCTTCGGATTAATTTTGACCACCTGGGGATCTTTAACGGGCGCCGAAATCTCCTACACACGGGCGTTTCTGCTTTTCGCCTCCATACGAAAAGCGGCCGCCGTCACCGGGAACCAAACCCGCGCCCTCGTTATCAGCAGCACAACGCAATAGCCTCTGAGCCACCGCGGTGGGTGATGCTTGATCCAGGTGATGCCAAAATTGGCCAGGTAGAAATTGGGGACGACGTCTTCTGACTGGAATCCTAATTAACGGGAGACCTCTAAGCGGGAGCCAGGTGGCTCAACCCACCGAGGTGCGCAGCCTGGAAAAAGCGAAGGATGCGAGTTTTTTTATTGCTCTGGGGGTTTCCAGCCTCTGTGCTCACTTTTCGTCGAGTGCCCTCAACCAAGAGCAGTTTGCAATAACAGTTCGAAGCATGCCTGCCCAAATAACTTAAACTACTAAGTGGCGTGACAGCCGGCAATTATCGTGGCAAGAAAGGTGTGGTTGATGCCATTAGTGGCAAGAAATGGCTTTAACGTTTAAAAGTATTTTCTTTAGCAGCATGTTCAAGATATTTTCTATCCACGCACCTGTATTTGAAGTTCGAAGGTGATCAAACAACGGCACATGAAGACCCAGGTAAGATGAGCTCTTTGAGCAGGGTTGTCTTCACTGCTTCCAACGGTGTCGCGTCTCGTGCCCTTTCGGTAATACTTCTTCACCAATGGGTATAGCAATACAGCAGAGACGATTAAAAGTAGTATCGAAAGTACCAGCCGCACCTGCGTGACACGTTTACCTCAGGGCTCTATACAGGTTTAATACAAGAGCTCCGACTATGTTCTCTAGTTTTATGGAACACAGAGAACACTTAGATAAATTTGTGGAACGAATGAGACCATAATAATGCTGTGAAATGCTTTACAGGCCCGCTCACATAACAAACTTTATAAACGATAAAAAGGGCTGCCGCCCCAAGGAACTTTCACGCGAACACACGCACGCACACATGCACCCACACGCCCACGCACACGTACACACACACACACACGCACGCACACACGCACACACACGCATACGCACACACACACGCACGCACACAGGCACACGAACACACACACACGCACACACACAGGCACACGCATACACACACACGCACACGCACACCTACACACACTCACACACACGCGTGAACCCACACGCACATGCACACGTACACACACACGCACACGCACACACAAGGGAAGAGAACAGGGGCTTGATTCCTGGGCCAAACCTTGAAAGATGAAGTGCAGTTGATGAGCATATTTTTTAGGATGTTAATAATTGTTGATAAACATTTGCGGCACCTAAAAAATAACTAGCACAGCAGGACAAGTAATTATGTTTCAGTACGTAAATGCAAAATGTGATAATAACCAATTGGCCGCTCTGGCAGGAATGTGGTCTATCCTGTCAACAAAATGGCATCTCACGTATTACTTTGACACACTACATGTCAAATCCAATGGGTATCATCATCATCATCATCACCAGCCTATCTACCCCCCCTGCAGGGCAAAGGCCTCTCCCATTATTCTCCAATTATCTCGGTCCTGTGCCAACTGTGACCATTTATCCCCGCAAACTTCTTGATCTCATCTGCCCATCTAACTTTCGGCCGCCCCTGCAACGCTTGCCTTCTCTACAGATCCACTCTGTTACCCTTAATGACCAGCGGTTATCTTGCCTTCGTATTACATGCCCTGCCCACGTCCATTTCTTCTTCTTAATTTCTACTAATATGTCTTTAACACCAGTTTGCTCCCTGACCCACTCCGCTCTCTTCTTGCCCCTTAATGTTACACCTATCATTTTCCGCTCCATTGCCCGCTGAGTCGTTCTCAATTTCAGTTGAACCCTCTTAGTGAGCCTCCAAGTTTCTGCCCCGTAGGTGAGTACCGGTAAGATGCAGCTGTCATACACTTTCTTCTTCAGCGACAATGGTAGGCTGCTATTCATTATCTGAGAATGTCTGCCATATGCACCCCACCCCATTCTGATCCTTCTAATTATCTCTGCGTCATGGTTGGGATCTGGAGTCACAACTTGGCCTAGGTAGATATATTCGCTTACCACTTCCACTGCCTCGCCACCTATCTCAAACTGCTGTGCTGTCCCGAGGTTATTGATCATTACTTTAGTTTTCTGCATATTAATTTTCAGGCCCACAGTTCTACTCTGTTCGCCCAGTGCGGAAAGCATGCTTTGCAATTTGTCCCCCGAGTTACTTACCAAGGCAACGTCATAAGCAAATCTGAGGTTACTGAGGTATTCTCCATTAACCCTTACTCCCACCTGTTCTTAATCGAACGTTCTGAATACTTCTTGTAAGCATGCTGTGAATAACATTGGAGAGATTGTGTCTCCTTGTCTGACACCCTTCCTTATAGGTATTTTACTGCTCTCCCTATGGAGGATGATGGTAGCTGTAGACCCACTGTAGATATCCTCTAGTATTCTTACGTATTGCTCATCTACCCCCTGGTTCCATAATGCCTGAATGACTGCTAGGGTTTCGACCGAGTCAAATGCTTTTTCATAATCTATGAAGGCTATATATAGGGGTTCAGTATACTCAGCGCACTTCTCTATCACCTGATTGATCGTGTGAATATGGTCCATTGTTGAATAACCTTTACGGAACCCTGCTTGTTCTTTAGGTTGACTGAAATCTAAGGTTGCAGAGATTCGGTTAGCGATTACCTTGGTAAATACCTTGTAGACGACTGACAGTAAGCTGATCGGCCTGTAATTTTTCAAGCCCTTCATGTCGCCTTTCGTATGGATTAGGATGATGTTCGCGTTCTTCCAAGATTCCGGTACCATTGCGGTCATTAGACATTGCGTATACAGGTTTGCCAGTTTTTCAAGTACAATTTCTCCGCCATCCTTCAAGAGGTCTGCTGTTATCTGATCCTCACCAGGTGTTTTGCCCCCTTTCATTTCTTTCAAAGCCTTCCTTACTTCTTCGGTCGTTACTGGTGGGATGTCTATCTCCTCTGAACTACTGTCTCGTCGGCATTATCCTGTATGTCCCGGCTACTGTACAGATCCCTATAGAACTCCTCGGCCACTGTGGACTATTTTATCCCTATCTGTGATGACATTGCCTTGCTTATCCTTAAGGGCATACATCTGATTTTTCCCCACGCCAAGACGTCTCTTCACTTCTTTCAAGCTACCTCCGTTCTTTACAGCGTATTCGATCCTCTCTGGACGCTATTCCAGAAGGCCAGAGTTCCGCCTACTCCCGAGTTTACAGCTGCTTGCGTTATGAAAGTAGTTATAGTAAATCATTCGATACACCTCGATCGAAATCGCCGGAATCACGCGCAGCATGTCTAGCTGGCATATTCAGCGCGCTGTATTGGGGCCGCTTTCATTGATAAAGTACGGCTTGTGCTATCGTCTGCATGCAGCACCACCTGAAATCGCTTTGCAATGCTCATTCTCTAGCATAAACTAGATATCCCCACTGCTACTTTGAAATGCCCAGCCTGGCTGTTGGCCACGCCCGGTGCCGGGTGGTCCGCTTTTCTCGGTGTTCAGTTCTTCCACTTAATTATGTTTGCTACGTGGCTTGAGGGTAATCCCAGTGCAGCTTTGTGCAAGCACAAACCAAATAATCAAAGTAGTCCAATGCAGCGGACGGAACGCGCCCCGCCCCTGGCCATCAAATATGGATTTAGTTTCTTACTAATACATACTAGAGGGAAATCTGGCGCTGTATTCCCGGGCTGCTGGGGGCGGCGCCATTGCAGCTAGCGACGTTCCTCGTCTACTTGGCTTAGTTAGGTGCATTGCTTGTTTTTTGTCTCGAAACCAAAATCAACAAAAATGGGTAACATCGTTTTCATGTTCATCTTGCATGAAGCTTCTATATTATCCCTGACAAATAAATCTTTCTGGAGCTTTAATTCTAGAATAACAAAACAAATTTTATTAATCTTCTGCAGTAATATTGTTGCTTGTTTGCAGCCAGAGGCAACTTTCCAGCCTGTTCGTGAGCCATGCCAAGGACAAGTGGAACGTGCCTGCCCGGTACATGACGGAACGCTCGTTGAAGCGCGGCACCCTTAGACAGTGGCGCCAGATTTCCCTTTAGCGTATATTAGTATGAAACTCTTCATCGCTTCGTTTTACGGCTTGCTTGAGTGTGCACGGCGGGGGCTTATCTGTGATCGTCCTAATCGAGCCAGTCAAGAGCGTGTTTGAACATTGGCGAGTGCGTTTTAGACGTTAAACTTGTGTCATTTGTCATCGAGTGTGTTTTCCGGGTGTATGAAAAAGGCTCCCGTGGGAAAATCGTGTCGTCTTGGCCTCTTTTACGGGCTCGTACAATAGTGGACTGCCGTTCTGAGCACGACTGTGGCACCATTGGCTGACGGTGGCCTGGGGACTTCATTTTAGATGCGACGCATCTCTTGCTCTGAGGCATGTCCCTCCTGCGTCGTTGTCGCGGTGTCCGTCCGCATCCCTCCACCGTTCTCTCCCATAGCTGCGTGCAACGCTCTCACTCCGGCTCATTAGCATACCACAGCTGGCGCGCTTGTTTGGGCGCGCTTCGCTGCGTAACGCTGCATTAACAACTGCTCCGGCGCGCGCAAGTGCGCGCATGCGCGACGCACACCACCTGCGCATGTGCAACTATCCCCCGTTCTTCTCTCCGAGAGCTGTGTGCAACACTCTCACTCCGTCGCATTAGCATAACAACAACAGCTGCGCGCGCGCTTCGCTCCGCTCGCGTCTGCTCCGGTGCGCAAGTGCGCGCATGCGCGACTCTCCTCCGCTGTCTCCTCTCCTTCAGGCGCTGTGAATATAAAGCGGGTAGCACGCTGCGGCGATTCAGTCAGCGCTCGCTCTCGTTCGACTCCACGTGACTTTGCTTGACGACTCCGTGCTTGACTTGATTCTTCCGATGAAGACGTGATGGAAGCGACGGTCCCTTCAGCGAGTGGGCTGACACAATTCAATACCAGCGTCAGCGCAAACGCTCAAGGAACGTTACGACCAATTGAACCCCCCGATGTGTCGCATCACATCAGGGTTCCCTCGCGGGAAGATGGGCGTAATTTTTTTTTTGGCTAAGTTCTTGTCGTTGCTAGCACCCACACAAAGTAAACGCCATGAGTGGGTGTGGCTTCAGTTGTTACGCCGGCTCACGAATGGGCTTGGTGCGTTTGACTTACATGAGAACTCGGAGGATACTCGGGCATGGTTTTTCACGGCCGAGTGTAACACGGGACGCCCGTGGTGGACGCTGATGCGGCGTGGTTGATTTTTATGGTCGCCGTTGCCGGCATATTTTTCCCCCGACAGGTCTTTTAAACAAAAGAGGAATTTAGAGCTCGTTTTCATATCTCGAAAAGTGCTGCGCATTGGTTGTGCCATCATCTGGCAACAGTTACCCATTTGCGACGACATAGAGGCGGCTTTCCGTCCATGACAGTCGAGAAGCGAGTGTAGTGTGCGCTGCGGTTTTACGCGACAAACAGCTTCTACAGAAGCGTTGGTGGCCACCGCACCATCGACCGCCACCAGTCAGCCGTCAGCCGGTGTGTGCGCAACCTGTTTCCGAGGTGGTTCGGCGCACATGGCCATCGCACGTTCCTACCACGCATCTATCTGTCTGCCACCGATGCGTGCGTTACAGTTATCGTCTGCTCGCAAAATAGTTTAGAACGAGGCATTGCATAACCATGCGTTTTGTTTATCATCAGCGCGGCAGACAGTCTTCCTCGAGGGGTGCGTGACGCGCATTTCTTGTGAAAAGGTGGCTGGCAGGATAGCTTATACGTATTACATATACTGTGAAGGAGGCAGTTCACGCATTGATAGCCGGTTGAGGTGGTTTATTCACACGGGTGAAGTCGATATGAACGCAGGTCCGAACGCTGATATAACCCAGTTCGTTTCTCGCGCATGTTGTTGTTGTTGTTCCTTCACTATATTGGCGCATACCCAATCAGGGGATCGTCCAAACATCAGTCGCTAATTCGAATGAGATTACTGCCTAGGTGGATGATTCGAGGAAAAGTTAGAAAGTTTTGGAAGCTTTTTTCTTCTTGTGTTTGAGGAATCGAGTATGGAAATTACCTTACAGGGTTCATCTTCTTCCCCTGGCACATCCTTGGCACATCCTTGGCGTCTGGATTGGACATGATCCTACCGTCCTCTTCCACATGGTTGATGCTGGTACGGCTCATACCCCGATAGATTGATGGCCTCTTGCATCTGTTCATTATCCTCGCTACAATACAATCAACGGCGCGTGCCTATTGTCAGAGGCGACTTTTACACATTGCAACCGGTTTTGTTCAGCGTCACCGTGGTATGGCAGCAAGCAGAGCACGGAAAGCGAGTAAAGGGGAGAGCTAAAAAAATAAAGTAATCGCCTCACGCCAGAGGGAGGGTAAGCGGGAGTGGGAAGGGCGCGAAGAAAGAGAAGGTTGTGAGTGGATTGCACTTTATGGAAAAAAAAATGACTGCGAGAGCTTCTTTTAACAAGAGCGGTGAAGAGTGAAATGCAATAAATAAACAAATCTGACAATTTGTTGTTCTTGTTGCTATTCCTTCATTGGTAAAACATGGCCACTAGGAGGATTGGTCTGCAATTGGGAGCTTGGAGGGATTAACGTGCCTGGTTCGCAAAATTCATAAAACTGTGAATTTGAAAAGTAAAAGTTGTAGAATGGTGCGTGCAGCGTAAAGCTTGAACGTGATGTCGCGGAGTAGGACAGGTGCACACCACCCTCGCAGAACCCCGATTCTAGGGAGGCCATAGAGATAATATACTGACTCTAGAGGGAAAGCGCGCTGCTGAGCCAATGCATTGGAACCGTACGACACACAGTGGCAGACATGATACAACGATTTGAAGGTTGCCAGCTGAGCTTTTGCTTACTGAAAACGGCGAAAGCGATGGGTTGTAATCTGGCACCGTGCTACTGTGGCGTTTCCGCGTCCGGCTAGCAGAGCATGCCGGAATTAATTGTAACATGGCGGACCGCTGACCACGCGGGTTTTCTGTAGGCGGCGTCGACAGCATTGCGTAGTTTATCTCCTGTGGGTAGGTAACCCACGTGTTTTCGGTTTAGCGTACGTGTGACTTATATGTACCGAGACTATTTGAGCAAGATGTGGCAACGCTCACACAACACTTGCGTGCAAGCTCGAATGCGACTGATCGCATGCGCGAGGGCGCCAAGGAGTCAGCTGGTCCGTACTGGGCGCACAGAAAAATGAATCTCCGTATGATCTCTGTGCATTTTTGCGCTGTGCCGCTTTATTTGCCATTCTGTGACATATTGCGAGTCGCTCAATGCTTTCAAACGAAGTGAAGTGAACTGTGGCTTTAGCTCAATGTAAAACCTTTATTGACACACACACACACAAAAACATCGCATGGGCCAACGCTGATAATGCCGGTGAGTCGCGGCGCTTTGAAGCACAGGAACAAAAGAGCGCGGTCGATCGCAGGCCAACGCAGTGGAAGAATGCATGCCAAGGGAGTATGCGAAATACAGTGCGTGGCGTGTACCGTTTTCCTTTCTGTCTGTATTCGTCAAGTTCTAGCTGCTTTCCACCACTTCAAAGGGAAAGCTTGCGGGACTGAACGGGCAGTATTGAATGGGCAGTAATCTACCGCACAGAGCGCGCGAGGAGAGACCACTGACTTATTGATTTATTGTGACTGATTAAAAAAGAAACCGCATTTCGTTACCTATTTTTTCGTTCTACCTTCACGAATGATTGCGCGAAAGTTCAAAGCACGAAGAGCTGTAAGAAGGTCCATGAATAAAACTGGAACCGAACGATTATAAAGCTCCTTTTATTTCTCTTCCAACGGGAACGATCGCTGGCTGCCACAACGTAGCCTGTAGTGAACTTGCGGTACTCAAGGTCAGATCGGAATCGCTGTTCCGGCGTCAGTTCAGAGGCAATAGATAGGGTGCTTAACGTGAAGAAAAAATGACAGCCTCGCAAGCGCCCGGGGAGGTACTTGCTCAGCGCGTGCATCCGAGTTGTATAACTTGTATTACACGTTTTGCACGCACGCAGATCTGAACCGGAGACTGCACAAACACACTGCGTAAGTCAGGCACCAGGGCCTCGCAACTTCCTAGCACACTTAAAAAAATCGAAACCAAAACTGAACTACGCACTTACTCTTTCTCCAATAAATTGGAGCTTAATTAGACTAAAAGTTTGTAATGAAGCTAGTTTTAATTACTGAGGCAATAATTTGTAACTATTTTGCTTGAGTTCTTTGTTTTAGTTAAATAATTACCGCAGAACTTTTCAGAATGCTGAATACAATTGATCTGGCAACCATGAAAATTGTATCATGTCAGCGCCCACGATTCGTACGGTCTCGGAGCTCGCTTTACCCCCCTGAGGGAGGCTATGGCGTGTTACAGTCTGCTCGCACACTAAGACCAAGAAATGAAATAGAATAAACTGACGCAAGCACGTAATAGCAGAAAAGAAGCCGTTTAAAGTAATCCGCGCCAAAAGGCAAAGAAACGACAGTAAAAAAAGCGCAAGTACAATGTAAAATAAGTTACGCATCGCCAGGCTATCGCCTTAAAAGCACGTAGGCAGACTGGACCGCGCCGAGGAAATTTTGTGTAGCAAATCGGAGGGTTTCGATAACGTAATACGAGCAGCAACTGTTTTGAATGTGACGCGCTTCCATACCCGGTTCTTTTTTTTTTTTTTTTTTTGCTTGTCGGCCATATTCACGTGATTGCACGGTCTGCTACAGACGGCAAAAACTACTTGTTAGGACGAGAAATTTCAAACAAAAAAGTCATATGAACGGCTGGAATAAAAAATAAAATGAACTTTGTAGTGAAATACAGATTAATAAAGTAAAAGTACACTAAAATAAATTAGTTGGATTTGCTTGCCCCAGTAGCCACCGGTGCTGCAGTGGAACGAGAGAACGCACTGAAAGATGTGCCACGCCCTAGTGGCGCTTTTGTGCGCGCTGCCCTGGACCGATTACGCCACCTCAATCATCTGCAAATATCATGAATCGCATTTTTAAAGCGTTGTAACCCTGCCCCAAAGTATTATCATGAGCTTATTATTATGACTACAGCTCCGCCTTGTCCTAGTTTCGCTCAAACTCAGGCCTTCTGGAACAGCACCGCTGGTCATGCAAAGAACAGGATAAATGTTTTCTGAGTATATTCTTTTTGAGTTCCTCACCTTTGGTAGAACGAAAGAAGTCTCACCATTTTCGGTTTTAAGGTCCGCCTATGGCACCACAAAAATATGTTTTTCAACCGTTTTTGCTCTTCTATTTTGCTTTGGCAACTTAGACCATGAGGGAAAGTAGCTGTCCTTGTTGTACCCATTGAAAAATCATTGAACACCTTTAGGACACATTTGAAGTAATCACCTTGATGCCAGTTGTTTCTTCTACAAAGTAACTGGTGAAACTTTCCCACTGGATGTACGTATAAATTCCATGAGCAGAGCTGGTGACGAAGTTGGCAACAAGATGAGGCCAGCTCTCCGTGTGTACGCCGTGGACAGTGTGGAAGATGCAAAACACTGAAAAGTAAAAGGAAAGCCAAAACCACTCTGCGCCCAATAAAGAAATGCAATACCAAAATAATGCGCTCAAATCACAGTCCATAACACACATACATATATATATATATATATATATATATATATATATATATATATATATATATATATATATATATATATATATATATATATATATATATATATATATATATATATCTTGTGAGGCCGTAGATAGAAGGTGACGGGACCGTTGCTTCCGCAGCTCTTTTATTCCGAAGCGTCAGGCGGGGACGAAGCAAGATGGCGACCCAGCGTCCCTGCTGATGATGATTAGCCGACGACGAGGTTGTGCCGGTGATGATGAGTATGTACAGCAGATGATGCGGTAGCCGCAAGCTACTGGTGATGATGATTAATACCAATTGGGACAAATATCTCCTAGCAGGCAGCAAGACACAAACTCAGCTCACACTATTATCCCCCTCGTTGAAAGAAGCGGCCACCTGGCCGCGTTTCAGAGTTCGTCGCGGCGGTTGAAAACCTTGAGCCGGGAAACGTGAACTATCTCGGTGCCACGATGGCGGCGGTCGGAACTTGGGCAAACCGGTGTGACGCGAAAGTTTACAGGAGAGGTCGCCTCGAGAACCTTGTACGGACCAAGGAAACGGTGCAAGAACTTCTCGCATAGGCCCGGAACACGAATAGGCGTCCACACCAAGACTTCATCACCGGGTCGGAATTGAGGAGAGCGATGCACAGCGTCGTAGCGTTGCTTTCGATCCTGTTGGCTCGCTTCAGTGCGCATGCGGGCAAGTTGGCGGCAGTGTTCAACGCGAGCAACAAATTGTTCAGGAGACGTCGCAGAAGGTGACACGGGAGCGGCGAAGAAGCAGGTATCCAGAGTGTGCGAAGGGTGGCGGCCGTATACAAGGTAGTACGGGGAGTATCCGGTTGTGGTCTGAATTGCGGTATTGTAAGCATAGGTAACAGGAGGTAAGATGGCGTCCCAGTTGCGATGGTCAGGTTGAATATACATAGAGATCATATCAGAGAGAGTTCGATGGAAGCGTTCTGTGAGGCCGTTTGTTTGGGGATGATAGCTGGACGTCATCTTGTGACAGGTGTTGGAAGCTCGAAGCAAGATGGCGACCCAGCGTCCCTGCTGATGATGATTAGCCGAAGACGAGGTTGTGCCGGTGATGATGAGTATGTACAGCAGATGATGCGGTAGCCGCAAGCTACTGGTGATGATGATTAATACCAATGGGGACAAATATCTCCTAGCAGGCAGCAAGACACAAACTCAGCTCACAATATATATATATATATATATATATATATATATATATATATATATATATATATATATATATATATATATATATTATATATATATATAGCAGAATAGGAAAGGAGGGCTCGTTGAAAATAAGACAGACATAAGGGGTTGGCAGCCAGGAAAACCTTGGAAAGCAAAGGAGAGGATGTGGTAGGTCATTTGAAAACACATAAACAATTTGGAAAGAAAGAAAGAAAGTGGCGAAAAAAAAATGCCCGCCGGTGGAATCTGAACCCACGACCTCCAGAATACTGGTATTCTGGAGTATTCTGGAGAACTACTGGTATTCTGACAAATTGTTTATGTGTTTCAATGACCTACCACATCCTCCCCTTTGCTTTCCAAGGTTTTTCTTGGCTGCCAACCCTTATTCTGTCTTTATATATATAATATATATATATATATATATAATATATATATATATATATATATATATATATATATATATATATATATATATATATATAGTATGAAAGGATGAAAACTCACACAGAGCGCGAAAAAAATAAGGTTAGTAGAGACAGAGACAACGAGAAAGACGTAGACAATAGACATAAGTTTACTGACGTTTCAGGGAGAGGACTCCCTTTCTTCTCTCCCTGAAACGTCAGTAAACTTATTTCTATTTTCTACGTCTTTCTCGTTTGTCTCTGTCTCTACTAACCTTATATATATATATATATATATATATATATATAGATTATATATATATATATATATATATATATATATTTTGTAGAACAGAGACGTACGGGACGAGGGATTCCGTAAGGACACATATCAAAGTTGCAGTCCTTATTGCCAGTGCTGTTTGGCGTTTTAACAGTGCTTTATAGTGCCGAATGAGGTATGATTGCATTTTTTTTTCAGGAATAAATAATTGAAAATTCAAGTCGAGAAAAAATGCGCCGTTTTTTCCGGAAGCGGGAATCGAACCCACAACCTCCGCATAATTGCGTGCGGTGCTCTACCATTGAGCTAGTTCCGCGGCGACTCCCTTCTCGACTATACGGCGGGGTTTTGTATTTACGACTGCTCAGAGCCCGGTCAACTAGCGCCGTCCCTCGACCACCGCGGGAAGACGTAGAACGTCTTTTCCCAGCGGCCGCACGTAAGACGTGGTCGGAAGTCGGGGATAGCCAAAGGCATTTCAGACTGCTGAAGCCAGAACCCTCGTAATGCATTTTGTAGAACAGAGACGTACGGGACGAGGGATTCCGTAAGGACACATATCAAAGTTGCAGTCCTTATTGCCAGTGCTCTTTGGCGTTTTAACAGTGCTTTATAGTGCCGAATGAGGTAACAGCACTGGCAATAAGGACTGCAACTTTGATATGTGTCCTTACGGAATCCCTCGTCCCGTACGTCTCTGTTTTACAAAATGCATTACGAGGGTTCTGGCTTCAGCAGTCTGAAATGCCTTTGGCTATCCCCGACTTCCGACCACGTCTTACGTGCGGCCCGCTGGGAAAAGACGTTCTACGTCTTCCCGCGGTGGTCGAGGGACGGCGCTAGTTGACCGGGCTCTGAGCAGTCGTAAATACAAAACCCCGCCGTATAGTCGAGAAGGGAGTCGCCGCGGAACTAGCTCAATGGTAGAGCACCGCACGCGTTATGCGGAGGTTGTGGGTTCGATTCCCGCTTCCGGAAAAAACGGCGCATTTTTTCTCGACTTGAATTTTCAATTATTTATTCCTGAAAAAAATGCAATCATACCTCATTCGGCACTATAAAGCACTGTTAAAACGCCAAACAGCACTGGCAATAAGGACTGCAACTTTGATATGTGTCCTTACGGAATCCCTCGTCCGTACGTCTCTGTTCTACAAAATCCATTACGAGGGTTCTGGCTTCAGCAGTCTGAAATGCCTTTGGCTATCCCCGACTTCCGACCACGGTCTTACGTGCGGGGCCGCTGGGAAAAGACGTTCTACGTGTTCCCGCGGTGGTCCAGGGGCGGCGCTAGTTGACCGGGCTCTGAGCAGTCGTAAATACAAACCCCCGCCGTATAGTCGAGAAGGGAGTCGCCGTGGAACTAGCTCAATGGTAGAGCACCGCACGCGTTATGCGAGGTTGTGGGTTCGATTCCCGCTTCCGGAAAAACGGCCGCATTTTTTCTCGACTTGAATTTTCAATTATTTATTCCTGAAAAAAAAAATGCAATCATACCTCATTCGGCACTATAAAGCACTGTTAAAACGCCAAACAGCACTGGCAATAAGGACTGCAACTTTGATATATATATATATATATATATATATATATATATATATATATAGCGAATCAGAAAACGGGAAATGAGGGGCCATGAAATAAGACAGAAAATAAGGGTTGGCAGTCAAGAAAACTCGGAAAGCAAAGGGGAGGTTGGGGTGGGTCATAGAAGAGATGAAGAATTTTTTGAGTCGAAAAGAAAGTGGTGAAAAAATGCCCGCCGGGTGGGATCCGAACCCACGACCTCCAGAATACCGGTCTGGTGCGATAACCACTACGCTACCGGCGGGGCTGTTTCCCCAGCACTTTCTCGGGTATTTATGTTAAGGTATTTTTGTTAAGAAGGTCCTCTTATGTTAAGAAGGTCCTCTTCACCCCGAGTAGTCCGAGTGGCGCTGGCTACCACCCCCAAGTGCAGGAAACAAAAATACCTTAACATAAATACCCGAGAAAGTGCTGGGGAAACAGCCCCGCTGGTAGCGTAGTGGTTATCGCACCAGACCGGTATTCTGGAGGTCGTGGGTTCGGATCCACCCGGCGGGCATTTTTTCACCACTTTCTTTTCGACTCAAAAATTCTTCATCTCTTTCTATGACCCACACCAACCTCCCCTTTGCTTTTCGAGGTTTCTTGACTGCCAACCCTTATATATATATATATATATATATATATATATATATATATATTATATATATATATGCACATATACCTAACGAGGAGGAGCAGTGACCCAAAGGGGCAAAGCCTACATAATCTCAGAAAAAAGGGAATTAAATGTAAAAAATACCACGAAATATTTTGTTTATTCGACCTCGGCAAAAAAGTTACGCCAACTAACGAAGCAGGCAGGTGGTTTTACTCATGACTCGTTTTCTGGAAACAAGAAGAAGAATTCGAGTAGGTGACAATGTCTTGGTGTCGAATGTGACAATGTGACAATGGTAGAGGCATTCAGATCAAAGGGTGTTGCTTGTAGGTAGCGTAATTTGAGTACCCCGTTATGGCGATGAACGTTATGAAAGAGAAACATGCGAGACAGGTTTCTACGCGTGGATAGGAAGGTGAGGTTCAAACTTGGTTTTACAGAAGTTACGTTGCACGTACGGCGATAGGCAGAAGGTATAAATCTTGCGGAACAGCTTCGTACCACTTTAAGGTGGTTAGTTAATGCAATATAGCCAGGATGACACGATGATGAAGCTTATCCTACGGTAAAAGACGTTAGTATAACTGCTGTTTAAGGAATACATCGCTAAAAAAAGTCGCGGTATATATTCAAGTATGCGGTTAGCTTTAGGAGCTATGAGGTCAACGTGACGAAAAATGTGACGAGACCCGGACAAATGGTTTGTCATGTGCACATAGCTGACAACCGACTTTAGCGGGGGAACCTAACAACAATTGGAACAAGTAACTGTTTAAGTAAACTCTCAAACTTCACATTTCTATATGTTAGTGTCTCCACGACAGTGATTTCATGAAGGAAGTAGTATAATTATGTTTAATTGAAGGCATTTAACATCAGCGAAAAGTCATTTTTACGCACAGAACTAAGTCATCAGCAAAAAGGCAATTAGAATCAAGAAATAAAACTAGGTAAATCATTATGTGAATCAAGAATATGAGGGTCCTGGCAGAAAACCCTGAAACATACCTGAGTGCACTGTTACCTTAGGGCAGTCAGCTTTGTTAATAGACGCAAATGGCGTTCAGTTTATCAGGGAAATTACGTTCGCTTTTCGACAGTATAAAAAGTACGGCACCTACCAGCCGCCACAGCTCATTTCAGTCTCCCAGATTTGATCCTGACCGTAGGCGATCGGCGTTGCTGTATTTGCAAGCGAGACTGCAGTGATGTTTATTACTTTGCGTACACATAGTCGACACCTACAGGTACTACTGAAATTCTCTGAATTTAAGAACGATGCATAGATAAGTGACGATATCGGCAGCAGTGCCAGTTGTCCCACCAATTGAAAGCCCCAGTGGATTACGAATATGTGCGAAATAGAAGCAAATTAATGCCATGTCGAAACAGTGATACACTGAACGATATTTTCGACGAAAGGAGTCAGCTAACCATAAGTAAAATATTGCGCAAGCGAATGAATCGATTCCTGATTGGATTCCAGCTGCCTGATTCCTTCATTCCTTGAACTACTAAGCTAAAACATTTACTCTTTCATACAAGTAACATTGTGTCATTGACTTCCATTCTGCAGTAACTGTTCCTCTATTCGCAAAAGGTTTCCTTACCACCTTCACTTATCAGGTATTTACGCTCCCGCCAGTTACAGATAACCTAGTGAAGGAACCGCGCATAGCCAATAAATGTTTTCTCAATGTAATTTCGCTATTGACCACCATTTCACCAGAATAAATTGTGAGTAAAGCTGTCTGCTATTGTGCACAAAATGTACCATGATTTTGCCACATTAAGCGACTATCATGTTTTGTATGCTGTGTGTTCTTTATTATTACTTGCCTGCGTCTCTGATTGGTTTACACTTCAGTCAGGATGCCAAGAATGCGCAGTACGACAATACAGACCGCGCCGAGTTTCTTGGCATGTACACTGCCGCATGGTGCAAGAAATCTTTCTTGATGGGGAGATTAATTCACTTGTTGTGTTTGGTCCCACGACGCGTACCGAAGATTGGCGAAACTATTTCTTTTTTAGGGCGGAGCCCCTTGGCGGCCGTCTCTGCGCTGATCCGCTTTGTCGGTGCAAACGAGTGAACGATTGCAAGGTCGACGAGTGAAAGAAAAAGCAAACAATGAAAGAAAGCAAAGGAGGAGAGTGTCGTGAAATTGGGAGGGGAGGGTGGTTCGCCGTGGCGCCGAGAACCAGCTCTCCCCGAAAGTGTGCAGTGGAGAAGGGGGCAGTATGCTGTGCCCGCACGAGGCGCTCGTCAGCGCAACGCCGGCGAAAACGCGAGGGGGGCGTGCGGGTGACGAAGGAGTGCGTTCGCTTGAGACGAAGTTCGCGGTCCCTTCCTGAGACGCACTTCGCGCCGCCGGTGCAGAGGCTCATCATCGCTGCCGTCGAGAGAACTCACGAATGAGCGCTGCCTCAGAGCACTGCTGCTGCGCCAAAATATCGCATTAGGGTGTATTGCAATCGCCAGCCCATTTTTAACCTGTACGCAAGAGCCGAGTAGATAGGCCACAAACAGTAAAGTGACCTGTGCATGATGTACCGCATATACGTGAATAAAATTTCAAACTTACCTAATGTCACTGCCATGATGATGGCAAAGGTGTAATCATCCAGATGTGTGGGCCATGTCCCCAATTTGTAAAGAGTAAAACCCAGGGACCCCAGCCTGAGAATCAGAGAAAGGCAGTAGAAACTCGCTTCGGACTTTGAAAAATCTTTCCAGTGCCTGTACTGCAAGAAAAGAAAAACAAGATATACTTTGTTAGTATGATATTATCACATTAATAAGTTGGCCTTACTAAGGGAATAAGCTGTTACTGCCGTTATCACTGTTAATTTGTTAAAAGCATTGAAGAGAAGCTCGCATCTGGAGCTTCATTGTCATGCACAACTGACATGAAATTTATTCGTGTGTGCAGCTCGAGTCACAAGTACCTACAGCATGGTAGCGGCGGCCCAGTAGTCACTCAAGCTGACGAAGTATCACCATTGATGAAAAAGAAACTGAGCAACACGGGCTGCTGCTGGCGGATGCCGTCCATCGCTGCGCCCGCATTTCCTGGCTCGGTTTGAACCCCCCGATTGCGTGTGTTCAAAGTTTCCTGCAGTTGGCTGTTGAGGCATTTGTAGACTGATAAAAAAACTTAAGCCATTCCACTCAATGTGAAAGCTGTCGGAAGTGCAAAGCAGGGATTCACCATAATGCGCCGTACCGCCGTTATCCGCTGACTGCTACCAGCGTATGCAATTCAAATTTCCTGCCTTCGCAGTGCTCGCGCGCCCCCTGCCTCAAACTGCGCCAGAAGGACTTCTGTTCTTTTTGTGCCTGCATTAATTTCGCACGCTGGAGCTGTTTTGCGTCATTTAGAACACGTAATTTTTTTCCTGGGTGGCTGGAGCCTTTCTGCGTCATTACGAAGCGCCATTTTTTTTTTGCGCGGCTGGAGCCTTTCTGCGCTCCATTTTCTTCTTGCGCGTGGAGCCTTTCTGCGCCATTTCCAACGCGCCATTTTTTTTGTGCGGGGCCGCTTTTTTCGCTTACCATCCTAAAAACCAACGCAACGAGCGTTCCTAACTAAATGAACAAGGGCGCTGCGGGTTAGTTACGTATATTTTTCCTCAAATGTACCAATAGTTTTCTTTGCGCGATACAACAGGGAGATGTAGGAGAAGTTCCAGCGGTTCACGAGTTTTGAACGCTTATGCCTATATAAGCCGCTTGGCTTTCAAAGCCAGTGGGGTACGCCGCTAACAACAGCGTGTTACCACGGGAATCCCTGTTGGTCTACTTGGGTCCAGCGAGCGAGCTATGACGACTAGGCGAGTGCTTAAGTGTTCTGCACTTAAAAATTTGGTCATTGTACAATTGCAATTATAAACAGGCCGAATCACAGCGTTTTCCTTTTCCCGAACGCGACCAGTAACCCCTCCTGTGATAACCCGCGCGCATTCACGGGCGCTCTAAACTTGCGCATAACACATACGTTTGCGTACACGTGGTTTCTGGTTTTCCAAGAAGTTTGAAATTTTGGGTATTTACCGTTTCGAAGCCACAGCTTCGATATTAAGCGCGCGCTGTGAGGGCTCCCGAATAAATTTGACCGCCTTTTGATCTTGAATGTGCAATAAAATCTTGGCCATTTTGTCTTATCGCCTCCATTCGAAAAGAAGCCACCGAGGCCGGGATCGAAGCCACCTTCATGAGGTACGGAGCACAACGCGATAGCTCGTGAGCCACAACGGTGGGTCCTGTTTGGTTTTCCAAGAGTTCTAGATCCCGGCCACAGTTGGTTCAACCTTGTATTGATCCCATAAAAATGGGCAACATGAATTTTCGGCTGGAGTAGGCGCAGGAGTTTTAGTGGGTAGGTAACTGGGTTGGTGCGATTTTACAAAAAAAGAACATTGAGAACAGTCAAGTCTAGGAGAAAAAAAAAACGAAGAAAAAAACATTCTACTCCTCTTAGAAGGTGATGCGAGCAATGCTGTGTAAAATACGCATTCAAGTCTTGTTGAGAGAATGCACACGTATTTATTATTCTCATCATTCGCTTTTCCAGCGTAATTACTCAAGGAGATTTGGAAGGTATAGAGTCTTAACGTAGCAGGCAAACATGGACCAGCCAATTTCTGTTCCTAAAAGCCCAACACATTAGCAGCAGACGAGAATTCTGTAACATTTGCAGCTTCACTTTGAAGTAGTTGACTATGAAAAGTAAATGACAGGATAGCCGTATGAGATAGTTACCTCGTCGTCCGATTTAAGTTCGGATAACACAAGATTTACTGCCGTTTCTCGCTCGCAGCACAATGAAGTTGACTTTGCCTTAAAGCGTTTTTGCACCCGCAGGAATAAAAAAAAAGACCCGCACATCTGCTCGTGATGCTGCATATGTCGCGGAAAGACGGTAGTTTTTGCCACCTTTGCCCCGTACCTCTCCTGTCTCACCCGCCCACCCCTCTCGCGGTTCCATGCGTGTCTCGGTCCCGTGTTGGAGGTTTGTCGCTTCTGTTCGAGAGGTTCGACGAGTCAAAAGGTCAAATTGTCACGTGACAGTCGCGTGAAGAGGTCCAACGAGTCAGAAGGTCCTGCTTGAGTCAAAAGATACAACGCGTCGAGAGGTCCAAAGAACTTTAATTTTAATGATCAGTATTCTTTTGGGTGAGTACCCCGCTAGCCAGGACGGTGTAACGCCCTGCATTGCGACAAAAATGCAGATTTGGCGGAAGTAACAAGTTTACTCGTTACAATAGCGCAAATGGAGATGATTGGTCGGAGTGGATTTCGAACAACCAAGGAATAAGAATGGTTGAACATTTTCACAAAATTGATCTCACAAAATAAAAAAAATATGCATCTTAGACGTCTCAGCCTGAAACCGAGGAATAAATAAAAATGTCCGCGAAAGAATGTTCAAAGTACGAATCAACAGTAGCCAAAATGGCGAACCGTGGAATGCCATCAACTTCCACAAAAATGCAGATTTGGCGGAAGTAACACCTTGAATTATAACGTAAAATCAGATAATTCGTGGGACCGACTTTTAAGAAAGCCAAAGAAATAAAAATAAACAAATACAAATATTTTGCAAAAATGAACTTACGAAATCAAAAATATTCATCTTATACACGCACATGTACTCCAAAAAACCAAGTGGAAACCAAAAATTAAAGCCATTTCACTCAATGTAAAAGCCGTCGGAAGTGCAGAGCAGTGATTCGCCATAACGGGCCGTGGCGTCATCCGCTCACTCTTACCCCCCATCACGCTCTTCGCCGCCTTGTTTCATTCCTCTCCTGATTAATTCAACAGAGGTTCGTCTAACGCGTTCCAAATTTCCCGCCTTCGTAGTTCTCGTGCACCCCCTGCCTGGAACTGCGCCAGCTGGAGTACTGTTCCTTTTTTGTGCTTGGTTATCCTCCCGCACGTGCCGGCGTTGCACTGCCAATTTTTCCCGCTTACTACCGCAAAATCTAACCCAACCGGCGTTCCTAACGAAATGAATGCGGGCGCCGGTGGTTAATTGTTTATATTCGATGCGAAGCATCTCAAGCTCGGGGCTGTGTCCCTCCCTCCCTTGTCGTTCTTGTCCGCCGTCCGCACACCCATTTCGCATTCCTGGACAGGCACCGCTGATGATGATTGTGGCAGGATGCCCCTAGGGATTGGCCAACCAAAGAATCCATGACGAGATTGCTTCGCGTTCAACCACCGTCGTAATCTTCCCGTAGGGGAACCCTGAGCAGTATGCGAGGAATTCCTCCTCTCCTCTCCGACACCCCTCTCCTCTCAGGCATTCCTCCTCTTCTCTCCGAAGCCCCTCTCCTCTCCGGGATTGCGCAACGAATGGAAACACCTGCGGCTCTGAGCGCGATAATGCGAAGCAGCTTAGGCTTAGACACGCGACGGTAGCCGCTGCATACTCCACTGGGGGCGCCACTGTAGCTCCGCGCTACAAATGACGCGCGCGCGCGCTCCGCTCCCCTCAATCTCCTCCCGCAACGCCGCGATCGAACTGAAAACTGGGAACTTGAGTCGACCCCATGGCTGCTTCGCATACTACTAAGGGTTCCCCTACAGGAAGATGGTGAAATATTTTTGCCTCAAATGTATCTGCACTTTTCTTTGCGATAAACAACGGGGAGCTGTATAACAAGCACCAGCCGTTCACGAGTTTCGAACGCTTAGGACTATATAAACCTGTAGGCGCCTAAGTAGTCGTGCCGCAGGGCCTACATTTATTTTCAGGGAGTTTCCGTGGCAGCAGGAGTCGGCGAGGCGGGGAGCGCCCGTAGCTTGTGGCCGAGCAGAACAGACTACTGCTGCCACCGCAACTCATCCGAAAATAAATGTAAGACCTGCCGCACGACTAAATCGCCGCCTACATTAATTGGTGACCCGGACGTCGGCAGTATGGGGTCCCGCTTAGCATGCCCGCTGCCGCCCTACCCGGTCTTCTAGAGACGCTCCCCACGATCCTGGTTCCTCAAAATGGAAGCGCACTTCCTCCTAGGCCGCATCGACTCATAGAACGAGCGCTACCGCATCACCACCGCTCTGCTTCCGCCCGACCTACGCCGTGAGCTCCTAAAACACGGTGAGGGGCCTTACGACACCCTGCAGGCCTACGTGATGGCGCGCTTTGGCACGCGTCCTTCCCGCCACATTGACAGTGCATCGCCCCCTTCTACGGTTACCTCGCACACCGTACCACACGAAGGGATGGGAACCATGCTGACCTGCTTACAGCCTCCCTCGCACCCTGAAGACGACTCTCCGACCCAACAGCGAAGAGACATTCTACCACCAACCGGTTTCGCTGAACGTCAATTCACTTTCGGCAACTCCAGGCTGGCTGCGCCCAGCCACTCGACTCAAAGTGCTTCCACTGCGGTACTCGATATAGCGTCCTTGCCACCTCGCCCACCGTTCTACCTTAAGAACTCCGAGGTGTGGCTTGTGCGTGCAGATGAATTGCTTTTTTGACCTGTACCACGTCACAGCCCAGGAGGACCGTTACTCGCTGATGTACGAGCCCCTACCATCCAGCTTGACCTCCACATTGCCGGAGCCTGGAGCCCAGGCCTACGACGAGCTCTGGGCAGTCCTCCTGACGCGCTATGGTCCGTACCTCAAACCACCCACGTCAGCCGCCCAACATTGCACCACCCCTGTCAAAGGCCTCATTCTTAGCACCAGTATGCTGGCGTCAGCGGTACCGCCCCCTGACGACACTACTACTACGACCAAGCTATGCCCAGCGGACGGCAACTCAGCGGCAACCGCGAACGACTGCGCCTCACACCCCAGAAGTCTGGGCCCCCTTATTTACGCTGCCTCCACTGCAGTCGCCGAGAAGCCCGCATGAGACACACTCTGGCACTCATTACAGGCCACGATGAAAGCCCGTCCTCCAACCACCTGACCACCATGGCTAAGTGGACGCAGAGTCTGTGAGACCCCCGTGTCCTCGTGCACTCCCACGGCCGCCTAGCCTGTGACCACGTCGAGCGGGCTGCTGCGCGAAGAGCCGGCGCTCGATCCAGGGGGGTCGCTGGAGGTGCTGCTACATGGCTCCACCCCGAGAGAGGAGTGAGAGTGACGATCGAAAAGGTAACACGTGCTCGTGCTGCTGGTTATAACGTAGTTCCAGTGGACACGCCGGGCTGGTCTTGTTGTAGAAGCACAGCAGGTTCGAACGAAGTGACTTCGACGGGAGGCTCTAAGCACGCGAGCTTCAGTCGTTCAATGACCACGGTGTCTTGGGTTAGAAGCCAACGATCGAATAGGGGCCAAGGTAATGAGGCCGCAATGGTCGTCGGACGGGTCCGTAGCGCACGAACACATGCGTGGCAGTTTTGAGGTCAGGGTGGGTGTAAGTCGTCGGTTACTTTCGAAGGTGTGTGGTTTGCAGGGACAGGTTGCGAAGACTCGTCGAACAAGTCCGCTGGCAAACGCAGAGGTGTACCACAGATCAGCTCAGCAGACATGCACGAGAGGTCCACTTTGTACACGCTCCGGATTCTAAGAAGCGTCAGTGGTAGTCTTTGGACCCCCTTGGTTGGGCAGCCGTGCGCAGTGAGTGAAGACTTGAGGTGACGGTGGAAACGCTCGACGAGGCCGTTTGACTGCAGGTAGTACGCAGCTCTTCGGAGACGAGTGGTGCCGAGACGGTGTAGTAGTTCTGTGACCAGGGACGACTCGAACTGCCGGCCGCGATCGGGGAAAACAGTAGCGGGTGGTACAGACAAACGCTGAAGCTACTGTGGAGGCCGTCATGTCGGGAAGAGGGCAGGCTTCGGGCCAAAGTGTAAAGCGGTCAACACAGGTCAGAAAGTACCGGAAACCTTGGCAAGGGGGTATGGGGCCAACGAGGTGAACGTGAACGACAGAAGAGCGTTCATCAGGCCTGAAGAATGGCTTGGCTAAGGGAACGGAATGCTGTTGGACTTTTGAACAGTGGCACGTGGAGGCTCGTACCCAGTCTCGAATGTCAGTGTTCATACGTGGCCAAACGTAGCGGGACGCACTGAGTTTTTGAGATGCCCGAATGCCAGGGTGGGTCATGTTGTGGATGGCGTCAAACATGCAGCGACGATGTGAGGCAGGCAGGAAGGGCTGGGGAACACCTGTGGACGTGTCGCTGACGATGGTCGTGCCACAAAACGGTTGGTCTTCAAGCTTGAGTTGTGTAGAGTCTCCACGGAGACGGGAGAGCTCGTTGTTGTTGGCTTGCATCGTAGCCAGTTCGTGTACATCAAGCGGGCCGGTAGGTGCTTTCTGAGTTCTTGGTGAAATGGCATTTACATCGTCCATGCGACTCAGAGTGTCTGCGGAGAAATTGGCCACACCACTGACATATATGGATGTCGGACGTGAACTCCGAGAGGTATGCTAGTTGACGCACCTCTCGTGGAGTGTAGTCAGGGTGGCTTAAGGCAAACGTTAGTGGCTTGTGATCGGTGAAGATTGTGAACTTGCGTCCTTCGAGGTCATGTTTGAAGTGACGAACCGCCAGGTACATGGCACGAAGTTCGCGACCGAAAACACTATATCGAGTCTGAGCCGGAGTCATGCGCTTGGAGAAAAATGCTAGCGGTTGCCATGTGCCTTTAGGTCGCTGGTGAAGGACAGCCTCCGACGGCAGAACTTCACGCGTTGGTCATGAGTGCAGACGGGAAACTAGGATTCAGATTAGCCAGCAGTGCAGCGTAGGCGAGAGCACGTTTGATGTCTCTAAATGCACTTTCAGCTGCAGCGTCCAAATCAAGTGAAGCGGATAAGTGTTTGGTGAAAAGCACCCTGTCGAGAGGTTCGAGCAGCGTAGCACAGTTCCTAATGAAGCGGCGGTAGAAATTTACCAGTCCTAGGAACTGGCGGAGCTTTGTCACCGACACTGGCTTGG
Source organism: Haemaphysalis longicornis (assembly GCA_013339765.2). NCBI lineage: Eukaryota > Metazoa > Arthropoda > Arachnida > Ixodida > Ixodidae > Haemaphysalis > Haemaphysalis longicornis. The sequence continues at coordinate 250,355,290 of CM023449.1, read as the reverse complement.
GGAAGTCGATGATCGCCAGGGCCTTGGCGGGGAGTGGATATATGCCAGTGGCGTCCAAACGATCGACGCTCGAAGAGAAGGCGAAGATGCTTCAGATGCTATTCCAGAGATGTGCTGGCCACCACAATGCCATCAACGTAGGCGTAGACGAACGGTAGCCCTCGTGTAACGGCATCAATGAAAGGCTGAAACGTTTGTGCAGCGTTGCGGAGTCCAAATGGCTTGCGCAGAAATTCGAACAGCCCGAATGGGGTTGTGATGGCAGTTTTGGGGATGTCTTCTGCTACGGGCATTTGGTGGTGAGCACGAAGTAAGTCTATCTTAGAGAATATTGTGGCCCCATGCAGAGTGGCGGTGGAGTCTTGGAGGCTGGGTAACAGATAGCGGTCAGAAACGGTCTTGGTGTTCAAGGACCGGTAATCTCCGCAGGGGCGCCAGTCACCAGTTCTCTTGGGCACCATATGTAGCGGTGATGCGTGGTTATGGGATGATGGAGGCATGATGCCCAGTTCCATCATGTGCTCGAACTCCGCACGGGTGACTTGGAACTTGTCAAACGTGAAACGCCGTGGTCGAAAAAAAAACGGGAGGTTCAGTGGTGATGATGTGACGACGGACGTCGTGACGAACAGGCTGAGTCCAATCAGGTGGCGCTGTCACGTTTGGGAAGTCCCGCAGCAAGGGGCCGAACGGTTCATTGGCAACATTAGCGCAGGATGGTGCTACATTAGTAGCTGCTTCCGCTGACACACCTTGCAATGAGAGGAGTGTGGTAGCATCAAGTAGTCGCATGCCACTTTAGGTCGACGAGAAGGCCATGTTTTGCGAGTCAGTCAGCTAGAGCACTGCACGGGCCTGATTTTAAAGCCCTAGCCCGGCGCGAGCCCGCTTTGTGAAGCCCGAGCCCGACCGGGGCCTGTAACACCTAGCCCGGACCCGGCCCGGGCCCGGGAATTCGTAAGTGAGACTGGCCCGGTCCCGGCCCGGGCCCGTCGTCTCAAGCCCAGGCCCGGCCCGGGCCCGGTCATTTATTTTTGAGCCTAGGGAGGGCCCGCGCGTGTGTGACCAGTCCCGGTCTTTGACGCTGAACAAAATTGGTTTATTATATTTGGTTCAGTGTCTCGTAGCGGGTAATCAGATGGATAATCTAGTCTGTACAATCACGTCATGAAGGGAAACGCAAAAAATAAGGGTTTAGAAGTGCACGTAGTTCAGCTTACAACGTCTGCAGTTCACGTCACATTGACGTTATAATAGATCGTATTCTTGCACGAGAGACTAGAGCACGGCACGGGCCTGCTTTTAAAGCCCTAGCCCGGCCCGAGCCCGCTTTGTGAAGCCCGAGCCCGACCCGGGCACGTAACACCTAAGCCGGACCCGGCCCGGGCCCGGGCATTCGTAAGTGAGCTTGGCCCGGGCGCAGCCCGGGCCCGTCGTCTCAAGCCCAGGACCGGCCCGGGCCCGGTCATTTATTTTTGAGCCTAGGGAGGGCCCGCGCCTGTGTGACCAGGCCCGGTCTTTGACGCTGAAGAAAATTTGTTTATTATATTTGGTTCAATGTCTCGTAGCGGGTAATCAGGCGGAGAATCTAGTCTGTACAATCACGTCATGAAGGGAAACGCAAAAATAAGGGTTTAGAAGTGCACGTAGTTTAGCTTACAACGTCTGCAGTTCACGTCACATCGACGTCATCATAGCTCGTATTCTTGCACGAGAGACACCATCACCTTTAGTTGTCTCGGCCACAAGTTGGTATTGCTAAAATTTTTTGATCCACATTTCAATCCACGATTATGTACGTGTGTTGAAATATTTCACGTCCAGGGGTTGTTAAGCGGTGGTTTCTTTATCACGCGAGTTCGATTCCCCGCCGCGGCAGCCGCATTTCGATTGGCGCGACATCTAAAGCACGTGTACATAGACATAGGCGCACAGCTTCAGTTTGTCTGAATTAATTCCTTCCCCGCTAGGGCATTCCTTGTTACCGCATCTTTCTTATGTTGTACACCAAAATATAAAATCTTGATGCAGTACATAAAATGTCATTAAAATGACAGCATAGTGACTATCAGACTTAACAAAACACGTTTCTAAAACAATGCATACAAGTAACATCAAGAAGGGCGCAAAAATGAACTAAGAATATTCATTTTAATGGTCTTGTATACACTTCACGTCGGAACTATTAATGGTCTGGCCTATGAGTTCGAGCCCGAGCCTGGCCCGGACCCATGGCGTTGAGCCCGAACCAGGCCCTGGACCGCGACATTGAGCCCGGGCCCGGCCCGTGCCCGCCGATAATCGACTTCGGGCGGCCCGGCCCGGCCCGCGGGCCGGGTTGGGCCCGGGCTTTTGGGCCGGGCCAGGCACGCGCAGTGACCTAAAGTCGGCACCGAGGATGGCGGTGCGAACGTCGGCGGCGAGAAAAACCCACCGGAAAACTTGGCGGAGCCCCAGGTTTAGAGTGAGTGAGCGTTGCTTGTAGACGGATATGCGCGTGCCCTTCACTTCGTGTAAATGCGAGATGGCATGAGAAGCACGATCCGAGCGTGTAGCGGGCAAAACGCTAACCTGGGCGCCCGTATCCACGAGAAACCTCTGTCCGGTGGTGTGGTCGGTGACGTGAAAGAGGCGACATTCCTGAGTTAAGCCGAGATCGCTTGTCACCGTTAGCGGTCGGCCGGGCCATTTCCCGTCCAGGCGCAGGGCAGTCGGCAGTAGTGGGCGTCAGCGCCCGAATGCCGGTGGTAGCAGCAAATGCTGTGGTTGGACGAGTCACTGCGTCGTCACTCTGGGCGCCGCCGCTGCGACGACGAGCGATGACGTTGACGGGAACGCTGTGGCGAGCTACCGCGTCGTGTTGCAGCAGCGATGATCTAAAGACGATCGCAAAGGCTGTCGAGTCTAGATGAGGCGGACTCTCTCGGATCAGGAGCGGGGTGCGTGGCGCAGGGAGGAGACGGAGGCCTAGCCGATGCGACCGCGGACGCTTGAGAAAAGGGTGTGGCGACCTCCATGACTTTATCTGCAAGCGCGGCGAGTGCCTGCGCTGCGGCAGTGGCGAGGACCATTTGGACGCTGGAAGGTAGGCTCTAAAGGAAGAGTTCACGCCGCAGTGTGTCATCCATGGCGTTAGATTGCGTGCCAAGGAGTTGCTTTATGCACCGTAGCAGTTGGGTTGGCCTGTGGTCGCAGAGCTCCTCGGAGGAGAGAAGCTGCTGGATGCGCGTGCGTTCCGAAGTAGCTGTGTGGTCCAGGAGTGCAGCCTTGAGCGGGTCGTAAGGCGCTGCGGGGCGGTTGTGGTTGAACGAAGCGAGGATGTCGGAGATCTCCTCGGCGGCTGTCGGCGGAAGGGCTCCGACGACGTGGAAAAATTTGGTTTATTAAGAGGTGATCCGAGCCAGCTGGAATTGCACATCTGCTTGCAGGAACCAGGTCGTCGGGTGGCGCTCCCAGAATTGTGAAAGCCGAACCGTCAAGGGTTGAGACTGCTTCGCCGGCTTTCCGTGAACGAGTTGAGTCCTGGTTGTCGAGGGACATGGCTCCACATCAGCCTCGGTGGCGTGTTCCGGAGGGTCACCAGTTGTAGGGCGCTATGTCGGGCGTGAGAAAGGAGCCTCAGGAAGGAAGACCGTTCGTCGGAAGGCAAAACGTATTATATTTTGTCGGAACTCTGCGAGACCCCCGTGTCCTCGTGAGCCTGTGACCATGTCGATCGGGCTGCTGCGCAAGGAGCCGGCGCTCGATCCAGGGATGTCGCTGGAGCTGCTGCCACACACCGCTTGGCTTTCGAAGCCTGTATGGACGTCGCGACAACAGAACACCGTGTGGATGTACGTGGGTCCAGCGAGCAAGCTACGGCAAGATGAGCCCTCAAAGTGCTCCGCACTTCAAAAGCTCGGTTGTGAAATTTGGAGATAGCAATAAAAATAGTGATAATGAACCAAGCCTGCGGTACGCATTGCATCTGTGGAAAAACACATAATTGGCGAATAAAGGCAGTTCTCTACAGGACAGGATTTTCTGAACAGGACAGAGAAGCTACACAAGAACACACGGCGCAGCAAAGACCACCTAACTTGAGAGAACTTTCTCTTCTTCCTCCAATCTAAACATTGCCCATTCGGCATGTACACGTCCAAGCATGTGAACCGTTACAATTCCCCCTTCACAGAGAAATCCCCGAGGGCGTCACTGTTTACAGCATGAAACGAATGAATTTAAGCGGGCCATGTGAGCCAGTAGCGTCTTGTTGCTCCGGCGTCCTGTCGTAGTGAGCCGTGAGAGAACGTACGTGATGTCGCTCCTTCAGGATTTGCCAATAACGAGATCGTACGTCCATGGACGAGAAGCCGCTGAGAACAGACAGTTGATTACGCAGTCTGTTCGAGGAAGCGGGTATATGTATTTCTTTGTTATAGAATTACGGCGCCGATTGTGCACGCAGAATTGGCAGGGACCGCCTTATTTTCTTGGCAAGGATGACCAGTGCAGCCCACGGACCCTATCCTTTTGTAAAATTTCCATGACCTGGTCCGCAATAACCTTGCGTTCATATGGGGCAACTTGGTACGGCTTTTGTCGAGTTGGACGTGCCGAGCCAGTTTCAAATGGGTGTCGCGCACATGAGGACGGAATTCGGGTGTTGGTGGCATCTTTGGCAAAGTCAAATAAGGAAGCATGTCGGGATAGAATGTTCACCAGCATAGCACACTCAGGTGAGGAGAGTGATTTTTCAATCAAGTCCAGAATTTTTAAATCAAGCGCGCAGCTAGTGGCAACTTGAGGCTCACTTTCACACACCACAGTGACAGAAGCGCTCACGTGAACGTAAAAATTGGCAAGTTTTATGCCTCTAAGGAGAGCTACGCTAAGAGCGGGGCAGTTCAACGCCCATAGTGAACTTTGGCCATTGTTGATGCGAATAAGGCACCAGAGCCACATAATGTTTTTGGTCGCACAGTTCTCGGTAAGCGGCCCCAATATGACGTCCAGGGAGCTGTCAGTGACGCAAGATGACCTCAGCGTGACGGGCAATGCTGTGTGTGCCGGCAGGACTACGGCTTCACAAACAACCAGAATTTTATGATATTGAGGTCCTTCGTCCAGAGATAGGAAAGAGAAGATCGCCCAATAAAAGTTCACATGCGCCACAGTCAACGGTTGCAGCGGAATCCCTCAGAAAGTCGATTTCGGGAATGACGTTCTGTGTAGAACTGGCAAGCACCGCGAATTACGCTGGGTTTTCCTATCCCCAGAGACGCCGACACTGCAGTCACCCATAGGTCGGAGCCATTCGGCACCAACTCCCTGGAATGAAAGCGGCTGATCCCCGCTGAACATTACTTTGCTACCAAGTCTTTCTTTAAGCATAAGTCATTACAGAAATGGTCGGTCCGGAGTTAACTAAAGCCATTGTTGAAACACCATCGTCAAAAACTTGAACTTGGTTTTTCTCTATTAAAACAGGCAGATGTTCATCGATTACAGGCTGTCCAGCGGCATCACCCTCGTAGGCCGTATTGGTTAGTTACTCGAGGGCGCTGAAATTAGGCGGCGGTGAGGTGATGGCGACCGCCACTGGCGCATTGTGGGTGGTGTCAGGCAGCAATCCCATCCAGGAGAACAACTTCGGTGTGAACTTTGTCAGGAGGGTGTCGGAAGAACCTCTGGAGGCCAAGATAATTCAAGCCTGTAAGAAGTACGCTGAGGATATGTGTCCGGGGTCTGTATAATTCAAACCTGCAGGAGGTACGTTGATGATACGTGTCCGGGGCTGCGTATGTTGGCACGTGGCGTCGACGGCGGCAAACTCACTGGATGTGCCTCGTCACGCCATATCGGTAGCAAACAGGTGGCAGGCGCTCCACATCTGACCATTCAAAATACAGATTTCGCATATCTGGGTAGGTAGGTACGTCGACGAACCTCGTAGTTTTCTGTGTTTGAAGGTTATACTAGCAAAATTCGGCTCATAATATTTCGGCTCTGTCATAATAGTACCAGGAAAGCTGCCTGGCCACCGGAAATCTGCTTCCCTGTTTAGGGATCATTAGGACTTCATTGCGCTCGGTGGGACTCAACGCTTGCAGTGTTAATGGATGTGTGCATGCATTTATTGTGGACACAAGGTAATCGGCACGGAGCATATTTGTGCACAGAGCTTTCAGGAAAACGTGCTGTCCTGTGTGTCAGGTATCATGTAGCCGCAACTCTTCACAGACTATTTGCCGTATGGTAGCCGCGAGATTAACGGTACTCTAGTAGTATCAACGCTTGGGACAGTAGCTACGTTGGATAAGCGGCCACACTTTGGAGTTATACGGCGTGTTTTTAGCGCTTCGAACGTGCGTCAATGCCGAATTACATCCGACACGGTGTCCAAATGATCCATGCTAATAAGGAATGTGTACACATCTCCAGCAATTCCCTTCAGTTGATGGGCCACCTTGTCGTCCTGAGGCATTGTGGCGTTCACCACTCTACATAGCCTCAGCATTCCTTCGATATAGTTCAGTTCAGTTCAGTTCAGTTCATTGTAGTAGGGGGTGCAGCTTTCACCTGGACCTAGGACTTGTGCCCGCTGCAGTAGAGCCTGGTCCGTCCGTTTCTTCTTAGCTAGAGCATGAACACAGCTTTCCTTCATTACTTTAATAGCCGATCCTAAGTCGTAAACTTCCCCTCATGGTTTTCAAACCACACCGCAGCTGTGTCCTTTAAGCAAAACACGACGTTTGCAAGCTTCGCTGCCGTATCGCAACGGTTGTACTTGATCACCCGTTCGAAGTGGGTGAGCCATTCTTCTACGGCGTCCTCAGCCTTACCCGCGAAAAAACGCAGTTCTCAGTATTGCTGCCGTGGAGCCGGTGTCGTGGCTGGCATACCATCTGTGGTCGCATCAATTCTTCCTCGAAGCGGTGAAAGACCCGAAACTCGGCTACTGCGGCGAAGTTTGTGCAACTGCATCGTCCGGTGAGAAGTGCCCCGCACTTCCTCCGGACTTCAAAAACACCAAAAGGTTTATTAACGTGTCTAAAAATCTTCATCCTGCTCACCAAATCCTGTTATACAAGCAGTAGAAATTTACAATCTAGTCCCTACGCAATCGTGAAAAAGCGTTGTCTTGGTTAATAAAATTAAAATATAATTATTTTTTAAAATTACGGCATGCGTCTCATGTACATCTTTTGAAAAGCCTGTTTATGACGCCACCATCTCTTTGGACAGTTGGCGCAAAATATCGTTCACTAGAATTTCCCTGTACGCTAAGGATTTTGGCATACAATCAGTAAATTATTGTGCAAGAGTTACGTAAGATCCCACATTACAATGTTCAGCACTATTCAGGTTGGAAACAATTTAGAAGCTCAGCAACTTATCTGAACTATTTGAGGTGGCCGAGACATAGCACAATAAGGCGCCGCCATATTGGTCGCTCCTCCGATGGCACTGCTTGTTTGACCCGCCGCGGCGGCTCAGTGGCTAAGGCGTTGTTCTGCTGAGCACGAGGGCACAGGGTTCAATTCCCGGCCACGGCCGCCGCTTTTCTGCTGGAGGGGGAAAGCAAAAATGCCCGTGTGTTCCAGGTTTCAGCGCACGTTAAAGATCCCCAGGTGGTCAAAATTAATCCGAAGACCTCCACTACGGCGCGCCTCATCGCCTGCGTTGCGTCGGCGCGTTAAACCCTACAATCAATCAATCAATCAATCAATCAATCAATCAATCAATCAATCAATCAATCAATCAATCAGCACTGCCCGTTTGACGTTCTTCTTGGCACCCTTTAAAAGACGTGATATATGCACAATATAACTTATTACTTTTATTGTCGATAACAAGCTCATGCAGCCAGAAGGGTGCATTTGGTGTGAAAGTATTGCTGTAAGGCTTCATCGGGGCAGGGAGCCCTGCGGTGGGGCGAAAACCTGCGCCGATATCTTCTGCTCTCGGTAACTGCTTGCCCATGCGCCGTTGGCTTTTGCATGCAGAATGCACGGAAACATAAACACCGTAACGGTATTCCAAAGCTCGAGGCGCCGGCAGATGAGAGAAGCGGCGCCGGCAGAGCAAACGTCATCCACCATGCGCAGGCGTGGCATCCTGTCGTCGCGACGGCGCCTGGCGGCCACCGCCCTGGGGGGTGCATCGTTTATGACCGGAGCTGTACGGCACGCAACGCTGCACATGTTAAACCGAGTCGTTGCCGGAAAGTCGCCGGCGCGTCGGAACCAGCATGCAGTTAGCCTGTGGGACCGTTACACTTCGGCACCCCACGGAACCCACTGTCTGTCTGTCTGTCTGTCTGTCTGTCTGTCTGTCTGTCTGTCTGTCTGTCTGTCTGTCTGTCTGTCTGTCTGTCTGTCTGTCTGTCTGTCTGTCTGTCTGTCTGTCTGTCTGTCTGTCTGTCTGTCTGTCTGTCTGTCTGTCTGTCTGTCTGTCTGTCTGTCTGTCTGTCTGTCTGTCTGTCTGTCTGTCTGTCTGTCTGTCTGTCTGTCTGTCTGTCTGTCTGTCTGTCTGTCTGTCTGTCTGTTTGTCTGTCTGTCTGTCTGTCTGTCTGTCTGTCTGTCTGTCTGTCTGTCTGTCTGTCTGTCTGTCTGTCTGTCTGTCTGTCTGTCTGTCTGTCTGTCTGTCTGTCTGTATGTCTGTCTGTCTGTCTGTCTGTCTGTCTGTCTGTCTGTCTGTCTGTCTGTCTGTCTGTCTGTCTGTCTGTCTGTCTGTCTGTCTGTCTGTCTGTGCAAGTGAGTGCGAGTGGTGAGCGAAAGCGCTAGTGAGTGCATCAGGAACAATATATGTTTAGTGAGGGCCAGTGAGTGGTTCGTGTTTTGCTGAGGTACGTACGTAAGACGGCTCGGCTTTTCCCGTTGCGAACAGATTCATCTGGTATATTTGTCACAGAATGCTGTCGTATTAAAATTGATGCTTCCGTGCACCGCGCAGCATGCAGTGAATAAAATGGTAGAGTTACCAACAAGATGTTGAAATACCTCCGTTTTGATTTTATTGAATAAAGGAAGCGGTTTAATTATTTTTATTTATTTAAAGATTCGCCAGCCCCTTCTGAGCAATACCCGGAGTTGGGGTAGGAACAAAATATCGATTCAGAAGCGGGTATGCAACAACACACGTGTAGAAATAAAACAAACAATTTGGCGCACTTTCAGAACCGGGCGCGGGATAGGAAAAGCAAGATCCCAATAGAATTTTAACCGAGTATGTGGAATTCAACATATGTGTAACTTTATATACACAAAATAAACACATGGTCGCACATAAACATGCACATCAAATAACGCCCGTTTTTACACCTAAACAAAAATATGCAAAAATGCACATATGATTTTAAAGGAAGCTTCGATCGGTGCTCTTCAAATTCTGCCAAAATGTATTGACGGAAGGGAACGCACACTGCCTGGAAATGAGTTCTATACTTTTATGCTGCGAGAAAAAAAAAGTTTAAACGTATTGAAGCCTGCACGATACGGGGCTCGAGAGAGAGAGACAAAACATTTTAATGAGCTCAATTGTGAGAGTGGAACCCTAGTCCGGGAATCCATGCGTTGCCCTCGCCGTCTTGGCCCGTGTCACCAGGAGAGTCTGGTCCTCCGGTTGTTAGCTGGTCAACAGTGTCTCCCACAGCTCAGGAAAGGAACAGGTGGAAAGGGGTGGTAGGGCTGGGCGTTTGGATAGTTTCGTACACATTATGCACACTAAAAATAGCGCAGAGACAAGGACGCAAGAAGGACGGAAGCGCTCTAGTTTGTCACGTCTTCCGTCTTAGCCGCTGCGCTATTTTTAGTATGAATAGTAATAAGAAGAAACGATCAGTAGAATGCTGCTTATTTATGACGATGGCTATGTCCAGCGGATTCACTCTGCACGTGATAGGCCTTACGTAGGTCCGACCACGCGATGAGAAAAATTAGCTGTCCACTTTTCGCTTATACTTTTTTTTCATACCACAGATTTAGTACCCTTCCACTCTGTGAAGAAGGAAGACCTGCGAAGTTCGACGGAGTCCACGGAGTGCATGAAACAACGCAGGTTGTGTCTCAAATTCGCGATTGAGCATATTTTATCGCCAATTAGCTGCATGAAACTTGGGAGGAATGGAGCTTTATTCTACCGGACAAACATGGGCCTGTCTCCCTCCCGCGTCGTAGGCATCTTAGTTTGCCTGTAACTCAGTAATTCACTCCGCTCGACCATGGAGGACGCCAGGCAGGTCGCATTGGGCTCTTTGGCGTTCGAGTTATACCGCCCGCCACCACAACTGTCGTGTCATCAGTGAAGACATGACACCTATAGCTGCGCGTGCACTCACTCCCCTCCCTCTACTCCGAACCCAATCAAACATTAACCAGTGTTAAGATTCAACACGCCGCCAACCCGTGCGCGAGTGATACAAGGTGAGGTAATCCTGTGCTTAGCAAAAATCCCGCCTTCATCGAAGGCGTTGAGGCAAGAACCCGCCGCGCGGGCACCGCCAGCGATGACTCAAGCCGCGGAAGTTGCAAAATACAAAAATAACTTTCTGCACGTATACGACTTGCATATGCGGGCGGGCGCCGCTCGCCGAGACCTTCTTTCCCCCACTCTCATACTCAACGGGCGCCGCTACTGCCGGCTCTCATCAACCCGGGAAGAGTGTTTTGTGCGTCTCTCCTTACTTCGGGTCACGCGAAAAGCTCTGCAACGGCAGCGAAACCGCTGCTGCCGCTTCGTATAAATCCTATGTTTTCTGTCGCCTGTACCGGACCGCATCAAAGCGGCGTTCCCAAGAGGTCGCTCTGCTCAAGTCATGCTGTAGTCTCGCCCGTAAGGGTACAGTTTCTGAAACGTCGCAGTTCGCCTCTCGCTATGCAGTAAACTATTTAAGTTTGCCCTTCGGCTTTTTGTCGTCATCACCGAGGCAGCAATATGTGCTGGCCACTCGCCCACCACACTACCAGTACATGACGGAGATGACGGAGCTCGCTACGAGGACGCCCTCCCCCATGTAACACCGGCAACTAGTGATGTGCGCATGCTTAGTGCGAAATATAAAGGTGAAAATGTCGCTCTGAAGCCCCTTCCAGCTCAAGAAAAAAATATTGGCTCTGAGGGCGTTTCAAGCGGGTGAGTTCCTATTCATTTCGATTAATTGGAAGCTACCGAGCAAAAGCCCATGATCCCGGACATGTATGTATTTTCGGGTTAGCTGCATGTTGTCCTGCTAATCAGAAAGCCGTTGACTAAAGACGTAGCACGATACTTAACTCGAACCCCCTAAAAAATCGCACGACAGCATTTCATACGGCAGGAAAAGCTTACTCGGGCTCGGACCGCGGCCTTTGAAATAAATAACAACACAAGCTTACTAGCGTAACTGGAGCGGAACGCAAAGATACAGCGGGACGACACTGGACATGATCTGATTCTATTACACAGGACACGCGAACTTCGATACCTGAAGCACCGTCTTGCGCGTTGCGCTTTTTTTTTGCATGGGGTGACGTCTATTCGGTTTCGGTTTATTGGTGCGGTTGACAAGTTACAGAGGCTAAACAAATAACTCTAGGAGGTCCCATAGTCATAGACTGGGGAGAGGGGGGAGAACTCCTAGCCTGGGAGGGACCTCTTATATAAATCTATTTCCCTTTGCATAATAATCAAATACTGGGTGCGAGCCTTTAAGAGCAGACCATCAAGTTCTTTGTCTAGGATTGCCAGCGAAGGCGCGCTGACGCAGGCGCCCATTTTTTTTGTGTGAAGATTTCCATCTCACCCTACACTTCAAACCGGCCAAGCACACTGGTCTTCTAACTGATCATACGTGGTGAGAGAGAAATCTCGTTTATTTATTTATTTATTTATTTATTTATTTATTTATTTAGTTATTTATTTATTTATTTATTTATTTATTTATTTATTTATTTATTTATTTATTTATGGTAAGGTTTAACGCGCCGACTCAACGCAGGCGATGCGCTGTTGTGGAGGGCTCCGGATTATTTATGGCCACCTGGGGATCTTTAACATGCGTCGAAATGTTGTACACACGGGCGTTTTTGCTTTTTGCCTCCATCAGAAAAAAGCCCGCCGCGGCCGGGAATCAAACCCACGTCCTCTAGCTCAACAAAATCTCGATTATTTGCGCAGGAGTAGGCTGGCACAAAATGTTTGATTGTTGATCGCAGGGATAACGCGTTTATAGAGCGCGGGCGTGAAGGGTTTCTGCCGACGTGTGTGTTTGCTTATATGATGTAATAAAACTCTGTTGAAATCTATAGCGTAGTCTCGTGTTCCTTCTTTACAACCCTTCAGAGTTACGCTAATAACCGTGCCCTATTATGCTCGATACCAAATATATCCTATTTTCGTCTGCTGCAAAAAAAAAGTTACTCTCGTACCTTTGTGTTGCTATTTACAACACAGCTTGGCAAATTCTTTGGTTCATTTCTTTTTGTTTCCTAGATTAACTTGGGCAACTTTTCTCACGCAGTTAACACACATTACGTTGCCTACAAACGTTTCAGTTGTGCCCGCTCATTCAGGCAAAGGCTACTCTGAAGCGAAGTCATCCAATGCCTAAAATACAGATGGCACATGGGCTACTGTCAAGGTATTTTGCTTCCTGGCCTTTTCTGACCTTAATACGCTCTAGAAACTGACAGGCGCAAGTATTGTGTGTGTCCTAGTTTTCCATTGGAATAGCAGAATAATATGCGACATCAGAGATGGATGGACGCTAATTCACAGAGCCTCTGCCGGACATTGCAGCCGCATGATGGTACCACAAAAGCAACCGTACCTGACCAAAGATGGGAATGCAACCGATTTCCGTAGACCCCTCACTCGTTTCTTGCCTGCTATTCTTCTGAGGCACCAGCGGAGCTCTAGCCACTTCAGTCATGTTTGTCGAACTTCCGCCGGAGCTGCCGCTTCACAATAACGGTCGCGTGAGAAGCGCCCAGGGAGACGAGAGAGACCGAACGACGGGGGGTCGTGACAGGCGCGGCCACCACCGCGGAACCTCGCAGCCGTGCCACGATTGGCGGAAACTGACGGCATGTTGGGGTCCTCCCGTAGACGCCTGCGCGCCTCTCCGGGTCTCGTCGCAGTGACCTCGACGAAAACAGTGCGAGAGGGAAACGCCGAAAGTTTTATGTCTACGCTGGGTGTTTTCACGAGAGGTGGGACTGGCGTGTCCGGTACACGTCTTTAATTTTGACAAATTTTTATTATATAGCTCATTTTGCACAGGAAAAAATAGATGTGAGGTTATTTTGTGAATAACATTTTCCATTCAAAACAATTTCCAAAGCCGGCTGGGGTCACTGGCGCGTTGAGCGGCTCGCGGAGAATTCGAACCTTACTGTAGAACAAAGACTACTGCAATGGAAAAACATTGCATACCTTCAAATCATTTAACGTATTCGTGTTTGGCTTGCAGAGCAAATTCCTGCTAATAAAAATAACAAATAAAATAAATGCAGAAAATTGCTCGAATGTGGGACCTTTTTCTTTGAATATAAACCAGCTAGCAAGTTTAAAATATTTATGGTTATTCTTCTATCCTTTTTCATCTTCGTGCTAAATTTGGATTATGTAGTCAGGATGGCTTAATTTGAAAGAAAAGCCCTGTACTGCTTTTCGGTTTATTTTGGAAGCCGACAAAAAAATTCCATCTTCGAATTTTTTCGAACTTTCACAAATTTTAGGGCAAGGTTGCTCACTATCACCTGCATTAAAAACACGTGGTACTTTTTTTTTTTTTGCAGCTAAGAAGAGCTAAATGTGGCCTTTACAACGTCATATACCTTGAGAAGGCCATCACCGCAGTACTGCAGTGACATACTCGTGTTTGTAGGAAGATTATGACCGCGATGTAGGGCGAGAAATGGCCGTTACAAAGAGAAAATCATCAAAGAAATATTGCGGTGAGCGTGCTTTGTTGACTTAAGTGTGAAGAAAGTACCCGAAATTTCAGCAAGTTGTAGAAAAGCACCCCAAGTGGATCGTTAAAGATAGCGCACTCGCTCTTCCGTATGCATCTCTTCATTCACTGCTCCCCGTTTTAATGCGTAGAATTCTTTGCCGAGTACCCCCACAGCCAGGACCGTATAATGACCTCATTTCAACAAAAGTTTAGATATCGCGGAGGTTACAGCTGCTATACGTATAATAACGTAAATGAAGATAACTGGTCGCACGACGTTATGAAAATCTAAAAAATAACAATTTTTTTTAAAGAAAAACACAAAATGGCGACTCGTGCAACGTCGCGCATTCCCAATTTACTGTAGATTTCGCGAAAGTTCCACCTGTGATCGCTATAATAGCGTAAATGAAGATAATTGGTTGAACGGAATAATGAAAAAGTTAAAAAAAAGAAAAACGTCATTATGGAAAATGGTGAACAATATAACGCCCTCCATTTCCATAATAATGCAGATTTCGGGAATGTTCCACCTGTAGTGGTTAGAATAGGGTAAATGGAGATGATTGGTTGAGCTAAATTTGGAAAAAATATAATAAATTACAAAAATAACAATTAATACGGAAAATTGCAATCCGTATAACGACCTGCATTTCCACAATAATGCAGATTTTGCAGACATCCCACCTAAAATCATTATATTAGCGTAAAGGAGATAATTGGTAGAAAAGTTCTGAACCACTAAAAAGATGAAAAAAATAGAAAAATAATTACAGTAAAGGGCGAACCATGCAACGCCCTCCATTTCCCCAATAATGCAGATTTCCTGAAAGTTCCGAATGTAATCGTCATAACAGCGTAAATGGATATAATAGGTCGAACGAAATTTTTGAAAAAGTAAGTAAGAAAAATATTAAGCAATTACAGAAAATGGCAAGCCATATAACGCCGTACATTTCCATAATAATGCAGATTTTACGAATGCCTCACTTCGAAGCGTTGATAGCCTAAATGGAAATAATTGGTCGGACAGGATTAAAAAAAACCCGAAAATTTGGCTGTAAGAACTCACACTCATGACAAGCGGCATAAGAATTCTACGCATTAGTCGATAATTCTCTGATTGTCTGTAGGCTTTTTCGTACAACCTCCTTGGGGACGACGCCGCCGAGCGTGCGCCTGCCCTGTGGGGCTCGATACTCTCGTAGGTCCAGGAGGTGTTCATGAGACAAAATACCTGCGGCAACTTCGCAACACCAACCCCCTACGGAAAAGAGTGCCGTCACCTACAAACGAAACTACAAGCGCGTTAAAAAGACCCCTGTGGGCCTTCGCCACCCCCCTACCTTGAATCCAGTGTTAAATAAAGCGGCACTGCTAACAATATATTAAAAAAGGACACATGAACGCAACTACCAAAAACTGGCAGTGAACAAGTTTCACTCAGACAAAAACGCAAGGGGGGGGGGGGGGGGGGGAAGAGAGCGGAGACGAAGTTTGAAGTGTGGAACGCACTGATTTCGGGCGGTCGTGGCTGCATGGAGGTAATAAAACAGCCCGGTTAGCGGTTTCTGACCGAATGTCCCCTTTCTTGACCTGAGTAGCGACTCTCCGTCCCGTCACGGAGCTCGCACTCGTAGATCACCGGCATGGATGAAGTACTTGCATAGGAGTTACGCGTGCCTGGAGGGATGCCACCGAGGGAGGATAGGTGCACTTTCGGACAGGATTCCTAAGGCTCTATTTCGAAGAGTCGGGGGGGGGGGGATGGAGGGAGGGGGGGAAGGGGTGGGACTCAAGCCTCACAAGCCCTCTCCCTTGCTACGTCCTTGTATTGTATTTTATTGTATTGTATCGTATTGCATGGCATTGTAGGTATTCGAAAGAGTCACTTGAAACTACGAAGGACTTATATATCTCTAAGAGTGCGTATAGCGAGTCCTCTTTAGTAGGCTTTAGAAGGCACACAAATGCTTTATAGAGCTTTCTGTCACCCAATTTCCGGATCTTCCATATGTTACTTGTTGATCCTGAAGCCAACCATCTATTGCATTTGTATTTTTCTAACGACTACATTCGTGAATTTCACCAGTTGTGCATTTATTTTTCACACGTAGGCATGGATCGGCAGGCGCACTCCCGAGTGAACGCCCACACCACTCATCACCACTGACGAGTGAAGTGCGCCTTCCCATCGTTTTGGGTCTGCGAGCGCGGGTGCCAATGACTGCGTGCGCCACTCGCGGTAAGCCTCACTCCCCGTTCGCGAGTGTGAGCACCACTCGAGGGGCTCTCCGCTCGCCACTCACGATTGTGAGCGCCACTCACCACACTTTAGTGGCGCTCGTGAGTGGTACCGGCTGACACTGCTCACGGCTTATTGATATTACAGAAACGTACTTTATACACTTTTGTAAAGAAAATTTGCTACTCAGCAAAATATTTAAAAGAGTTGTTAAAGCAAACCTAGGAGAAACTTAAATAAAATAAAAGGATCGAGGAATGATCCTTAATAAATGCTCTTCATCTGGGACGTGAAGAATTAGCGCACCCTGATCCAACTGACCACACCAGCAGCGGCGGCGCGCGTTGTCCCGAAGTCAGGCCATCCACCACTTTTTTCGTTTTCTCAATAAATGTCTTGCCTTCTCCTCCTCTAGGAGAAATCGTTTCAAAAATATGCGCAGTAATAATTATGCGTAAAATAACTGTAATAAAAGCAAAACACATACAATGTATACAAGAATTATAAGAGATCTTAAATAAAAGTCCATTTATTGTTAGAAATATTAAACATAATAATAGGTACATCGGGAAACCTACAATAGATTTATACTGCTCACTATGTTGCTTTTTTTCAGTCATTAATTGGCACACCAGAATCTCTATTTGTAGCGAAATGACCTGCATTGAAATTCGCGGCAGCCTAACTGTGGATGTGGTGAATGTTCGCGCACCCAAACAGAATGTCCATGTAAAAATAACCCAATAAAAATGCTGTCTGTTCCTTATTTCCCGTAAATTTTGCATTGTGATACAACTGTTTTTTTCCCCTAATTCAATGATTCAGTATCCCTATTTTTATGTGACATATTTGTCGGAGTAAAGTCGTTTTCTTTAGGGCGAAGCTGCATATCGCTTGTTCGTATGCATTTCTTCGGGTCGTGGCCCGCCAGCAGGGTTGTTCAGCAGAGAACGGTTTGCGGGAAAACGAAATTTTGCCAAATCTCTAAGCATGGGCGTTCTCTGTTTTTGCCGTCATCAGAAAACAGCCGCAGCAGCTGGGATGAAATCGGCGTCTTTTGGATGAGCAGCACAGCGGCCTTGGCCACTGAGGTACTACGGCGGGTTAACCGCTAAACCTTATTAACACGGTTCAATTAAAATTATACGTCAGCCACAGAAGCTGTGATTGTGTTTGTCTCTGTAATCATCGTGGAAGGCGCCGTCCATTGATATGCAGCGAGGCCGCTTCTTTGGTTCCGTTGTTCTCTATTACTGCATTCGGGGTCTTCTCAAACACTTACAAGAGCAGTAAGAGTCCTTCAATGCTTTTCTGGTCATGAAACTCCGTCGTCACGCTATGGGAGAGCTTCGTGCGACTGCCCAGGGAGGCCGCGCCGCGGTGCTGGTGTTTATGGAGGGCAGTAGGGGAAGTGGTCAAAGTGCGTTTCGCGGGAAAGGTCGCTCGCCGCCTTATCGGTAGTGCGCTTCCGCTTTACGTGTCGTGTGCCGCTGAAATGGACCTATCATTTTGCGAGTGAAGAAGAAATTTGGCGTGAACGGACATGCGGCTATTGCGTTCCTGCCTGCCGGTCTGGCCGTCTGGCTACAGAGCAGCGGCGGTCGCCCGATGCCCTCCGATCTGCGGTGGCGCCCCTCGCGGTAACCTTTGTCCCCGTACGAAACTTGGACGGGTGTTCCATGACCAGAGACGCATTGAAGGACTCTGGCCGTACATTTGTTCTTCATCCCGACGAGAAGATAGATGCTGTGGTCGGTGATTGTAATGACTTGCAATCCTTGCAGTGCTGTGAAGATGCAATCGGTCTCCAGCTGCCTGCGAGAACGCTGGCGATACCACGGCGTAATGAAGTTCCGTTTTCTGCCCGACGCCGGTGCTAGTGCACCACCGTCCGGTTATGCAAACATGTCTTATTACGTCTGTCTAGACAGCCGCAGGCGATGCTTGTGTTGCACCAGCCTCTGGGACGCTTGGAGTACTCCGTTCCAGTACTTAGGCTTTGGACTCTTTTACGTAGTTGTACGCGGGGAAACGTCATTTAAACTGTTGAACTACATTCCTCGATGGGCGTCCGAGTTGGGCGGGTGTGGGTAGCTGTGATAGAGACTGGTTCAGGTGGTTCCCTGTAGACTAAAGAACGACTGATATCCATCGGTGGCGTTGCGCAGTTTCCCCCGTATTCGATGCCCCTTGAACTGGTGCGACAAAAACTTTCCTGCTCGTCAGAGCATTCGAAAGGTGATGACTGGTTTGATATAACTTTTGCAAACCAACCACAATGTTGGTGGACAAGTTGGCCACAAAAATATTTTCCGTGTCAGGGCCCTCAGTGAGCGTAAGGTCTGCTTCTAGGTCATTCCCGGTGGTGATGGAGGAAACTGCACATGAGGAGCAACTTAGACGACATATCCCTGTAACTTGTGCGTTGACAAATGATTCAAGGATTTCCTGCAGAAGTTTTTGTGTCTTCGACTGGATCGAAGTATGGAGTAGCATGACACCGAGCTTACGGTATGCTTACCTTTTATAAACAGCCATTTTCCCCTGAATGGAAACAGTACGTGTATAATCCGCTCATGAGAAATTAGTAATAGCTATAAAAGCAACTTCCGACGGGTTAGGGAAATAGCAAGATTTTTCTTTCTGCACATTGTGCACCTTGTTGCGCTTTCCGTTCCACGACTGAATTTGGGAATTACCCTAACATATATGCCCACACGGAAGTGTCAGCACTTCGTAAGTTTTAGGGGCGAAGCTCCTCTTGCTCGGGCCCTGTCCCGCCCCTCGTAGCGCCGTGTACATACCGCTGATGATGATTGTGGCAGGATGCCCCAAGGGATTGGCCAACCAAAGATTTGACGAAGAGGTCAAAACGTTCAACGTGTTCGTTGCTGCCCAACAAAGAGGAGAAGAAGAATAAGAGATTGTCGTTCGTCGTGTGCGAGCTCAAGACACGTACCGAGGGTACGCGACACAAGACGCTCTGCAGAAGGCGACGGCCAAGGTGGATAAAATGTTACCCAGCAAATTTGCCAACTTACCCATGGAGATTCTGATCATCCCAAACAAGCCCTGCATGATCACCACAAACATGACGTCCTCGACGGGCTTGTCAACGGAGCGGTGGTAAGTCTCAATTTTGAGAGCCAGGATTGATGGTCTTGACGCGGCGGCGCCCGGTTTCGATTCCACGACATCTGGCCGCGACAGGCGGTACGTGGCGCTCTTCCCACTGCGCTACAAACCGAGACGCGAGCCTGGCTACGAACGTGCCTTATGTCCTTCACTCATTAAGATAGTGCGCGCCGTCAAGAAGACCTATAACAACGTTTTGAGTCTTTATGTGATGTGTGGGCGAATGTTTCACGGTTTTACCCATAAGCATTTTAGCTTCGGCCGTCTCATCATCATTCACTTCGTAAAGATGGCGGGATTTTTTTGTAACATCAGTACAACCCTACGTTTTTTTTAACGATTCGAAAACCGGTTAAGGTGAGATGCTTCATGAGCGGCGCTCAGAGGCTGACATCCGGTCGCTTCGAGGGCTCTCATTTGGAGCCTGCTCCTTCCTCGGCAGCACCGTTTCGCGAACGCGAGCGCTCATGCTCGAGAACTTTTAAAGACGGTAGCCGTCCTTGGGCTACTTAAACCTGAAAAGTTTGCTTTGTCGGTCTGTTGTCTGTGCGGGTGAGGGGTGAGGGCAAGCGCGAGAGAGTGCGAGTGGTGAGGTGGATTGGTAAGCGGGAGTGCAATTGAGTGCGAGTGGTGAGCGCGATTGTCACAGGAATGAGGAGGCCGACTAGGGAGCGTGAGCGCCAACGAGTGCTTGAGGATAAATATTCAGGGTGTTTCAGGTAACTTTAGCCAGAGTTCAAAAATATGCCGATGCGCTCTAAAACGACGCGACAGAATGCATGTTGCTCACATTCCTATGTAGCGTGTCATGTTTTTCTTGTATTTTGCTTATTTCAGTCATTAGAGTGTTTTAGCTGACCGTTTTCGACGGTCCGCTCCGGTACCGGCGGCTCGCTCAGCGAACACGGAGGCAATGCCGGTCGCCGCGAAGCGAGCCACGCATGCGCAATGGCGCTCCCGCTAGCTACCGGAGTGCAGCTCCCGGTCAAAAACTGTCAGCTAAAACTTTCTAATTTTAATTAGCCAACTTCTGAACCAACGAAGCTAGGCAAAATATCCCAGTTAGGAAGTTGCAGAGCGGTTTGCAAAACGTTGAATAAGTACTGTTAGTTTTTTTCAGCCCATTCACAACGCTCACAAAATACAAAAGAACACCACGGGACATGTCGGATTGCGCGTCTGACTCCAGTGTTCCCAACCGTTCCACCCAGACCATAGTCGGGCTGCCGCTTAAAACGCGACAGTGCAGCAACGTAGGCGTTGTCTTACCCATTAGCCCCAGCAATGTGCTTCTCTCGCGACAGTTCGTCATAGCGATGAGCGGACGCCGCGGTAATCGCTTGTGCTGCCCGAAGCAACAGGTTTTTCATCTGCCCTGTCACTTTTTCAGTGGCTGCGCATTTATGAGTGTTCGTGCGCGGAACGTTTGGGAGCATCGCAGTCACGGCGCGCAAGCGGGCGTCCCGCTGTGTTTTGTTTTGTTTTGTTTTTCGCGGGAATCTTCAGTAAGCTAGAATTACATAGAAAGACAGAAACTGTTTATTCGGACGTTTTGAAAACCACACTGCAGCATTCTAATGGGGATTTTATGCCCTGCTCCTTCGGTTCAGAAGTTGGCTAATAAAAATTGACAAGTTGCCTAATTAAGCAAAATTCAAAGAAATTAGCGTGATACATAACATACAAAAGTGAGCCACATACGTTTTTTTACGTCGTCTTAGACTACATCGGCATATTTTTAAACTCTGGCTTAACTTAGCTGAAACACCAGGTATATTTTTAGTGAGTGCCACTCAGTGGCGTTCACTTTTTCCAAGGTATGTACTTACATACCCGGCCAGAGTTAGAGGCAACACGTGGGCGGACTGGGCGTTTGCAAATACACCGTGTCATGTTTGCAAACACACAATGTGAAGTTACAATGGCAGAACCTGTGAGTGTCTACCACAGCGATCACAGGGCAATAATGTGCAAATGTAAGGTCGTTCGTTCCTCAGTAACCCAAATAAAGTCAAGGCTGCGAGGCCTTAGGAGCATGTCTTCATTCTATCACGTTATTTCAAACAAACCAATTTTCCCTCTGTCTAACGGCAACGATGGGAAAACGCGAAGCTTTAGGGCGTCTACCCGCATCGAACCCGCCGAACCAGCGCTACATCCGAGCCAACAAAACCATCCAACTCAACGATTAAACGACAAACTCAACGACTAAAGCTTCGCGTTTTCCCATCGTTGTCATTAGACAGAGGGGCAGCTGTCTATTGTTATTAATTTAAACATACTGTAGCGCTTATGGGGCTATAGAAGGAGGGTGGTCGGTACGAAATATAAATTAAAAGACCGGCATACACCAATACATGTATGCGTATGAGCAAAACAAACAATTTGGCTCACTAGCAGAGCAGGGGACTGGATAAGAAGAGCAAGATCATATATACACCTTTTAACAGAGTATGTGGAATTCACCATGTTCTGTGTAAATTTATACGCACAAAACACAAATATACAGTCGCACATACATATGCACATCAAATAACACACGCTTCTTTTAATCATGCAAAAGTACGCAAAAATACACATATCGCGGTTTTAAAGGAGGCTTGGATTAGTGCTCTTCAATTTCTGCCAAACATTTATTTGATGGAAGGGAACGCGAGCTGCCTGGCAATGAATTCTAAGCTTCTATGGTGCGAGGGAAAAAATATTAACTTTAAGCGATGAAAAAAAGCACGTTTCAACGTATTATGCCTGGGTGATAAAGGGAAACGATCACGGGAATGCGGCTTCTTCTTGATGATTTTGAACTAGGAGGATTTACTGTGCAAGGGACAAGCGATACGTAGATAGAACGACCCGATTAAAAAAAATTAACTGTTCACTGTTTGCTTCGTCTTACTTCCATACCTTAAGATGTCTACTGTGCAAAATTACCCTAGGATGGATAGAATTCCCTACTGCAGCATACCTGAAATTCCAAAATTAAAACAACTAAAAAGAAGTATTAGGTAAATTTGAACGCGCATTGTTCGCTGTACACTGGCAATGCTCGGAGCACTGAGCCGTGGGAACTAAGGTTTGGCAGCATCAAAAAAGCGCCCGCCGAGCAAGAGCCCTGATATAAAACATCTATGTTTACTTACTGGTTAGCAGCATACCGACCTGCTAAACTGAAAGCTCTTGGATCACGCCTTTGCACGATGCTTTCCTGGAACCCCCTAAAATAGCTGACGACCAGCAACAGCGTTCCATACGGCAAGAAAAGTGATCTCGTGCTGGACCCGCGAAATGTGTGTTTGATAACAAGACAGGATTACTAGCGTAACTGCAAGGAACATAAAGAAGATACAATTGGACTACGCTGGGCGTGATATGGTTGTATTAGACTGAACACGCGAACTTTTATACTTAAAGTGCTGTCTTGTGTATTTCCTTTAATAGTCACTGTTCACAATAATCAATTACTCTTGCGAGTCTTCCAGATCACACAATCAAGTTCTTTATTTCGGATTGGCAGCGAATATGTGTTGACGCAGGCGTACACTTCTTTCTTTATTAAATAGTTTTCGAAGATTTGCATCTCTCCCTACACTAGAAACCGGCGAAGCACACTAATCCTTTTCTAACGGTTCATATGTGGTCAGAGGCACATCTAGATCATCTACCCAGGAGTAGGCTGTCGCAAAGTGTTTGATTTTAGGGCACCATCATAACGTGTTTAGAGCGCGCGGGCGTGAGCTGTTTCTTCAGATGTGTATATGTTCTTATTCAATGTAACAAAATTCAGTTGAAATTTATAACATAGTTTCGTATCGCTTCCTTACACCCTTTTCCAGTTACGCTAAGAGCCGTGCCTTATTAATGCTCGATATCAAATATACCCAACTTCCTGCCGTGACCGTGTTCAAGCTGTAGAAAAAGGTGATTCCCGCACCTTCGGTTTAACATTCACAACAGAACTTGGGAAATTCCTTGATTCCTTAATTTCTGTTTCCAAGATCAACTTCGGTAACTTTTCTCATGGACTAAACTCACCTTACGTTGTCTACAAACGTTTCACTTCTTGCCGCTGATGCAGGCTAGAGCTACTCTGAAGCCAAGTCAGCCAAGGCTTAAAATACAGATCGCACATGCTCTAGAGTGAAGTTATTTTGCTTTCTGGCTCTTGCTGTAGATAACACACTCTGGAAACTTACAAAAGAGTACATTTTTTGCGGTACAAGTATTGTTTCCCTACACCTTTCACATGGAGTGGCAGACAAATTCGCGGCATCAGAGACGGATGGACGCTAATATCGGAGCGCATCCACCGGACGATGCGGCCGCATGCTCGCACCACAAAAGCAACCGTACCTGCCCGAAGATGGGGATGTACCCGCGTTCCGCAGGGCCGTCACTCGTTTCTGGCCTGTTATTCTTCTGAGTCATCAGCGGAGCTCCAGCCACTTCAGCCATGATTGTTGAACTGCTGCCACAGCTGCCGCTTCACAATAACGGATGCTTGAGAAACGTTAAGCAAGACGAGAAAGGCCGAACGACGGGGGGTCGGGACAGGCGCAGCCACCATCGCGGATCCTTGCAGCCGCGCCACGATTGGCGGAAGATGACGACACGCTGGGGTCCTCCCGTAGACGCCTGTGCTCCTCTCCGGGTCTGGTCGCGGCGTCCTCGACGCGCATAATGCTGGAGGGAAATGTTGAAATTGCGTTATATCTGCCGTCGGTTATGCCGATGTGGCGAGTATATGTGGCGAAGCTGGAGTCGGCAGGGGATAATGAGTTTTCGGGGTATGCATACAGTTTTTGTAGCTGGAGCTAGTTAATTTTTAACGACGAAAGTTCTTCAAACGTTACCTAAACGCGAAAATGTTGGTAGACCTGCCTATCTGTCACTACATTCAACCGCCCGGCCCAAATTCAGCTGAACTAATCTTAAAACTCGCGGTATGCTTCAGCTTCCCAGAGATAGTGCAGAATACGAACTCGGTTACGCTTAAGCATACCTCATTCAGATTTTCAAACTTTCTAAACTACGTTTTAAAATCGTTTTTTAAGCTAATTTACGTTTGTAATTTCTTTTACTTTTTTTGACTAATATTTTGTACTCACAGAGGCTGTCCGCAAACTTATTACTGCTAGTAGCGCCAACAGCTCAGATTTAATTTTTACTACCGCTCCCGACCCGATCATGCCCCTTGCACCAATTAGTGAAATAAGCGACCGTTTGTCGCTTCACTTTACACTAGAAGCTCAGCTACAGACAAAACAGCAATTAAAATATTTCAACAAAATTCTAAAGTAAGCATTTAATTAATCACCGTAATTCGCGGTAACTCAGAGCAATTCACACAGCATTTTGGCAGAGGAAATTTTATTTTTGATGGACGAACACGGAACTAAAAAATGTGCTCAAATTCACACTCCCTATAGTTATAAAACCCTTTGGACGTTCGCGCAACCTAAAAGAAGCGCTTGTTCGTCGGGCGAAGTGCGCGAATAATTGATAGGCTCTGAGCGTGCTAATAAAAAATTCACTAGGCTGTCACCAGTGCAAGAAAGAATTTCTTTAAGCACTACCTACCCTTTTATAATCAGACCGCCGAATTTTTTTTGTCTTTAGCATAATAGGGTCACAACATATTAATTTTAGCTACTTGCACTGATGATGCAACTGAAATGTCGCTATTCCAGTTGCTTAATTCTGCACAGCCCGTAAGAATACATTATCTGCAGATTTAAAGTTGTTACAAAATCAAGTTGTTTTAAAATTGAGTTTTTCTTCCCCTTTTCCACGCATGAATCTTCATCTTTAACGATTCCAAATATAGAGGGTGAGAGGCTGAGGAGATACTACGGAGTTACTTAAGTGCTTCCCAGAAACCTTGCGACTGCTTGTGATGATGGCACCTCGTGACGTACCTAATTTCTGCAGCCTTCGAGCGGCTCGGTAGCTTACATCTGAAGCACCTAGACAGAGCCCGAAAAAAGCTCGGGCACCTCAAAGAATGGGACAGAGCGGCCGTCTGTCGCCTTCCCAGTGGCTCTATTCCTCTAGGTATTCAGCCGTTAGTACTTGGTTCCGTTGGGCCATGGAATGCTCGTCAACTTGAGCTTTGCGTTGGCCCTTCTCAACCACGACAAGTAGCTGAAGAGCTCTTAACATTAGAACGTATTTTAACAGCTAAACACCCGTGTGCAGGACTTATGCGTACAGAGGGTCAGGGAATTCATCCACAAAAGCTAATGCAAGGCTGTAAAATCCCGTTAGGTTTTGCTATAAGGCCACCCACCTATTGAAGCGAGCAAAGTATGCTGCGAAAGTACATAGCCCTGAAAACAAAGAATAGTACATAACATAGTACACAGCACTCTGGCACCGAAAACTGGTGCACCGGGAGGGAGAGGGAATAAACTGTTATCGAAATCAATTGGTGGACTTGTATTGAAGCTTTGAGGGGGCGTTCTTAGTCCAAGATGATTTGAGTGCGGGCGGCATCGACAACTCGTTCGGGCAGGCGAAGCTGTTCCGGCAGGCCGGTGCCCACCAAGGCGCCCTCCCGATGCTCGGCAGCAGAAAGTTGCAGGTTGGGAGAATTAGCGGGGATCGGTCACACCTGCCTACGATGTGGCATAGCGTTCCGGGTTCTCCGCAAAATCGGCAAAGCGGGAGTTTTGACGATTAAAGAATAAAATATGCGGAAATTCAGAGAATTGTCTACGAATGCGTAGCATTCTTATGACACTTTTTTAAAGTGTGAGTTCTTTACAGCAAAATATCGCTCCAAGTAGCGGAAGTCTTTGAGATATTTTATTCTTTTTAAAAGTTTTCTTTTGTCTTTTTCGTCCAATGATGTCAATTTGTACTATTATGGCGAACAAAAACATTAAGTAACAAAAGCTTGGTCCCCGTTGTTTAGCGCCTCAAATTTATTCAAAAACATTAACTTCTCTAATAATGTTTTTTACAAAGGTGCAAGACCCACTGCAGAGATGGTCTGTTTACGGTACCTTTTATGATTATGTAGCTGTAGAAAAGGAGCAGAGATTTCTGGGTGTTTGCTTGTCGACAAATTCTCATTCATTCCACATCTCAAGCACCCAAGAATAAAATGCTTGGACGCACTGAAGATTCTGAAAGTTCTGTCACGCCAGTCATATGATACTATCGCCTTGTGAGGTCAGTGATTGAATACGAATGCTTTGTTTAGCATAAGAACAACACTAAAAGTAACCTGGGCCTACGTCTGGGTACTGGTGCTTTTTGGGCAAGCCCCATTTAAAGCCTGTATGCGGAAGCTAATCAGTGGTTTCTCGAGACATGTCGGAAGTATATTAGGCTGTCCTATGCTCTCAAACAAACATCCTTGACTGGACATCACAACAACGCTCTTGGCCGCCAGGCAATCAAGCTTTTTGAAAAGTGACCTGCAATGGCTAAGCCAAGTCTTCTTTCTGCAAGCGCACGGGCCACAAACCTCGAAATAACCGTTTGTCGACGCTCAGATAACTACCTTTGGTGACGTTGTCCCTCCGTGGGATATCTGGCGGAACTATTTTTATTCATATTTTATGGATATTGACGAAAGAGAGTTTGTGCACCATTTTTCTACCCGTAAAACAACTAGAGTGCATTTGAGTTCTACACCGGTACCTCAAAGTTCTGCACATGGTTAAACTTTTATATTTCAAAGCATATGCCTTTGGCCACATCCATATTCCCTGCTGAAACACACCGCCTTCTCATAGCTGTAGAATATACAATTCAGAGCAAAGTCTAAAAGTCAGTGACATTCACTGATTCTCAAAGTGCAGTGCAGACTTTAGCTTCAGGTAAGTTGGAAAAATGTAGACTTTATTTAATTGATAAAACAGCTGTGCTTATCACACACACAAAAAAAATTCACAGCATATCAACGGGGTGAATGATGATGAGTGGGCGAAGCTCCTGAGGGGAAATCATCGGTAAAACCGTGACTCTTCAGTGAAAGTTCGCCCACTACATCTGTGTCCGAACGTAACGTCTAGAAAGTCTCGCTTAAACCGCGCGTCGGCACCTTGGGGCTGAGCCTCGCCTGATGCGTTTTGCAGACGCCTCACGAGCTCTCACTGCATCGGGGTCTGCCATGCCGATACGCGCGCTTTCTCGCCGCTTCCCGTTCTCTGACGTTTTGGAGATCCTCTTCGCGCCGCAGCCGTGCCGCTTCGCGTACGGCAGGGTCCTCGTGCCGTTGCCGTGACGCTTGGGCTTCTCGTTCTGGAACGCTGGGGATCTTCGCGGCGTCGTCGCGCAGCCAGACGACACGCTTCGGCCTCCAGCTCTCGTACGGCAGGATCTTGGCGGCGGCGTCGCGCAGCTTCACGGAGCGCTTCTGCCTCGCGGGTTCGCACATCTGCAGCCTTATCCATCGGGCGACTCCGAGCGCGCGCCAACAGCGAACGGATTTTATTACAACGCTCCCCGCCATCTAGTAAACAATCCAAGAACTAAACTAGAGGTAGCCACGCCATCTAGTCAACAATCCAAGCGCATCTTTTCATCATATACAAGTACCGCCATCTAGTCAACAATCCAAGAACTAAACTAGAGGTAGCTACGCCATCTAGTAAACAATCCAAGAACTAAACTAGAGGTGGCTACATACATACGTCGAGGATGGACAGACCCACCCCTTAAGGAGCTTCGCCCCTAAAAACTAAAACTCAGAGTATATTGGGCCCCAGCCACTGGGACATAACAGGGAACTAGGAAGCAGACAGGAATGCTGTAGCTGCTGCTCTTGCAGTGACCTAGGTGTTGGATGCGTCTGCTACGAGCCTCTTAAATCTTGCTTATGGAAGAGACTGCGCAACTATCGGCAGCAAGATTGGAATGGTTGTGCACATGCCTGCCGCAAAAAAGGCTGGCGGCAGGAACACGTTTCGACTTGGGGACACAGTTCTATAATGGAGGCAAGTACGGCTCATTGTGAACTTTAAAATGTTTTCTTGCATCAAACAAAATTTACTCGAAAAAAATTTCTAAATAAAAAGCTAAAGTGCTGGTGTGTATAATGAGCCGTCTCATTCATTTCATCTCGAGGGTTTTGGTGCTGTTTTATGTCTGAAGATCGGCAGAAACACATTTTTTTTGCATCTTTTGTGAGCAATTCACCTAAAAATTACGCTCTGTGATCGACTTAAATTACTTTTAGTAGACACTCAAAGACCATATCAATGCAGGATGGAAATATTACGGCTGAAGCTTTCACGGGGCCTGTGCGAGAATTCCAGAAAATGCGCCATTTCTTGCGTTTTACTTAGCTGATACAACCCCAAAAATTCTTACACTTCTTCAATCATGGTCCCACATCGAAGAAAAATGCAATCGGAATGTTCTAAAATACTATTTGTTATTCTACATTGTCTCACTCTTTATTTAAAATTTATTATCTCCAACCACATTTTGCGTGTTTGCAGATACTTCAACGAGCGCTCACGCGACGGAAAAAGTTTTTGTTAACGAAAATACTGTGTGCAGACCTCCTACACTCAATTGGGAACTAGGAGAACTTTTTTTTCAACGAAATTACGAAATTGGCAATGGTCGATTTTTGGGCTACCACGTTACGCGTGGTAGCCCGAACTGTAGGCGATCACGCAGTGCCTGCCGGATTTTCGCTCAGCGAGGACGGCTCCGCTGGTAGCCGACAGCCCAGTTCTCAGCCTCGTCGTCTTTTCTTTTCAAGGCTATGTACCAGCTTGGCTTTTTTCCTTTGCATCCAGTCCTTAGCTGCGCTGTTTTACCATGTTTCATTGTTCAGTTACGGCCTACCTCTCCTCCAGGAACACGCTCCAAGGCAGTGATAAGAAGTCTGATCAGTGCCGCGGCGCGTATCTCTGGAGGAGAGAAGAGGTTGGCCATAACTGAACAATGAAAGATGGTAAAAACAGCGCAGCTAAGGACAGGACGCAAAGGAAAAAAGACACAGGTCTAGCGTTGGACATCAACTGGAAGAAATACACTCGACTGGCACTGGACATCAACTCCTGTGTTTTTCGTCCTTTGCATCATGTCCTTAGCTGCGCTGTTTTTACCATGTTTCCTTGCTCCCATTAACTACCCCGCATTCAAGAACTGACATAACTGAACACCTGCCTAATCTAGGCCCAGTCGTTGAAGCCCTTTGACAAAGTACAAGAGCCCGGGACAATATGAAAAAGCTGTACGATATTTTTAGACGCTGCACATCCGAGTTTGTGACAGCCACTCAATTCAATCAACCTACCAAAAAATCGTTGGAAGCACGTTTGAACACCAATCGCATAGGCGGGACTGTCTGAAAGAACAAAAACTGCCTCCGTGGCTCCTACATACCTCATTATTCAGCGCAAAGGGAACATTAGGCATATCTGAGCAAAATAAAAGCCATATAAACGCGAGAAATAACGTTCTTTAACAAGGATTGCATGTCAAATTGGTTTGTACGACAGCAAATGAAAACACAACCAGTTAAAACTTGTCTCGAAACAAGGCGAGATAAATGTGAACTTTAAAACAAAAGAACTTGGGCCGACTGAGCCAAGGGAGCAAAAGCTAGGAATAGATGGCGAACAGGTAGTGGAGACGCAGAAAATGTGAATTGAACTGAGAAAACATGAATCGCATTTCATTTCATTTATTCAATACTGGAGGTTTACAAAGCCCAAGGATGAATGGCAAGACAAGTGCAATTTTACACTAGTTACGTTCACGCGAAAGTATATATAACTAAAGGGTGAAAAGAACGGTAAAAAACAGCACGGGTTCTGAAACCCAAGGAAATAGAAACGTCACCGCGAAAAAAAAAAACACGATAGTAGCGAAATAATGCTAGAGGGGAGCAGTACAACATAAGGAGTGCTGGGAGGGGGAGGGGGGGTTGAGAGGAGGGTCTTATTCTGCAATGCAGGCCAAAACCCTCGTCTTTCGATGGCATTTGCAACAAAGCAGTCAGATACGCGGGCAATTTTTTTTTCTGGTCAAGGCGAGAATAAAATATTCCGCTGTGTCCAGATATCGGTGGCCGTGAAACGACTCGAATTAAACCGCAGCCCTCCAATAATGCGCACCTGATCCCACTGCTGTATGTTCACCCTCGTAACCGTACCGCTCCCACCCCCTGCTGAAAGAAGGATGAGTATGTCACCCTTTCCTGCTTTACGACTGGATTGAGTACGTCCCGTCAGACAAGCCAGTAATATTTTTGTGGGCCGAATGGAAAATATAGATATGACGAATGTTGAATAGATTTTCAGTGTCGGGAAGGTGCCGGCACACACTTCACGTAGCCATGGGCAGTAAAAAGTGACTAGTTGCAAAAAGAGCCAACGACAAATTACGGCTCTGACCTTTACGCGCGAACAGGTGTGAATGAAACACTAACGTAAAAACGTGACGGCCAAGTTCAAGCAAAAAAAGACTACTTCTTTTTGCACGGCTCTTAAACTGTGCCGCAACACAACAAAAAACAAAGAATTGTACGCGCCGGTATACCTCTTATGAGATATTACAGCGGTTCGGTGTTTTTCGTCACACCCAGAATAAACTAAAGCCGCAGACATGCATGCATTATGGGTTCTTCATGTGAACAGACTTTGTTGGAACATAGCATAGCGTATGCTATGTAGCATAGCCTCAGACACACTGCTCGCTGTAGCGCACAGCAGTTTCTTCTTGCTGTATAACCCTCAGCGGTTGGTCATCTGCGTCGCGCGATTGTTTTGACGAGGATGCTTCTGCCGGTGAGGAGGGTGATGGGGACTCCCCAACCGGATCATTCCGCTGTTGCTCTGCACAAAGAATTTCATTTGTCAGATGTTCCGGACCGAACAATGA
The DNA here is from genome assembly GCA_013339765.2 of Haemaphysalis longicornis. Classification (NCBI taxonomy): domain Eukaryota; kingdom Metazoa; phylum Arthropoda; class Arachnida; order Ixodida; family Ixodidae; genus Haemaphysalis; species Haemaphysalis longicornis. The sequence continues at coordinate 250,324,142 of CM023449.1, read as the reverse complement.
AAACACACTATGCGCACTGCAATATTATCAAATTTGCCGGTAAATTTCTCGTGAAAAAGTTCAAAAGTTTAGATAAATTGCTTTGAGATTCAAAGAACTGAGCACCCAAATGCAGCCAGCCACAATTGCGCCGTGCCTGTTCTAACATTGTGAAAGCGAGAGAGAGAGAGAAGACAATTATTCCCGTATATCCCACTTTACGAGAAAGTGGATTCCCGGTCCATAAACAGGGTAAAAACCACGACCAACGCAAATGGTCAGCCTTAGCGGGGTGGTTTTCGGTAATTTACCTCCAAGACGAACTGAGGAGGCAGTGAGGGCGCATGTGAGTGCGCTCTCTCAACAAACGTTTTTTGTCATCAACTCTGGGGCAAAAACATTACAGGCTTAACACCATTACAGTGTAAGGCCGACATCGCGTCACCATGACATATCCAGGGAAGCTTCATTAGTGAATTTTGGGTCACCGTTTTTCACGGTCCGCTTCGCTCTGATAGCAAGCGGGAACGCCACTGCGCATGCGTGGCGCGCTTGGCCGCGAACGGCATTGGCTCCGGTTCCGCTGAGCGGGCCGCCAACACCGGAGCGGACCGTCGAAAACGGTGAGCTAAAACTCTCTATAATCTAAAAAGGCACATAAAGGTTGAATAACACCTCGGGTGTGGTTCTAGAGCTATCATAAACGTCAAAACGTCCTTAGAAGCGCTTCTTAGCTTGATTATGCATTGGGTGCGTCTTTGCCAATTGCCAGGTATGTCGGCGCAGCTGGCTTAATTGTATTTCGTTCTTTGCATGTAGCATTTGCTCATGGATATTGTAGTTTTTTTTAATACGGTAACGTATTCGACGCTCGCTGTACATAAGCTCTACACTTACGGCTTTTTTGTCGTCAAACGCGAAGTAGTGCCGAATTTCGCCTTTTCAATTGCTTACTTATTTTTGGTTACCAGCGTCGGGCCACACCCGGTTATCTTCTGTTTTAAGCGAATCAAGCGCTTCTTTCCTCTTTTCTATGACGCACCGGCAGTCTCGTTTTGCCGGTGCGTCGGCAAAAGTAGATTGCCGGTGAATGGAAAAGGTGTCGCTTGGTGTTGACAATCCTATACCAACGCCGCCTGTATTAACATTGCCTGACGCGTCGCGCGCTTTTCAATGGGAAGGGTAGGGACGCTCAGTTCAGGCACTGATCCGCTATGTGGCGCGTGCCGGCGGACATTTCGCCTTACGTCACTGCTCGCGAGTCGCGAACGCTGCACCCACTTCTACGACGTGTGTCTGTCAGCTTGCCTGTTGGGCTTCAAAGGGCCGTTTCGCTTACATCTTAGCCGTGACGGGGCGCTAGTTCTGGTTGGCGCACTGGGGATCTCGTTCAACGTGTCGCTCGCTTCATACTTGCTGCATTTTTCCAAAGATAAAGACTGAGGCGGACTTGAAATAGTCTAAGAACATACTGATTGTCGGGTAGACATATAGCTAAATAGCTAACAGAAAAACGATATTTTCGGATGGGGCAGCCATTATTTACTGATATTTTTCTTTCTGGAGTATTTAGAGAGAAAAAATTGCGTGCACGTTTTTTGTTCAGGCACTTACTTCTACGATTACTTTCCAATAATCTCACGTGCTTGTAACTTCAGAAATTATAGGAAACAAAAGGATAAGCAGCTGCGATCCCGCCACGCTGTCCGGGCGCTTCTACAGTATAGTCCTCAATTTCAGAAGTGCGTACCGATGCGGAGTGCGAACAGGGGGTCAAAACAATACCTAAATACGGAGCGGATAGAGGGGGGATGCCCCAGTCAGAAAATTTCAGGGCCTGTGATCCGAGTAGATAAGCGCGCAAAGCCGGCATCAGCCTGCGGCAGCGCAAGGGATTTTGCTTCGTGACAAAGGAACTTTTATCAGTGACAGACCAAGACAGACAGGCATGGTGAAAAACAAGAAGGCGTAGGAGCGCCGCCTCGGGAACGCTAAACAAACTTTCCACTATTTTGCATAGTTTCCAAGAAGCGGCGCTGGCTGGCGGACACGAAAGCACGCTGGAAGGCTACCGAGCGGGGAAGGGTAGGAGAGAGCAACAGGAGAGTGGCTGTTTGGCCATTTTTCGCTCACGCGTTAGGCACTGTTTATACAGGCGGCGTTGCCTATACTGCTCTTATTGAATAATAGATGTTCTCGATCTAACTCGGTGTTTACAGTACCGCCGAGACCACAACAAATACAGGCGCCGAAAGCAAACATCGCGACATTAAATTCGCCGACGCTTTGTTATGCGCGTCACTTTGCTGACTGCTGCTTCGCCGGTTGTATCTTCTTTGTAGCAGAAAGTAAGTTCGCTCCAGTAAACTTTATTCTATCAAGAACCCTGCGTCGTCCTTCGCCACGTGGCCGCATCATGCTAACGCTGCCTTCAACAGTATTGTAAGTCTAGAGTCCTTGATGAAGACACATTGGTTTATAAGTAAGGTCTAAGAGATAGATATTTTATATCCTAACACATTTAAATTTATAGTGCAAGGTAGGTATACTTTGCCCGGTTTAGTTCTATGGGTAAGCAATATCGATAAAAGCTGAATAATTCTTCGCAACGATTGCCGTAGACGTCAGGCGCAAAAACGTGTGCTAAGTATTGCCTCGATGAGCGCAGTCATATTTGAGACGTTTGGTAAGTCTTGTTTTCCCTATTTTCCCCGCAACTGTAGCAAAAGGTGTTACAACGGTAGCTACATAATTGTCCACGGCTGCAAGTACGGTGTAACCGGTAGACTAATAAATTTCGCATCGTTTGGTGAAGCGTGTCTAGGCATGTTCTGGGTGCCGGGAATAGCAACACGAAGCAAACGGAATAAGGAAGACATACGTGTATCGTCGACGACTTTACTGAAGCAGCTACACTACCAACGATAGGGAGATTGTCAGCCCCAGCTTAGAGAAGATGTTGATTATCAGACACGCCAACGTCGCTTTGTACAAGGGCGTCCACCTTTCTGTCGGGAACAGCTGCAAAAGAATATTAGCGCCTATATTATATGTGCAATAAAATGTAACGTTTCTTGAAACCTGGACCCCCTCACATTTCGCATATCAGTGTACTCACCGCCAGGTAGCCCCGTATTCCCACGCGAAATGACATCATGTTTAGCAGGCAATACCACTATATGTTGTTGAAATTTTTATACCCTATTCACCGGACGTAGCGCTTTGACAGTCAACGGGAAGAGCCCCGATTCAAGCCAGCGTTACGAGGCTCCCCAGACAAAGGGATAGGGGGATACGAATTATGTCGGACTGTCTGAGATTTTTAAACCGCCGTGATGGCTTAGTGGCTAAGGTGTTGCGCTGCTGAGCACGAGGTCGCGGGTTCGATTCCCGGCCGCGGCGTCCGCTTTTCTGATGGAGGCGAAAAGCGAAAACGCCCGTGTGTACGAGATTTGGCGCACGTTAAAGATACCCAGCGGGTCGTAATTAATCCGGAGCCCCCCGCTACGGCGCGCCTCATCGCCTGTGTTGCGTCGGCGCGTTATACCCTGCAATCAAATCGAGTCTGAGATTTTTGATCTTACTTAAAATATGTAGCCCATGCGCATCGACCAGGAATAAACTTTTCGCGGCATGGCATCGAAAGTGCGACCTAGCTACAGCAGCAATGCGCGACGGAATGCAGATAACCGGACTTATTCATTTGGAGTAAGCGGCACAAATTCTGCAACGGTTCTATCCTTTGATATCCTAATTTTATGGTGAATTTGACTACCCCTTGGCATGGAAGCAAAGCTATAGTTCCAAAAACATGCCCTCGATAAGGGTGACCACCTTCATACCAGCGAAATCCGGGAAAGCTGAACGGAACAGAGGGAATAAAACACGGAGACAGCAAAAAGGACAAATTAACTACAGTAATTTATTTCGTACCCTTTGAGGGGGTTCTTTTTTCCCAATCTGGAGGGTGTGAGAATCACATGCCCCGACGCAATAAAAAAATGGCTGCGGCTTACGTAGCTCACGTAACTCTGGATATGAAAAGCGAGAGCTTGGCTGAACCTGCTGAAGTATCGGTTTCACTTGGTTAACCTTTGATTTAGCTGTGATTATTCTACTATCCGTCCAAAGCCTCCCTTTTTCTACGGTTGTGGTCCCCCTTCTAGCGCTTTCCGAGCGGAACGCTTCGCCAGGCGATATCCGCGGAGCGGTTAGGCGTCGCTTAAGCGGGATTCACACGACGGAGAAACCCTCTCACGGAGGCGGACGGATATGTGACGTCAACAGCACGTGACCGGATTATCCGGCCTGGCGGCGCATCCACACGAGCGGAGCTACGCGGAGTGACTTGCAGACAGCGCCGAGGAACAGGTTCCATTCCCCGCCGAGGGCCATCGCCGTCGAGCGAAAACATGCGGAGGCATTTTCTTTCGCGGAGCCACGGCGGGCTATCCCCACCGAGGGGCGGAGCCTAAAACCGGTCACGTGAGCGGGTCCCGCGGGCCAAAAAGAGAGGGTTTCTCCGTCGTGTGAATCCCGCTTTACCGACGATGGCTCAAAGCCTCCAGCTACCGCGCAACGTTCACACAAGACCACACGGTCTCACTCTCATTCATTTCCAAGCTCGCATGCACTCGGAGAATCACGTAGTCAAGCGCTAACCAGCTGCGCAGAGCCAATCCGGCAGCAGCGAACGCAACAGCGAGGGCGACCGTCTGCGGAGCTCGGCTCGGCGAGTCACGTCGACGATACGGCGCAGCTGCGGTCAGATGAAGGGCCAAATTTACCGTAACGGTGAAAGCGCTCAACGAGATTAGTAAATGTTTGCTTTAAAAACACCGTCAGCAATAAAGGTGGCCGCGCTCAGTTCTCGCGGTACCAATCAGCGGCTACCGATGCGCAACGCGAAAGTAACTAGGCAGCATGTCCTCCGCGTGTTCCTTTAGCTCGTGTCACGGCGAGGGCAACAATAAACGGATAGTTCGCTCAGTGAACTGTGTCCGCGTGCCACGACTAAGCGAACGCGTCACTTCCCACTTATGGCATTGGATGCACACTATCCAAGAGATAACCTTGGCGTCTCCCCATTCACCCGGAAAACGAGGGATCATCTGATTCCACGAGGGAGCTTAGAATTATGAGAAACATATTGGAGGATTTCGTATCTCTCGCAGGAGGCGGTACAATAGGCCTCGTGGATGGACAATCACGCTATGCCCCTGAGTCAAATGGCGTGAGTCTATGTGATGATCTTGATCTTGATTGTGGGGTTTAACGCGCCGACGCAACGCAGGCGATGAGGCGCGCCGTAGTGGAGGGCTCCGGATTAATTTTGACCACCTGGGGATCTTCATCGTGCGCCGAAATCTCGTACACACGGGCGTTTTTGCTTGCGTGAGTCTAAGCGATCAAGCGCATTTTCATATTGTTTGATCTCTTCTCTAGTAATTTATGTTGATTGTAGCAATTTTTTTTCAAGCAACGGTAACCTCTTAGCCGTTTGAAAACGGCGTAACCCGAAGACTGCCCACGCAGAAGTGCCAGACTGGAACCGACAATAAGTTCCAAAATCAGACACCCCCCCACCCTCAGCCCTCCGCTCCCACCCTGTATTGTCCACGGCTAAAATAACAACGCTGGTGCCCCAAACCCTATATGACGCTGCCGAAGGTGACTCACGTAGGGCAGCCTGTGGAGTTTGTACACGATGTAGGCAAAGCTGTAAAGCCACAGCAAGAGAAACACAAATAGCCAGCAGGCGTTTTTTGTCCGTATCTGCAATGAACAGAGCAAGAATTCATAAAGGCAAAAGGACGGCTCATACCTTACCCCAAGGGAAACATGTAATCATTAGCCGGCAGTTGACTTTTCAAGATCGAAAATAAGAGAGGAAACCGTATTGACGACTTTTACAATGCATCGTCCACACCGTCTATTAAAGCACAGCTTTCTACCTCTACAAGCCAACGATTCCTTCTTGGCATGCTCGATAAGAAACTCCCAACGCAACTGGGGAAGGAGAGCGCAATTTTCACTCACGGAGCATAGTGTAGATGGCTCAGCGAATGGTTACCCAGCGTCCCCGGTGCGCATGCGCCTGCTCATACCGGCGGCCGCGTCGGCGGGACGGCCTTGTCTTATTTAGCGACGGTTGTGTTGGGCCTCTTTTGGCGCAGCTTCGCGTTCATTGCACGCTTCTTTCGCCCTGCTTGCTTAACTTGTTCACAGCACATCCTGGGTAATTCGGACCCGACGGAATTAAGTGGTCGTACGGGAAAGCTACGCTAAGGATTGATTTCCAGGGCGGGAAAACAGACACATACAGACATCCGGCCGCTAGAGAAGCACTACCTTTAGCGCACTGCGGGCCACGAATGGACTCTGTTTTCTGAATTGATGAATACCGACTCGGTTGTGTTTTAAGGGGTATTACAAAAGGCTAAAGCAGCAACTGGTCCTGATAAATAGCGATTATAGAACTTCCCTCAGCTTTCTCTCAACTCTCCAACTTACTAAACTAACTAGTTTAAATTGGTATAACTTGGAATCACCAAGCTCATATGCCGTAACGTTTCGGTGTCTGCGCTTCTGTTGCGCAGTGGTGTAGCCCCGACCTAGCACATCAGGATGGCTAGGTTCCGCTGATTCACCGTTCGAAAGAAAGTCCTCTCCGTTTTCTTTCCGCCGACGCACAGCGGGGCTACAGCAAAGGCGTCCGCCGCTCTAGCCCTGCCGTGGCCGACGCTGCGGCGTTCGGGACGCCACCCCCCCCCCCCCCCCCCCCCCCCGAATTCCAGGGAACGGCTGGCAGAATATCTGGTTTCACTCTTTGTAGAGCCACTTTTGTCAATTCAAGGGACGTCGCGTGGGCAATTGTTGTGGGCGTAATTTAAAGCTTTGATTTCCAGCCACCTTCACAGCCTGGATTGGAGCCAACTTTTTTTATTGGCTCGTCTTACTTCAGTAAGATATGCCTCACTGTTAGGCACTTCCTGTGTGTATGAGTGGTTGGTTGCGTGTGTTTCTGTGTGTCTATGTCAAAATCTGTAGTTTTCTTCCTCTGTAACGACTACTGTTAGCGTCATATTGTTAGGGCCTTAGCACTTAGGCACTGGGGCTGTTGGCGTCTCCTTTCGTCGTCATTGTCGTCGTAATAGTCGTTCTCCTCATGTACTCACGGTACTAAAACACCGGGAAACTCGCTTACGCCTCGCGCTAGAACATAACGCGTACCAAAAAAACACCGGGACACTCATTTACCCCTGCCGCTGGAGTGCTTCGCAACACGTAATAAAAAACACCGGGATACTGGTTTACGCCTCTGGTTAAAGATCTTCGTGCTCCAAACACAAGAGAGTTTAACAGCCAAGCTGCACACCTTTATCCCCAACCGTTTAATATCCGTTGGAAAAAAACGCTAAGGCGCCAAGAATACACTTTTACACTGCATGTTTCGGCCGTCTCCAGCTTTCACGTTAGTGGGAATGGCCCGGGAATGTTTCTTTGCGAGATATGTACATCGTGTTTCGTGAGTTTTTGTTTCCGTGCGGCAGCACAAAATCCCCCCCCCCCCCATGGCTGTTTTTGGGCACGGAAATAGACTTATTATTATTATTATATTATTATTATTAGTATTATTATTATTATATTATTATTGATATAAGGTTGATTGATTGATTGATTATTCTATTACTAATTATTTATTATTATTAAACAGGCATCGCTCGTTTTTAGGGTAATACTTTATTGCAGTGTGACTTTTCAAAACTCAAAACTCTCGTTTTATATGCACACTCTGTCTCTATCATGTGCACTGTGTATGTTGTTGTATATTTCCTTTTTTCAAGTGCCTTGAAAGTCTCGCTGGCCGAGTGCCATAGCTTGCAACGCTGTTTTTTTTTTTTTTTTTTTGCTTTTCTGTCATATCGGGGATTTTGTGTGTTGTGCCGTGCTGTCTGACATTTCTTTTAATAATGTGTTGTATATGGTGTGCCAGCACCAAGACCTTAGGGTTGTTCCTGGGCACTGAAAATAAAGGTTGATTGATTGATTGATATCTTGTCAAAGTATTTTCTATGAAAAAAGCGGTGGAGCGTAGTATACTGACACGCTTTTCTAGGTCTTCACGCTGTTCGGTGCTTAAAAAAAACTGCTGTTTCTTTCCAGAATATCTCGCCTCTGGGGCTGCCAAAAATTCCCTATTTTGATTATGTATGTTAGTTAAACAGCGGTTCTATATGCCCATGGTCGGAAACAGCCGCCCCTTGTCGTACAAGCAACTCCACCATCGAGACCACAGCCATCTGGTTCACTTCAGCCGGACGTCCTATGGATGCGTTTGCCCAGGCTATGGTAACCACTGCCGTTAAAATAACTGGCGGTTGCAAAGGTGGAGCCAATGCATAATGGCTCTACTAAAGACTGCCCTCAAAGTAGTGGCGGCTCAAAATTTTCACGCGAATCTGTAGCACCCGACCGTTGAAGTAGCGAAAAAATTGGCTCCAATCTATGCTGTGAAGGTGCTCGGAAAGCAAAGCTTTAAATGACACCCACAACAATTGCCCATGCGACGTCACTTGAATTCACACACGTGACTCTACAGAGAGTGAAACCAAAGATTCTGCTAGCCGTTGCCTGGAATTCCCGGGAGCGCTGCCCCGAACGCAGCAGCGTCCGCCACGGCCGGTCTAGAGCAGTGGACGCCACCGCTTTAGCCCGGCCGTGCGTCGGCAGAAAGAAAACGGAGAGGAGCGCCTTTCAAAGGTTGAGATAGCGGAACCTTGCCATTCTGACGGGCTACCTCGGGCTTACACTACCGCGTGACACAAGCGCAGACACCGAAACAATTAGGCACGTGAGCTTAGGGATTCGCATTTATACCGATTTAAACTAGTTAGTTTAGTAAGTTTCAGAACTGCGAGAAAGCTGAGGAAACTTTTATAATCGCTATTTTGCCGAACCAGTTAACCTTTCGTCTTTCGTAATTCCTGTTAAAACACAACCGAATTGGTCTTAACCAATCTAGAAAACAGAGTGCCATTCGTGGCAAACAGTGAGCAAAAGACAGCGTTTCTCTGGCTGCCAGACGTCTTTACGTAGTCTGTTTTAATGACCTGCAAACTAATACTTAGCGCATATTTGCCGTACGAGCACATACTTCCATCGGGTTCGAGTTACCCAAAATGTGCCGTTGAAGAACTTAATCAAGCCATGCGAAAGAAGTGCGCAATGGACGCGAAGCCATGACAAAAAAAGCCAAAAACAACCATCGTTAAAGCAGACCACAAAGCCGTCCCGCCGATGCACCCGCAGGTGTGAGCAGGCGCCTGTGCGAAGGGAACGCTGGGTAACCATTCGTCAAACAATCTACACTGTGCTCCGTCAGTGAAAACCGCCCTCTGCCTCCGCAGCCGCGTTAGGAGTTTCTTGCTGCGCACGCCACGGAAGAACGGTTCCATTGGCTGGTCGACGTAGAAAGCGCACCTGAAAACGAAATGATGGCTTATGCTGAAGTCCCGGAATGAAAGACAATCAAGTTTATGAACACAGGGAACTTGCGGGGAACGAGCGGGGAACTTGCCAGTCTTGAGAGAAGTTTGAAATATACATGTCAAGACTGGAACAAGTATATCCCCAAACGCTTTCAGTACTGCAGAAGTAATGCCGCCAGGGCCGCACTAAAATGACGATTTTGTGTTGCATCTTTCGAAACGAGACTTTCGGAAACCAACACTTCTGAGAATTTATCGTTACCTCTTTACCTAGAGACAGTTGAGTGGGGCAAGCGGGCAATAATATTATTAATAATAACAAGGTATGGAATCGTAGGTTATGAACGTGAGGTTATGAATTTAACGCGTCTCTATGCTAATGTAGCTCCTCCGATGATCAAAATTACCGCGCTACATATGTAGTTCAGCAGTGCTCTCTATGTGCACTTCCTTGAACAGGTTACGACACGACGCTCAAAAAATACTCACCGTCCGAAATCCCGCTATGGTCCAAAGAACAGTACCAAAAAGACCAATGGCAAGAATGGCGCCCTCTTTCTTGGTCATGTCCAGGCCAGTCTCCAGCACAAAGAATAGGATGGTGATCTGTAGAAAATGGGAGAAAAAAAAACTTCCACGTGCTAAAACAACCCGGAACCACCCGACAAAATGATCCATTCCAAAAAAAAAAAAAAGATGCGCCTGCTAAATCTCTTCAACAAACGAATTCATCGCGTGCATGGTGCATGGTTTAAGCATGCGTAGACATAGTATGTTCATATGCGTTGAGCTTTCTGATGTACTTTGTGATGCCCGTCGCTGTCTTTAACGGGGCTCTGGCTTTGTCAATCGAATTATTTCACTGACCTTATCTTTACCTTTCTCTTTATCTTATCTTACCTTTATTTTTATTTTAGTTTTATCTCATCATCTTAATTCATCGTGAGGGAGACCCGTGACTTCATATCTTTTTTTCTGCATACATACATGTATGATTTTTTGAAGGTGGGCAGAATTTTTCTTGAAGGGGTGCGTTACGTGATATTGCTAGTTCGGGATAACTGTTCCACGCGGTACTGCAGGAGAGGACGATAAAAAGGGGCTTTTGCTGATCGTCTCCATTGGATACCCTAGCAGTGCTCGGGTATCAATTCCTTAACCTAGTGTTCAGAGTCGGAGTAGCTTAGCCATCAAGCTATGGTCTAAGTTATACGCCAGCAGGCAAGTACGAATGCGCATACAAACGTACAAACACGATATCCCTTTCGCCGTATCTCTTATTTTGCATGATGACGAGTCATGTGGAGACGTGCACTCATTTCACTGATCGTTTATTCATTTATCTGCTTAGTTTAGGGTTAAAGTTGTTATTTATTTTGACGTCTTTGATACAGCGATGCTTTATACGTAAGTATCGTAAGTATGATAAAACCGATAAGAAAAATTTTATACACCAGATTAGCTAAGTTTTTTTGTCTGTATTTGTTGGAGACAATTCTTGAAAAATACTGTCCCGAATGACAAGACTAAAGGAAAGGGAATGCCCTACAAGGCCATGCCACCCTTACAAGGCATAGGAAAACCAAGAAAATGAACATACAAATTAAGCAATGGGTACAGCAGGACAAATATTGTGATGTAAGAAGCACGTTTGGCAAACAATTCAAACACCTTACACATTAATGATTTTCATCAGCCAACTGGATACATAACAAATATTTTCAGATATAAAAACGATTGCATGCAAAATAACCAAACGAAAGTAAATACCCAATAAAGTTTTCTCTTGTAGTTCCAATTGAAGTAATGAAACATTTTTGCCTTTCAAAAGAAAAATAACAAAACAATCGTCCAGTGCTAACAAACACAACGCGTGCTTCGCACGAGGAAGAAAATTTTTTTTTGTTTCAGCTTAAACCCGTGCAGCGAGATAGTCATTTTAAGTATACCACATATTGTAGGGTACTGATTGACTAAGTCTGGTATTTGTGAAACCAACAGCTGGTCCCGGTAAGTTGTCCTAACGCTAGTTTTTGCTATCAGTTGCTTTCTTAGTTGGTAGGGACTTGCCTTTTCGTAATATTTTATTGTAAATATGTCGTTGCTTGTTTTGTATTGGCAATAATTTCTAATAACAACATGTAGTGTCGTAACTTGCATACATCTAAAATTCTATACTTCCTAAAGTACGGCATACAACTTTCGCCGATAAAAACGTTAGTAACGCCCTACAGAACCCTTTTTTTTTGTAAAGCATGATAAGGTTTAGATTTATTTGCGTAGTTGTGGACCATACTAAACTACAGTAGCTTAACCTGGACTGCAGGAGTGCAGAAAAAAATTGCAGTTTAATTGTTGTTGAAGCATAAAGCCATAACCTATTTAAAGCCCCTACTGCCCTGTAAAGGGGCTTTCGTAGCGAGCCGCCGTGTGGTTCCCATGACTCGTTGAACAAGACACCCAAAAAACGAACAGTTTATGATTGACTAATACATTTGTTATTGAACCTCATGCAGTTGTTTGCAGTAATATTATATTTTCTATTAAAAAAGCATGTACGTAGTTTTGGTAGTGCTCAGATTTAATTTATTAGCAGTAAGCTATATACTTAAGCACTCCATCCAGATATTCGCTTGGTCGAAAAATTGTCGTTGTGTTTACCCTAAAAAATGCAAATATACCTACAGCATACAAAACAATTCTCTAGTTAACCTATATATTTACTAAACAATTTACATATACTCAAATATTATACGCCCTAAAATTGATCCTGAAAAAGCCATGAAGATGAAACACAAGTTTGGTTCATTGAAAAGATGGCCTCGTTAGAATCACACTGGCTTCCCGTTTTAACGTAAACTTCGCTCAAAAATATATATAATTAGGAAAAAATGGAATGGCTATGCGACCCACTCACTCATTTCCCGCAACAGAACCTATGATGCCATACCAGCCTGCTCTGCGATTGGCGGAGGCCGGCAAAAGCAAAAGCAAATTAGGCTGAGCTGATAAGCTTGTAGAACGAGCTGTTTGTGCTAATTTAGGGCACATTCTTTTTAAAGCAATGGGACAAACAGTGGAAGGTACGAAAGCACATATAAGCATAGAAGTACTGATGCGTAGTGCTCTTGGTACTGCGCGAACTATGCTTGGTTTAGCTGCAGAGCACTGCGGGGCATCGGGGTTGTCTCAGGCGACACTGGCCGATTGATGCAAGCAACGGTGTCTTACGTTACCATATTTGTCGAGAGAGCACTGTGTTTCACGAAACGATTTTTTTCTCCCAGATCAAACAAAAGCCAGGTTTAAATACGGTCAAAAACAAACCAAAGGGGGAATCATACTAAATTGCCCCATTCTACGTCCTTGAAAAATAGAAAACGACTTGCCGTGGTATGGTGGCACCATCTAGGTTCAGTAACGTAAACAAACGCGCGAGTGCCTTAATACCAGCGCCGCCGTACAGGGTGGAGACACCCTTTGAACGGTGCTGTGCAGCGGCAATTGGGCCAACGTGCTCAACGCATTGTTCTTTTCGTTTTCCACGAGGTTCAGCAACGCGAAACATATAAGATGGTTCAAACTTCGCCAGTAAACCGCGTTGCGGCGATAATTTTACCGTGGTTTTGATACAATGACTTGCTTCAGCGGCGCGCGAGGGACCCAAAATGGCGGCGCCAGCGTATACGTGTTTCCACCCTGTACGGCGGACGCGTGAATCAAGGGACCCTACACTGCAGAGCGATCGGTTCCTGTGATGTCATTGCAGACAATGAAAACACACGATTTAGCGGGAAAATCAAAATTTTAACTTAAATTGGTTGATTTCTCAGTGAATAAAGCATCGTTTGTATCCGGACAAGCACTGGGGGCACTATAAAACACGAAATTTTTCAAATAAAACAAACTTATATTTTGTCTTCATCACTCCTTTAAGGAACACCGCATTCAATATTTTGGTGTCTGAATTTGCATCATTGATTACTGTACATTGGGTTCTAGTTTGCAAAATAGATTTGTTGAAGTGAGCATGCTGTGTAACGGGTGCCACAGACTATAATCTTTTGCGATGCAGTATGCCTCTAACCAGCGAAGCATACTTTCGCGTCCACGTCAGCAGAAATCTCCCAGGTTACTACTGGCTATGCGAAACAAACATCGCAGGCTTCTACTGGCTACTGGCTAGAACTAGCTTAAACGAATAAACTACTGGTCCCACGAGAGATCGCACCTGGGCCCGAATAGAGAAGCGGAGAAAGAGCCCGTCGTCTTGCCGACTAAGCTACGCTCCACAGGTGGAGACGGGAAGGCAGGCGGTGGTTTGGATTCAGCGTCTCGGGAGGGCGAGGGCGCTTTTTGGAGGCGACGCATGAAACAGTGAAGGTAGTGAGAGAAATGACGCCATAGCTGCGTGTAACGCCCTCCTCCTCAATCTTCGAAAGACGCTCATCTCGTTTTGTTTCTGCCGACGCTGCTGCGTTTGGGACGCCGGCCCCGCGTATCCCAGGTAACGGCTGGCAGAGTGTGTAGTTTCGCTCTATGTGTGTGAACGCGAGCAACGTGTGTGAATTCAAGTGACGCCGCATGGTTAATCGTGTGTGTCGTTCACAGCTTCGCAGTCCTTTTTTTGAAATCACATCATGTTAAACACCGTCAAACGCCTTCTTAAAGACGAGGATCATACCCAGTGTTATTTTTTTTTCGATATTTACAAGTTCTTTCGGTATTTCTATTAGTGCTGTTCCTGTTGACTTAATCTAAGCTAATCCAAACCAATTGTTCATTTCTATTTATGTTGTTACAACTCCAAAATCCAATAAACCTTTTGTTTACAATTGTTCAAATATTTCCGCAAATATTTATAGCACAGAGATCGGTTTATTGTTTCCCAATTCGATAGGTCAACCACTCTTGGATGAACCAGCCATCACTCGGGCTGGTTTCAGTTTGTCTGGAAATGTGCCGGATGATAAGACAAGATTATATGCCGTTGGCTTGCATTGGCATGTCAATGGCGTGTAATCATGACATGTAAGCATGCCAATGGCATGTAATCTTGCAAGCATGCTAATGGCATGTAATGGCATGTCTATGGTATATGCCATTGGTATGCATACTATGTCATTAACTGCTTTAAGTAACCGTGCTTTGATGTCATCTGCTCCGACGGCACACGTGTCTTCTGAGAACACAATTTTCGTCTTTTATTGTCATTGTCGTCGGTGGGGTGTAAACATATTATAGTAGGACAGTTTCAGTGAGCTACCTTTCGCATGGTACTTCAGAAGTATTGTTTGGCGGTCTGCCAATAGCAGTACAGTGAGAATTATATGTTTGCTACTGCGACACGGGAAAAACCATTCCTATGAAATTGAACTATCTTCCTGGAAAGATCTGCACTGATTATTTGCTTAACGGCCTGTCGTACTATACGAGGATTTATTTTCCTTTGATGAAATTCCTGTAAATAGTACTCGCGTTTGCCCTTTTAAGATCAGCACCCCAACTTGTAACGTACTAGCTTCTACGTCCAAAGGTGGCTCTCCCTCTTAGTTTCGAAATACGCTCAAAAATGCCTCAAATAGCCTTATTTTTATGTCGTATCCTGTCACATAATTCTGAAGATATGCATGGTTTACGCATTTTCGTGTGTTTTTTAGTGGTTTAAGCGGGAAACATGTAGTAGGCTGATATAAACAGCGTTAGAACGGCGTCACAAGCAGCGTTCGTATTCGTGGTGCTAGTTACGGTATCCGATTTTTATCCGAAAAATAAGTTCCCCAAAGGGAGATTAAAATGTGTTTGTGGCTATTAGCGCCTTTTTCCCCTATTTGGGTATTTAGGCAAACGCAGCATTTTCTGTGTCGTCCAGATTCTGCAACCCCTATTCATTGAGTGCACTTAAGCCAGAGAAGGTGGTGGTCGTACAAAGTCGCACCATGCCTGGCCAAATGATGTAAGTTGCCGACACGATGGTAAGCAGGTAATTACCGCGGCAGGCAACATGCCGTCGCTACCAATCGTCGGCCTAAAATGATATTTTCACTGGGTTTTAACCAACACCCGTTAGCTGCGTGTCCAAGAAATTTGAACCCCACGCACCTGTAACTGAAGTTCGAAGATGATCAAGGAACGGCAGATGGTGTCCAATATACTAGTTTTTTCAGCAGCATTTGCTCCGCTGCTTCCAGCGGCGTGGATGCTCCGGCTTTTTCGGCAATATTCCTTCACCATGGGCCACAACCTCCAAGCAGAGAAGAGTACAACTACTACTGAAACTACCAGCCGAACCTGCGAGACACGTTTGCCCACGCCCCATTACTGACTTGGTTCAGAAGCTCCAAATATTTGCTCGCGATTTATGGTATTAATTAAGCGACTATGAAAATTCTAGCAGTCAATGATAGCGGAATGGTACCGTGAAATGCTTTGCAACAACCACACAAGTAGCAATCTTTAAATGCTAAGAGCCCTCACTGACAATAAACTGACGGCGAAAAAAATACTGTCATGTAATATAGCACCTAAGAAGAGCTACAACCAAGAACTTGCGTTGCATCTCCACCAATGCAGGAAAATACGAGGTGTACATTATGTACATACAGAGGACGCAACAGCGTGGCGGTGCAACAGCGAAACTCCTGGCGTAAGCTTTCCTGTGTCGTGCAGTAAGTCTGGCCTGTCGCCGGAGAATCGCGAGCTCCACGGACTGGTCCGCCTTCTCCGTCACTGGCCTTCCCATGACTTGTTTCAGAGACTTTCCGGAACGTGTACTGTAATCTGCTATAGGGCCACTTAGAACGTTTGCAGTTCAATTGTTCTGGGAGTACAATGCACAGAACTGGTTATGCTGATTTTACTAGCTTGAACAACGTATAAACATCAAATTTGGACAAAATTGAACAGATTCGGAAAGTAGAGACGATTAATAGGAAAACTGCCTCTGGAATCCCCCTCCCCCCTACCAGCACAGAGGTACAAACACACAAGAGTAGTTCTGAGAGGGTGGGTTAGCGTGTTAAAACAATCAGATTTTGGTAGGTAAGCCTTTTTACAGCGTGTTCAATGGTTCAGAATGATTCAAGCCATGTTATGTTTTTTTGCATGGCGAAGTAACCTCTAAAAACCCCTTAAGATATGTTCGGAGTCACAATAAATAATGTCTGAGAAGGCGTGTCTTGCAAATTGCTCGGAAAGAATCCGACGCTTGCTATCAACTAAATGATCTGCCAATTTTCGTTTTTGCCAACTACATCTCAGAACCACATTTTGTAATTATATGTTGTGCAGAGCACAAGATGGATGGTTCTAGGAGTACCACATCATTTTTTTACGTTTGTCCACTTTGGCACAACTATAGTTCTAACAAGTTCAGCTTATCCCGACACCTCTAAGGCATGGAATATATACCTTGAAGATTTTGTTAAGTTCAAGCAAGGCAATGGCTTCTTGCTTGAACTCAGAACGTGTGGGAAGTGGGGTTCTTCGCGGTACGCTCTAATAAAATGATCGCCCCTCCTCTTAAAGAGACATTCAAATAACCGTAGCTGTAGCTCTCAGGATACGCCCCCTTACCTTGATTCCACATTCTTCCTCTATGAAGTATCTGGTCGTCCATGACATCTGCATGGACGAATAAATCACAAGGACAGTGCCGGTGGCACAGTTGACCAATATGTGAGCCCAGCTCTCCCTGTGCACGCCATGGATAATGTGGTATATGGAAAATACTGAAAAGCCAAAGGAAACAGGAATTATTAAAAAGAGATAAAAGCAGTATATTTTTATGTCGCCAGGAACGAAGCAAGGTCCTGGTAATAATCACGATTTATTCGAGCAAAATATTGCGCCACAAGAAACTAGAAGAAAACAAAAGGAAACGTGAAAGCAGAAATCACTAAGTAAAGTGCGCAATCGAACATTGCTGAATGGAATTTCGCGGCGTTTGCTCAGCAGGCAGTTATCTCAAAACACTGACCATTCCAGAACTGTCCAATTATATGTATGTATATGGTATAAGTACACACAAATATATATATATATATATTCATATATATATAGAGAGAGAGAGAGAAAGAGAGATTGCGAGTAGGGCTGTCTTAGGTTGCCTTAAAAGTAGTAAAAATGGTATAGCTTCTAACAAAACTGTTTATGCGGCGACGTTTCGGCCGGATCCGACCGAAACGTCGACGAATGAACAGTTTTGTTAGAAGCTATACCTATTTTTGCAGGAAAATATATATTTTCCTGCAAATATAAATATACCTATTTTTGCAGGAAATATATATTGCAGGAAAATATTTCTTGGACACCGGCAAGTCGTAGCAAAAAAATAAAGACTCCCGTCGAAAAATAAAAGGTTTAATGTTTCGGCCGAGGGACCGGCCTTCGTCAGAATAACAGCAGTGGCTGTAGTCACACAGTATATAAAGGTGATCGTTGCAAGGTCACGTGATGGGATATATATATATATATATATATATAGTAAAAAATGGGTATAGCTTCTAACAAAACTGTTTATTGGTCGACGTTTCGATCGGATGCCGATCTTTCTCAAGACAACATTTCGTATTTCTGTGCACGTATTTATAAGCTCGTCGTCCAACGACGCCGAAAAAAGAGAGTGGGGGGATTTGGGGAGAAAGGTAGCAACAAACACGCTCTCGGCGAGGTGAGGTGAAGGTTTGCAACAAAGAAAGAGAGAGCAAAAAAAAAAAGGAAAATAAAGAAAAAGAAAGAAAACGCAAAACAAAAACAAACCTAAACATGCAGAAAAGAGAGAGGAGTACACAACTCTTTCAAAAACACTGTCCTCCATCGTTCGTCAGCTTGTAGAACGAGTGACAGGTAGCGCCCGCTTCAGAGAGGGGCCGCTCTGCTTAAGAAACGAAAGTGCAAAGCAGTAACACGGACGCTCTCACACCATCACTGGGAGGCACAGAATTCTAATGGTCACTGACCTTACGGGAAGAGTTTACAGGAAGCGGTCGCAGCCGCACACATATCTCAGTGACTCCAACCCTACAAAATAAACAGGCAGGCTCGTTAAGAGTGTAGGTACGATCTCCGGACTGTGGCTCAAAGCATGCACGATTCCGCCTACCGGCAGGACGGGCGAGCGCCATTCATCATTCTTAGCTCTATTCGTCTGCCCTGCCCGGGCAGCCGACAGGGTCGTCCCTGACCATGAACCAGGGAGAAGGAGCTTAACTAATCCTCTAACCGCACGCGGGAGTCGCGCGGGTCCTTTGTTGGAGTAAACGGCGGCGGGCGCCTCGATGTTGTTTGTGGCATATGCCGCCTGTGCGGACACCCCAGGAAGGGAATAAATAAAATAAGAATAGCTTGATTACTTGTTTAAACAACACAGAGACTTACAATTTAGATAGGGGATTATTCTGCAGCCAGATTATCAACAGCATGTATAGACGACATAATGCCCGGGCTAACATTCATTCCTGCCTTTACGGTGTTGAATTTGTAAATAATGTAAGATTCACGTTGTTTCGCGTTCTCTTGTAGTAGAAATTCACTCTGTAAAAGTGTGACCCTGATGGAGTCGAACGGGTGGTTTTCGGAGTTAATATGTCGTGATAAGGGTAGATCCGGGAGTGAACGAACATGTGCGCGATGGTTGTTGAAGCGCATGCGGAATGCCGTGTCCGTCTGGCCAATGTATGGATGTCACAAACACCGCACTCCAGAAGGTACACCACATTAGAAGAGTCGCAGTCGAGTGTCGCGTGAATTAGATGCTTGAAATTTGAGTTGGTGCTTTCTGCCACCGTGGTTGTCTGCATGTGTTTACATACGCGGCACCGTGCCTTTCCGCATGGTCGACACCCACCCTTGGGTGCCCTCTCAGTTTTGGCGTGTACAAGGTAATCTTTAATATTTTTGGGGCGCCTGTATACGACCCGAGGAGGGGTGGGGAAGATTTTCGAAAGCCGTTCACTCTGTTGTAGCATGTTGAAGTGCTTTTTCAAGATTTTGTTTATGTTTGGGGAGTTGCCCCCGAACGTCAAAACTAGGTTTCCTCTCCCCTTCTGGTTTAGTTCCTTTTCATGGTGCAGCAACTCTTGGCGATCAAGGTTGACCGCTTTGCAAATAGCGTCGTTGACTATGGGTGGTGGGTATTGTTGCTTCGCGAGTACATTGCGCAAGTTTTCTGCGTTTGCCTCGAAGTCCTCGGTGCGGGAACAAATTCTCCTAAATCGGTGGGCCTGCGAGTATGGGATACTCGTTTGCAGTGGCGCGGATGACAACTGTCGAAGTGCAGATACTGCTGCCTATCGGTAGGTTTTTTGTACAAGGTAGTGATCAGTACTCCTTTGTCTGTATTTATATGCACGTCAAGGAAATTGATTTCCGTGGTTGAATAGGTATAAGTGAATGCGATGCTTGGATGGGTCTTGTTGAAACACTCGATGAAGTCGATTAAGTCATCCTCCGTACCGGTCCAAATAAGGAATACATCGTCTAGAAAGCGTTTGTAAAAGAATGGCTTCATTTCACGGGTTGATAGAAATTTTGTTTCGAGATCGTTCATGAATATATTAGCGTAGTTGGGTGCCATTCGAGTACCCATCGCAGTGCCGTTTATTTGTAGGTAATACTGATTGTGGAATTCAAAGCTATTTAATTCCAGCACTAGCTTGGTCAAAGTTTCAATGACTTGTGGGCTTGGCGACTCATGGTCCCGATGTATGCTATAGGATTCAACCAGGGCTTCAATCCCATCTCGGTGAGGTATATTTGTGTACAGAGAAGTTACATCTAGAGTTACAAGGAACGCGCCATCAGGGATTTTTATGTTGTCGATTTCCCGTAGGAAGTGGTTAGTATCACGAAGATACGACGAATGGGTAGCGGGTATTTGCTTAATCAGGGAGTCTATGAAGCTTGATATTAGTTCGGTGAGAGTGCCTCTTCCCGAAATTATCGGCCTACCAGGGTTCCCTTCTTTATGAACTTTAGGCAGCATGTAAAACCTTCCTGGCGTTGCGTGAGCTGCTGTACGTGCTTTACAGAAGCGTGGCTCTATTTCCCGAATTTTGACAAGATCATTTAGTGTTGTGGTTATTATTTCCTGATGTTCAACAGTTGGATTCGCGTCAAGATTTTGGTAGAAAAATTTGTTATTTGACTGACGGTGGCCTTCTTGAATGTAGTCTGGTTTACTAAGTATTACAATACCTCCACCTTTATCGGCCGGTTTTATGACAATGTCTGTTCGATCACCCAGTGCCTTAAGTGCCTCGCGCTCCTCTTTAGAAAGGTTCTGGGCCCCTGGTTTGCGAGCGTTATAAGCCCGCAGGACGTCTATTTGAACGGCCTCAATGTACGAGTCCAAGTGTTTTTCCCGCTCTGATTTCGGTGTCCACTGCCGCCCTACATTGACGGAGGTTGGGGCAGTGCGCTCTTTGTCCGGCTTGTCAAAAAAAATATTCTTCTAGGCGTAAATTTTGTGAAAAATTGTCCAGATCTTTCAGCAAGCTAAACTCATTGTATCGGCCGGTACTTGGGCAAAATGTCAACCCGCGCGAGATTAGCGACCGCTCATGAATAGTAAGCTGTACCCCGGAGAGGTTAATTATGTTTTCATCTATGTTCTTTTGAGTTTTTGACATTTCTTTCGACTTGCAGGGTGGAATTGGGGGTGTAATTTTGGAATTTCCAATGTCTGTGTGGTGCGGAGCTGAATTGATTTGAGAAAACTCGTTTGAGTATGGAACAGAAAACTCGTTTGAGTATGGAACTTTATCGCTTGACAATTTTTTAATTTTGATTCTCATTATTTCATCTGTCTTTTTTTTCTCAAAAAGTTCCAGTTCGCTGGCCTCCAGCGCAGACAGGACAATATTATTTCTAGCAGGAAGCTCCTCCGCCCTCAGAGACGCGAGTGTATTATCACAATGATCCACTACGATTTTAGTTAGCTGAAGACTCACCTCGCCGAGAGCGTGTTTGTTGCTACCTTTCTCCCCAAATCCCCCCTCTCTCTTTTTTCGTTGTCGTTGGACGACGAGCTTATAAATACGTGCACAGAAATACGAAATGTTGTCTTGAGAAAGATCAGCATCCGATCGAAACGTCGATCAAGAAACAGTTTTGTTAGAAGCTATACCCATTTTTTACTATTTGCTACGGCAACCAAAGACAGCCCTTCGCGCAATCAAAGTATATTATATATATATATATATATATATATATATATATATATATATATATATAGCGAATCAGAATAGGAAATGAGGGGCTCGTTGAAAATAAGACAGAAATAAGAATTGGCAGTGAAGAAAACCTCGGAAAGCAAAGGGGAGGATGTTGCAGGTCATTGAAAATGATAAACAATTTGAAAATAAAGAAAGAAAGTGGAGAAAAAATGCCCGCCAGGTGGGATCCGAACCAACGACTTCCAGAATATCCCGGTCTGGTGCGATAACCACTACGCTACCGGAGGGCCGATTTTCCCCTCCACTTTCTGGGGTATTTGTGTTAAGGTATTTTTGTTTCCTGTGCTTGGGGGAGGTAGCAAGCGCCACTCGGACTAGTCGGGGTGAAGGGGACCTTCTTTTTAACCCCCGGGCCGTGACTCGAGTGTCTACGACATGTCCACAGTGGTCGACCAGCGTTGAACCCTCTTAAGCTTCCTAAGGCACCAAGACTGCCAGAACAGAGGCCCTCGCTATGCATGTAGCGAATCAGAAATGGGTTATGAGGGGCTCAATGAATTAAGACAGAATAAAGGTTTGGCACTCAAGAAAACGTCGGAAGCAAAGGGGGGAATGCGGGTAGGTCATAGAAACAGATGAAGAATTTTTTGAGTCGAAAAGAAAGTGTGAAAAAATGCCCGCCGGGTGGGATCCGAATCCACGACCTCCAGAATACCGGTTCTGGTGCGATAAGGACTACGCTACCGGCGGGGCTATATCCCCACCACTTTCTTGGGTATTTATGTTACGGTATTTTTTGTTTCCAGCACTTGGGGTGGTAGCCAGCGCCACTCGGACTACTCGGGTGATGGGGATCTTCTTTTTAACCCCCGGGCCCGTGACTCGCGTGTCTACGACTCGTCGAGAGTGGGCGACCAGCGTTGAACCCTCTTAAGCTACCTTTGGCACCAAGACTGCCAGAACAGAGGCCCCTCGCTATGCATGTAGCGAATCAGAAATGGGTTATGAGGGGCTCAATGAATTAAGACAGAATAAGGTTTGGCACTCAAGAAAACGTCGGAAAGCAAAGGGGGGAATGCGGTAGGGTCATAGAAACAGATGAAGAATTTTTTGAGTCGAAAAGAAAGTCGTGAAAAAATGGCCCGCCGGGTGGGATCCGAATCCACGACCTCCAGAATACCGGTCTGGTGCGATAAGGACTACGCTAGCCGGCGGGGCTATTTCCCCACCACTTTCTTGGGGATTATGTTATAAGGTATTTTTTGTTTCCTGCACTTGGGGGTGGTAGCCAGCGCCACTCGACTACTCGGGGTGATGGGGGATCTTCTTTTAACCCCCGGGCCGTGACTCGCGTGTCTACGACTCGTCGAGAGTGGGCGACCAGCGTTGAACCCTCTTAAGCTACCTTGGCACCAAGACTGCCAGAACAGAGGCCCTCGCTATGCATGTAGCGAATCAGAAATGGGTTATGAGGGGCTCAATGAATTAAGACAGAATAAGGTTTGGCACTCAAGAAAACGTCGGAAAGCAAAGGGGGGAATGCGGTAGGTCATAGAAACAGATGAAGAATTTTTTGAGTCGAAAAGAAAGTCGTGAAAAAATGCCCCGCCGGGTGGGATCCGAATCCACGACCCTCCAGAATACCGGTCTGGTGCGATAAGGGACTACGCTACCAGGCGGGGCTATTTCCCCACCACTTCTTGGGTATTTATGTTAAGGTATTTTTGTTTCCTGCACTTGGGGGTGGTAGCCAGCGCCACTCGGACTACTCGGGGTGATGGGGATCTTCTTTTTAACCCCCGGGCCGTGACTCGCGTGTCTACGACTCGTCGAGAGTGGGCGACCAGCGTTGAACCCTCTTAAGCTACCTTTGGCACCAAGACTGCCAGAACAGAGGCCGTCGCTATCATGTAGCGAATCAGAAATAGGTTATGAGGGGCTCAATGAATTAAGACCGAATAAGGTTTGGCACTCAAGAAAACGTCGGAAAGCAAAGGGGGGAATGCGGTAGGTCATAGAAACAGATGAAGAATTTTTTGAGTAGAAAAGAAAGTGGTGCAAAAATGCCCGCCGGGTGGGACCCGAACCCACGACCTCGAGAATACCGGTCTGGTGCGATAAGGACTACGCTACTGGCGGGTCTATTTCCCCACCACTTTCTTGGGTATTTATGTTACGGTATTTTTTGTTTCCAGCACTTGGGGGTGGTAGCCAGCGCCACTCGGACTACTCGGGGTGAAGGGGATCTTCTTTTTAACCCCCGGGCCGTGACTCGCGTGTCTACGACTCGTCGAGAGTGGGCGACCAGCGTTGAACCCTCTTAAGCTACCTTTGGCACCAAGACTGCCAGAACAGAGGCCCTCGCTATGCATGTAGCGAATCAGAAATGGGTTATGAGGGGCTCAATGAATTAAGACAGAATAAGGTTTGGCACTCAAGAAAACGTCGGAAAGCAAAGGGGGGAATGCGGTAGGTCATAGAAACAGATGAAGAATTTTTTGAGTCGAAAAGAAAGTCGTGAAAAAATGCCCGCCGGGTGGGATCCGAATCCACGACCTCCAGAATACCGGTCTGGTGCGATAAGGACTACGCTACCGGCGGGGCTATTTCCCCACCACTTTCTTGGATATTTATGTTAAAGGTATTTTTGTTTCCTGCACTTGGGGGGTGGTAGCCAGCGCCACTCGGACTACTCGGGGTGAAGGGGATCTTCTTTTTAAACCCCGGCCGTGACTCGCGTGTCTACGACTCGTCGAGAGTGGGCGACCAGCATTGAACCCTCTTAAGCTACCTTTGGCACCAAGACTGCCAGAACAGAGGCCCTCGCTATGCATGTAGCGAATCAGAAATGGGACATGAGGGGCTCAGAGAATTAAGACAGAATAAGGTTTGGCAGTCAAGAAAACGTTGGAAAGCAAAGGGGAGAATGCGGTAGGTCATAGAAACAGATGAAGAATTTTTTGAGTAGAAAAGAAAGTGGTGCAAAAATGCCCGCCGGGTGGGACCCGAACCCACGACCTCGAGAATACCGGTCTGGTGCGATAAGGACTACGCTACTGGCGGGTCTATTTCCCCACCACTTTCTTGGGTATTTATGTTACGGTATTTTTTGTTTCCAGCACTTGGGGGTGGTAGCCAGCGCCACTCGGACTACTCGGGGTGAAGGGGATCTTCTTTTTAACCCCCGGGCCGTGACTCGCGTGTCTACGACTCATCGAGAGTGGGCGACCAGCGTTGAACCCTCTTAAGCTACCTTTGGCACCAAGACTGCCAGAACAGAGGCCCTCGCTATGCATGTAGCGAATCAGAAATGGGTTATGAGGGGCTAAGTGAATTAAGACAGAATAAGGTTTGGCACTCAAGAAAACGTCGGAAAGCAAAGGGGGGAATGCGGTAGGTCATAGAAACAGATGAAGAATTTTTTGAGTCGAAAAGAAAGTCGTGAAAAAATGCCCGCCGGGTGGGATCCGAATCCACGACCTCCAGAATACCGGTCTGGTGCGATAAGGACTACGCTACCGGCGGGGCTATTTCCCCACCACTTTCTTGGGTATTTATGTTAAGGTATTTTTTGTTTCCTGCACTTGGGGGTGGTAGCCAGCGCCACTCGGACTACTCGGGGTGAAGGGGATCTTCTTTTTAACCCCCGGGCCGTGAATCGCGTGTCTACGACTCGTCGAGAGTGGGCGACCAGCGTTGAACCCTCTTAAGCTACCTTTGGCACCAAGACTGCCAGAACCGAGGCCCTCGCTATGCATGTAGCGAATCAGAAATGGGACATGAAGGGCTCAGTGAATTAAGACAGAATAAGGTTTGGCAGTCAAGAAAACGTCGGAAAGCAAAGGGGGGAATGCGGTAGGTCATAGAAACAGATGAAGAATTTTTTGAGTCGAAAAGAAAGTCGTGAAAAAATGCCCGCCGGGTGGGATCCGAATCCACCACCTCCAAAATACCGGTCTGGTGCGATAACCTGGTCTGGTCGTGGATTCGCATCCCACCCGGCGGGCATTTTTTCACCACTTTCTTTTCGACTCAAAAAATTATTCCTCTGTTTCTATGACCTACCGCATTCCCCCCTTTGCTTTCCGACGTTTTCTTGACTGCCAAACCTTATTCTGTCTTAATTCACTGAGCCCTTCATGTCCCATTTCTGATTCGCTACAAGCATTGCGAGGGCCTCTGTTCTGGCAGTCTTGGTGCCAAAGGTAGCTTAAGAGGGTTCAACGCTGGTCGACCACTCTCGACGAGTCGTAGACCCTCGAGTCACGGCCCGAAAGTTAAAAAGAAGGTCCCCTTTACCCCCAATAATCCGACTGGCGCTGGCTACCACACCCAAGTGCAGGAAACAAAAAATACCTTAACATAAATACCCAAGAAAGTGGTGGGGTAATAGCCCCGCCGGTAGCGTAGTGGTTATCGCACCAGACCGGTATTCTGGAGGTCGTGGGCTCGGATCCCACCCGGTGGGCATTTTTTCACCACTTTCTTTTCCACTCAAAAAATTCTTCATCTGTTTCTATGACCTACCGCATTCCCCCCTTTGCTGTCTGAGTTTTCTTGACTGCTAAACCTTATTATATATATATATATATATATACTAGCGGTAGTACCCGGCGGTGCCCGGGTGGGCCGTTATATTAGGGACAGCAATTGGTATTTGTTGGTCACCATATTAGGCTACTTTAGTGGGAAGCTGTACACTTTCGGGAGCGTCTGGCTCCTACTACATAGGCTTCTACTGCCGGCGCGTCGTGGTAATGTGAAACGACTGGTACTCGTGTTTTACTCCAACTCTCGGTAAACAAATTGCGCCAAGATGAAACGTTTGAGCGAATGAGTCAGTGAGTGAAAAAGGATTTATTGAGCCGGCGAAGTGGAAGTGGTTCCCAATTTCAGAAAGCCAAGTGATGATTGGGCAGCCTTCGCTCTGGAGGAAGTATTGTCTGGACATTCAGATCGCTGTTAGTCACCTGCAGGTTCTCCCACAGCTCAAGGTTTGGAAAAGTGGATGGAAGAAGGAGCTTGGTCTGCTTGCACTCTTAATATGATGTGAGGAAGAGTGCCAGGTTGCCAACACAACTTGAATTCGGCAGGAGGTTGCGCTGGGAACACATGATGGAGGCCGTCTGGGTGAGGGGTATTCTTCCTCGTAGGAAGTGCTATCTCAGACGATATGAACGATGGTCATCGGTACAGTTTTATCATAAGTAACATGGGCTTCCTACGGGAGGCGCGAGATTGCAGGAAGTACCAGCAGATGCCGAGGGCTAGCCTTTGCGCTTTTTATTGGTACATCATCTGTTTTACATTTATGATATATGACACCTGCTGCTACAGGAGACGCGTAGTTGCCGAAGGTGTCAACAGAGGGCGACCGCTAAGCGAACGCGGGAAAACTCAACTGAATTTTACGTCCAAAAGAATGCAGATTAAAAAATCTCGCTGGCCTTCTTATCCGCATGTTAGGACAAAATCCTGAAAGTGGTTTTTGCGCAATTAAATGGGCAGCATTTTGAAGAAAAAAACGAATGGGAGATATAGACTGGCTGGGTGGTTATTTACGAAAGTGTAAAACCACAGTGTTTTCCCGAAACCCCGCTTTCCTCTATCGGGAGGGTGTCTTTGAAAAATCTTGTATAACAGTGTTGAGATACGTGAGTAAGTTGCCTATCCCAACGAAAATCAGTTCGATATCTCAGATGGCGGGCGGTAAAAAAATTAATATCTGAAAAACTATTTTACCGCTTTTCATTCTCTCTATGGTGGAATTTTTAAAATTTTAAGAAATATTGACCTCCAACACCGTAATCAGAACGTGCCCTTGGAATCTGTAGCCGTTTGAAAGAGCAGTTTGGCTAGACGTGTACATAACCTGTCAGGCCTTTTTGGCTCATCAGCCGTGTCATTTGTAAAAAACAATTTGACCCTTTTAGCGGCGTCGCAGAGCAAAATCATTAAATACGGTTATGTGCATTTGAATGAGTAACATATCTAGAAAAAATCAGTTGGATTAATGAATCGGTGAAAGATTTATTTGAGAATCTTTAGGAACACCGTTTTAGTTCCGGAATGCGGAATCACCTCGCTGGTGTAGGTTAGGGCAAATTCCAAAAACTACTTTTTAGTTATTCTTAAGGGCTACTTATATCAGCAAAAAGCGCTTCGCTATGTGAATGGGTTTCCGAGAAAATCACGAATTCGCGAAACCACAATTTCGCCCTTTTCTTCGGTTAGGAGGGCAATTTCTGAAAAACCCGCCTTAGTGAGCACCTACTGAATGACGCAAATAAACTCGTTCAATTTCAAGTCTCTAGGTCTAACAGTTTTGGCTGGGCGTTGATGAGTCAGTCAGTCAGTCAGTCAGTCAGTCAGTCAGTCAGGCGGGCAGTTCTTTTTATAGGTATAGATGACACCTGCTGCTACAGGAGACGCGTAGTTGCAGAAGGTGTCAACAGATGGCGACTGCTAAGCGAACGCGGGAGAACTCAACTGAGTTTTACGTCCAAAAGAATGCAGATTAAAATATCTTGCTGGCCTTCTTATCCGCATGTTAGGACAAAATCCTGAAAGTGGTTTTTGCGCAATTAAATGGGCAGCATTTTCAAGAAAAAAACGAAAGGGAGATATAGACTGGCTGGGTGGGTTATTTACGAAAGTGTAAAAACACAGTGTTTTCCCGAAATCCCGCTTGGCTCTATTGGAAGGGTGTGACTGAAAAATGTTCTATAACAGTTTTGAGATACGTGAGTAAGTTGCCTATCTCAACAAAAACCAGTCCGATATCTGAGATGGCGGGCGGTAAAAAAAC
The DNA here is from genome assembly GCA_013339765.2 of Haemaphysalis longicornis. Lineage (NCBI taxonomy): Eukaryota > Metazoa > Arthropoda > Arachnida > Ixodida > Ixodidae > Haemaphysalis > Haemaphysalis longicornis. The sequence continues at coordinate 250,295,688 of CM023449.1, read as the reverse complement.
TAATACGTGAAAAACGATTTTACCGCTTTTCCCTCTCTCCATGGTGGAAGTTTTAAAATTTTAAGAAATATTGACCTCCAACACCGTAATTAGAATATGCCCTTGCAATCTGTAGCCGTTTGAAAGAGCAGTTTGGCTAGACGTGTACATAACCTGTCAGGCCTTTTTGGCTCATCAGCCGTGTCATTTGTAAAAAACAATTTGACCCTTTAGCGGCGTCGCAGAGCGAAATCCTTAAATACGGTTCTGTGCATTTGTATGAGTAACATATTCTAGCAAAAATCAGTTGGATTACTGAATCGGTGAAAGATTTATTTGAGAATCTTTAGGAACACCGTTTTAGTTGCGGAATGCGGAATCACCTCGCTGGTGTAGGTTAGGGCGAAATCCAAAAACTACTTTTTAGCTATTCTTAAGGGCTACTTATATGAGCAAAAAGCGCTTCGACATGTGAATGGGTTTCCGAGAAAATCACGAATTCGCGAAACCACAATTTCGCCCTTTTCTTCGGTTAGGAGGGCAATTTCTGAAAAACCCGCCTTAGTGAGCACCTACTCAATGACGCAAAACAACTCGTTAAATTTCCAGTCTCTAGGTCTAACAGTTTTGGCTGGGCGTTGATGAGTCAGTCAATCAGTCAGTCGGGCACTTCTTTTTATAGGTATAGATGACACCTGCTGCTACAGGAGACGCGTAGTTGCCGAAGGTGTCAACAGATGGCGACCGCTAAGCGAACGCGGAAAAACAACTGAATTGTACGTCCAAAAGGATGCAGAATAAAAAATCTCGCTGGTCTACTTCCCGTATGTTAGGACAAAATCCTTAAAGTGGTTTTCGGGCAATTAAATGGGCAACATTTTCAAGAAAAAACGAATGGGAGATATCAACTGGCTGGGTGGCTATTTACGAAAGTGTAAAAACACGATGTTTTCCCAAAATCCCGCTTGCCTCTAATGGGAGGGTGTCATTGAAAAATGTTGTATAACAGTGTTGAGATACGTTTGTAAGTTGCTTATGTCAACAAAAACCAGTTCGATATCTGAGATGGCGGGCGGTAAAAAACTAATATGTGAAAAACTATTTTACCGCTTTTCACTCTCTCCATGGTGGAATTTTTAAAATTTTAGGAAATATTGACCTCCAACACCGTAATCAGAATGTGCCCTTGCAATCTGTAGCCGTTTGAAAGAGCAGTTTGGCTAGACGTGTACATAACCTGTCAGGCCTTTTTGGCTCATCAGCCGTATCATTTGTAAAAAACAATTTGACCCTTTTAGCGTCGTCGCAGAGCGAAATCCTTAAAAACGGTTCTGTGCATTTGTATGAGTAACGTATTCGAACAAAAATCAGTTGGATTACTGAATCGTTGAAAGATTTATTTGAGAATCTTTAGGAACACCGTTTTAGTTCCGGAATGCGGAATCACGTCGCTGGTGCAGGTTAGGGCGAAATCCAAAAACTACTTTTTAGGTATTCTTAAGGGCCACATATATCAGCAAAAAGCACTTCGCTATGTGAATGGGTTTCCGAGAAAATCACAAATTCGCTAAACCACAATTTCGCCCTTTTCTTCGGTTAGGAGGGCAATTTCTGAAAAACCCGCCTTAGTGAGCCCCTACTCAATGACGCAAATAAACTCGTGAAATTTCAAGTCTCTAGGTCTAACAGTTTTGGCTGGGCGTTGATGAGTGAGTCAGTCAGTCAGTCAGTCAGTCAGTCAGTCAGTCAGTCAGTCGGGCACTTCTTTTTATAGGTATAGATATAGACATATATTCATGCCTGGCAGAAGGACCCTGTGTGACCGATGGGTGCAATGCTTCAAAGAGTGATTGTAAACAAGCCCCTTGCAACGAACTGAACGGTCACCTGTGGGTCAAGCCCAAGCCGACGGGAACAGCGCACAAAAGACAATCAATGCTGCTGGAGGGACCCGCTTGGGAAGCAGCAACGCCGATTTTTCTGGTCACACCAATTGTTAGACATTTGCATTAGTGTCACTAGATAAGGTTTGAGAGTATCAACTTCCTTTTTCTTATTATGGCGAGCCGTCGCCATGATCATTGGCTAGTTCGCATCACGTGGCATTCGTATACACTGCAACGGTACATGGGCGCCGCCATTTTGCTTATGCGTTTTTGGTCGGTCAACTCTGGCAGGTTCCCTGTTCTGCGGCTGCGCGCGGCGTCGTTCCGAACGTGAATGAATGATACAGCGTTTTGCAGCAGTTCTGCTGCAGAAGGGTGTCCAATTATGCCGCTTTGCGTCGTCTTCGGCAGTGTTTACAAATGACCTCGCCAATGTTACCGGTAAAGCCGCAGAAGCGGCAATCTGACAAAACTGATAAACACCGAAATTGCCGCCGTTGCTGACTCGCGTGCGTCAGTGATGGTGCTCTATCTTATTTAGTAACACTAGCTTTTTCCTCAGGGCTGCCAGTTCGCAACGGAGACGAACGAGCTGCTGAAGCATTCTCAAAGATCCACCATATATCTTTGGATAATTTTTGTAAGTAACCGTTCAGTTTCTAGTCCTACATCATTCGTTGCATGGGTTTTCTGCAGTTCATGTTTGAGATGCTGCTGCTGCTCAGAGGAGAAGTTCCGGCACGGAACTTAACTTAGTGACCGTGAAGTGTGGTTGTTCGAAACCAAGGACCGAATGACCAGTTATAGCGAACTTACCATGTGTTATCGTCTAGCTCGACGGACAATGCGCCTCCCCACCCGGCACTCTGTCGGGAGGAGGCCGTCATCTTAAGGCAGATACAGACCAGGTCACTCCCCGCCCCGGCAGTGCTACACGTACTTCACACAGAAACTCTATCCGAGTGGTATCTGCAGTGTTTGTGCAGTGGGTTTGGCAGATCAATTGGCACATCATTTAGGGACTGCGCCAGGTTCCCGACCGAAACTACCTCCAGGACATACCCGCCAGTGCAGTCTAAAGACAAGGACACTCAACTATGGGCCGTCCAGCATGCCCGGGGTGCGCTGGAAAAGCACAAGCCTCACGACCCGCCACAAACGCGCCGAACTATGTTATGGCAGAGTAGGGCATAACCCCGGGGCGACGCTTGGCAAACGTCACGTCGCGTTAAACCGTCGGTTGCCCGCATTAATAAAGTTATTCCTACCTACCTGCCTACCTACCCCGTTTTTGTTCTTTGTTGGACCTTATCAGAGTAACGAAACTTTTTATGTTTATTGTTTGTCTTGTAGACTTTACTTTACGTCTTGAGTGTCTATTTCAAGCTCTTTATTAGCGGAAAAGCTCAAGACAAAAGACAGGATTTTACGAAAACAAGGAAGGCGGAATGTTGGTCTCTGAGTGGCAGGGATGCCAACTGGAGATTCGTCAACATTGAAACGCACAAAAAATTGACGATTCCGCAGACAACTCCACTCAAAATGCTGTCCGTGATCTCTTTATTATGCACAACTGATCACTGCCTTCTGTTATGGTGTTGGACAGAACAAGCACATCAAGAACGCAAGCGGAACTGACAGGTTAGGGCATTGAAGCTTGCAGTCTGGGAACCCTCAGCGCAACAGGAAGCTGCAAACACGTCACCATCGCAGCAGTGAAACAATATATCCAGCGGACAGTTTCAGGCAATAAGGTTTACAAAGTAAAAACACAGGTTAGGTTGAATAGTTCTTTTTTTCGGAATAGGGGAAGAGTGTGACGTATGATGAGAGGAACTGATCATAGCCACAACCGATCAGTATCCCCTTCGGAAAGCAATGCTTGTTCGCTCTTGTACCACGGCCTTCCATAATGTGTGAGCTAATTAACACGAGTTAATTCGTTCGGGTATTACCTTTCCTCTAGTATGAGGAATCATCCTTGTGCTCACGTGAGTTAGAAGGGACGTGACCCGCACCTGTCTGTTATGATTAGCTGAAACACTATCATGATTCTTACTTGGCTATTAAGAAGCGTAAAGAGCGAACTATACCCTGTTTGTGACGAGATGGCAATGATGGCGATGGTGCGATGGATCTCTGACGTGCACGCCTACGTGTGAGGGTAATTTTTGATCGGATACAGGCCCAGAGCATAGTCTACAACAGGGTCTGCAGCCTGCGGCCTGCGGGCCGCATGAGGCACGCGGGGCAGCACTACGCGGCCCCCAGGGCAGTACTATGCGGCCCCAGCACGTAGTCAGAACCCCGACCCGTCCACCGGTCACTTCCTATTTGCAGGCCGGCACGCCTGTTTCGACCTCAAATGGGGTTATATGGGAGACAAGAACTAAGAAGTGAGCGCTTCCCTTTGGCATTGTCGCCGATCTTCACACATAGCCGGACAATTGTTAACTGTTGTCAAATAGTATTGTTTAGTACGATATTTTTTTCTCCTTGACCCGTAAAAGCCCCTGTCTCCCCACCCACACCCGATTTGCCATCCGGCCATCCGCGTATCGGCTTCATGAAACTCGGCCCTCCACCTCGAAAGGTTGCCTACCCCTGCTTTATATCAACCTTCATATCTCTAAAACCCTCAAGGCACGTCGGCTACCCCATGTTGTGCGCGTTGCAGCGGCGTGTTCTAAAATCAAGGAACGACTTTCCTTTCAGTGTGGCAACAAGTGCGGTTTCACCAGGCGTTTCACAAGCGTGAGGAAACGAAAAGGGAGCGGAGACATATTTCTGCTACTAATTCGAGACGGAGCTGTACGCGATGGCGTGATTGGAGACTCAGCAGCTGCGTACGCGTGCATCAAATTAGTCAACATCTACGGGCAAACCTGTAATTCTATGAGAACCAAAACGACAGCGGGGTAGAGTGATGACATTCACAGCAGTGCCAGTTCTCTCGTCATGTAAATTTTCAGTAACAGAAGAAATAGCAGAAAAAATTGTCCGCATATCTGCTCCTTTTGTTGCAAATGTCGTCAAAAGACGACAGTCTTGTAGACAGTTTGCCAAGGAAATGCCCTCCTTTGCTTTCCCGCTCACCTCTTATGCTGTTCCTGTACCGTCGCGCTCATCCCAAGGTAAACACACTGAAGGTTCGCTCTCAGGGATTTGAATTTACCGCGTTCCACTGCTACAGGCCGGGTTCCTCGATGCCAGCGCTGCAGTACGGCGGAGACGCGCGTGAATGGAAGCGGCCGACTACAAGGTTTATAGAACCGCGTCGCCGTGCTCCAAATGCGTTCCAAGCAGAACGTGGAACCTAGCTGATCGAACACCTTTCGTTGCTGTTGCCGCGTGATTTTTCATATGCCGCCAGGAGGTGGCTCTGGCAGCAGCAGGCGGCGGTTTTTTGTAGCACATGTAGAATATCATTTGCTATCGAAAAACCAAGCATCCATATTTTTTTATTAAAGGAACACTGTAAATATCCCTTGTGTGCTAATTTCCTGTCTTATATTTGCGTAATGTCTTGTTCTTGTTCACCAAGTTGACAAGTATGGACATATAAAGCGGGACTAGACGCTTACGTTTGGCTGTGAGTATATAAGACTATTGCGCAGTATCAATTTTACTTTGGCTGGGGAGCTGAATCGAGTGACAGACAGACAGACGAACCGACATACAGACAGACCAAACGTTTTGGGTTTAAGTAGCCCAAGAAAGGCTATTGTCTTTAAAAAGAATCCAACCTGGACGTTAATTCTGGAGGTAATATGTAGGCAGCATGCAGCAGCTAACCGTAAGAAAAATAGAGCACGAGCCAATCGAGGTATAAATTCCTGAAACCTTGATTGCATCAATTTGGAAGCAAAGACGATTACTTTTCTTAAAAGCAAGATTACGTTTACAGTTCAACTCTGAAGTAACTCTTATTCTAAACCTAAAATATTTGTCAAAAGCTTACAATTCTCAAGCACCGCCTGTAGCTATTTATGCTCTTGTTAATCCCGGAGAACGTCGATAAGGAACTACACGTAGTATATAAAAGATTTCCAGATTTGGTGTCATTAATTACCACACCAACTAGACCCCTTTCTTGCCGGAACAAAGTGTTATTATAGCGCTTTCCGAATGCACACAATATGCCCCACTATTCTATTCTGGCATATGGGATTACAATATTAAGCTTCGAATGTCATCAATGGGTCTTTATCGTTCTCATTTTTACTTCTCTGCGTTTATCTCAGGATAACAGCGCACCACATGACAATAAAGAATCCGCAGAGGACTCGTAGTGTACACTAACCGCCACCGCAAGAAAACATTTCTAAGGGCGAAATAATTCGTGTCAATATTTTATGCAATTTTACGTGAAGCGTGCAACTCAGGGGCGAAACTATTTTTTTTTCTTAGCATAACTCAAGACCCACCAGTTATATGCTGTAAATGGCAATACGTCCTGCACGGCATAGTGGTATAAACGTGAATAAAGTTTCCAACTTACGTTCTGTGACAAGCACGATGATGGTGAAGGTGTAATCGTCCAGATGTGTGGGCAATGTTGCCAGATCTTTAATGGTGGAGCCCACCGAAATCAGCCGCAAAAGTAGTGAATATGCATAAAAATCCTTTTCGGTAGATGAGAAATCTTCGTAGTATCGGTACTGCAGGATAAGAAAATAAGAGTTATTTGATTGGCGCCTTATCATTACATGAGTTTTACCGCTTTACAGACATTCCCTATTCTGTTGACATGTTATAGGTTGGAGAAGAGGCCCGGAAGATGCGCATCTGGTGCAGACAGCGCACGGTTTCTCTTGTCACACAGAAATGACAAGAGAGTCCTCAGCGTTTGCAGGAACAGTCAGAAGCAATAAACGAAGCACTGCAGTGGAGCCTGAAATAGTCCCTGCTACTTAGACAGTATCACCAACAGGGGCAAAGCATGGGAAACTCGTTGCGGTTGTTGCAATATTCGGCACTGAGCTGCCTGCACCTCGTCTTCATATAGAACCCGTCAAGGGCGGGTTCGAATTTTGTCTACAGCTAACCGACAAGTCCTTCTTGGGTGGATGTCAAAGACGGCTGTCAATGTAGCAAGCAATCATAAGAGTTCGTGGCAGGTCACCATTTTTTTACTCAGCAAGAACCATAAACAGGCACGCAACATAATTCCACGTGTGTATAAAATTCTGTAGACTATATTTGTTACGGCGATACGGGCGATTTGAATTTTTAAGTGTTTGCGATCTTAGACACAGTTCAGTTAAATGCAGTTAAATGCTTATTTTATCAAAGCCAGGAGTTTTATTTTTACCTTCAAGTGAAAAAAGTTGTAATAATAATTTTTATATATTTATACCCCCGACAACCACGCGGAGACCCCCATCCTGACCTGCGCCTCGTGTAACGCGCCAACGAGGCTCCCAATGCACTTAATGCTGCGGTAGTGCGCAATGCTCACGGCGGAGAAAACCAATGATCTTCCGCCGAACATAAAGAACCTTAATGAGTGGGCATCTACTCCTCTGAGGCTGGCGGTCACGAAAGGGACTGTGATGTCCCTGTAGACTTTCGCAAGTACCACGGGGATACACGCGAGAATATAGGCGCCATCACCTCTTTACCGCCTTCGCCAGCCCTCACTAGACCGTGAGCCACCGTTTATGAATAAACAATATAAATTTATATATTTATTTATTACATTCCACCAAAGCCACGGGCAACATGCATTACATGAGGGATGAGCTCTCACAATAAAAAAAGTCCACAGGTAAAAGCGCTAGATATTAAAGAGAACCTGACAAACAAGTGATTTGCGGGTGTTCTCAGACGCCTGGAAGATGGGCTTTAATTTTACTTTTCATGCACATGCATACGCGACATGGAGAGTTGCCATCAGCGTTTGGATTGACGCTGGTACTCGATTTGTGTCAAACTCACTCGCTGACGGACTGTTGTTCCACCGCACTACATCGGAAAAGCAACGGATCGTCGTCGTCAAGCGAAGCACCAAGCAATGTCAATCGCTCCAAGCGAACGCACTGATTGAACCGTGTAGGAGCACATTTATTAGTTATACATTACACAGATAAAGAATAAGTGGTAGAACGGAATTTTGTAAAACTCGAAAAGACAAAACAAATAGTAAAAGAACTGTGCACGAATGAACTGTTGCAAATAAAAAAATATGCATTACGATAAATTTACGAAAAACCAAGACGAAACTAAAAAATACGGATAAGATCGTTGGAATTCCAAAAAAAAGCGAAAATGAGCCAGCTGTGTAGCGCCCTGCATTTCCACAAAAATTCATAATGGCTGAAGTAAAACATTCTATTTTCATAATAGTGTAAACGGAATAATTGGGGGAATGGAATTTTTGAAAACCAGAAATGCGAAAAGAGCATTCACATAAATAAAAAAATGTGGATCTCATAAATCACCGAGAAACGAAGATTAAAATTAAAATATCCGGAAAAGGGGCGAGAAATAGCCTAATTGACGTAACTAACCACCCTTTTACGTTATAATTGCGTAAATAGGGATAATTATTGGTGGAACAGAATTTTGGAAAACCAGAAATACACAAATACAATATATAAAAATTACAAAGCAGAACAAAATAAATAAAAGGTATTCCTCTTACGTGTCTCCGAAAAATTAAGATATTAAAAAAAAATCCTATTAAAGGACGGCAGAAATAGGCATAAAAATAGTGAAAATAGACAACCGTGTAACATTGTGCATTTCCATAAAACTCCATAGTTGACATACACTAACACATTATTTCTTATACTGTAGTAAATAGAGATAAGTGCGGTTGAACGGAACATTGAGAAGCCAGACATAAAAAATAAAGAAATAAACATTTTACATAAATGCACAGCGAAGTACAAATACACCTCTCACACATCCGAAAACCAAGACAACTAAACAAGCACAAAAAGAACGTCATAAATAGGCAGAGACACATAGTTGAAAGTAGCCAACACTGTAACGCCTGCATTGTCACAAAAGTACGTAATTGGCGAACGGAACATCTTTACGCATTGCAATAGCGCAAAAAATGTTAAGTGGTCGAACGAAATTTTGAAAACCCAGAAACTGCAAATAAATTGAGAAAGAAATGTGTCACAAAAATGAACTAATGAAATTAAAAATATGCATCTTAGACACCTCCGGAAAAAAATTACGCCCACCTCCCCTCGCGGGAACCCTGGTGTGATGCGACGCTGAAGGGGGTTCAATTGGCGTCGCATCAAGCAATCGTCGGGTACGGCAAGAGAGCAAGCGCAAGCGCAAGCGCGGACGACCGGCGACTGAGAGACCGGCCGGGCGCCGGCACTCCGCTTTCTATGCGCAGCGCGCCCGAAGGAGAGGAGACCGCGGAGAGAGAGAGTACTGCACATGCGCACAGTGCGGCAGGCGCGCGCGGCGCCGCGCGCAGCGCGACCGCAGATGTTGGGAGGGAGTGTTTGCTATCGGAGAGAGGAGAGGAGACGAGCGGAGGAGAGACGCAGCTGTGCGGACGCGCACGACGGACGCATGCAGGACAGGGCCGCAGGCAAGAGATGCTCCTCTCAGTGTCGCATCTAAAAGGCTAAACTAAAAGCTTCGAAAAGGTTCAGAAATGCAAATTAAAAAATATAGAAAATGAGCCAACCGTGCATTGCCCCAAATTTCCACAAAATGCAGATTTGGCAGTAACTATAACACATCTAAATGTTATAATAACGTAAATGGATATAATTGTCCTGAAAAGAATTAGAAAAAAAGCAAAAGTACGAATAACAAATACAAATCTTACAGAAATGCAATGCGAAAACAGAAATATCCATCTTGCACATCTCCGGAAAACGAGGACAACTAAAAAATATCTGCAGAAATTCAGAGAATTGTCTACTAATACGTATTATTCTTAAGTAGCTTGTCTAGGGGGTCGATTCTTTACAGCCATTATTGTTTTTTTAAATTCTGCCAAATTAATTGTATCCATCAACGGTGGTATATAGCGATTACAGTGTTGCTTCCGCCTAATCGGAATTCTTGTGTAAATGAAGGGCTTTGACGGCTCGCCATTTTCGCTATTTCCTGTATTTTTTTGTTTGTTTTCAGATATTCTACTCGACCATTTATCTTCATTTACGCTATTGTAACGATTAAAGGTGGAACTTCAGCGAAATCTGCAATATTGGGAAAATGCAGCTTGTTACACAGTCTCGGTGGGGGGGGGGAACACCGGCAAAGAATGCTATGTATTAAAAGCCCGAAAGAAAAAAAAAGTCGATAAATGAATGAAAACTAGTGAGAATGAGCCAACCGTGTAGCGACCTGCATTGCACAAAAATGCATAATTGGCCGAAGCTACACATTTAATAGTTATAATAGCATAACTGTAGATAAGTACTAACACAATTTTTAAAAACCAAGAAATACAAAAACGTGGGAAAATAAAAATTTTACAAAAATGAACTGGCGGAATACAAAGACATGCATTATATGAATTTCCTCCCAGAAACAAAGACTGAACTAGGAAATTCAGGGAAAAAACATTGTAAATACAAATGGAAAAATAGCCACAACAGCCCAGCCTTGCACTACACTTTGCCTCAATAGAAAAATACATAATTAGCACAGCAAAGGCACCTATTAGGTATAATGGTGTAAATTTACATCGTTGGATAAAATAAACAAATGAAAACTGAAGAATAACAAAATAACCCGACGTATTTGACACTTATAGCCCAACGTGGCTGTAAATAACTCTCCAAGTATACGAGCGGCACAAGAATGCTAGCCATTAGACTACAGTTTTCTGAATTTATGCAGTGTTTTACGTGTGAGTCCTTTGCCGAGTTCCCCTCTACCCCAACCGTGGGAAGTTCTACACTTGCCGAAACATGCATAACTGGTGAACCTTGCACATGTAATTGATATTATAGCGTAAATACAGGTAATCGCGCGAAGGAAATTTTGAGAAACCCAAAAATACCAAACAGAAAATTTACAGACTATATTAACAAAATCAAGAAAATTGCTGCTTATGCGCTCTCCCAAGAAACAATGGCAAAAAAAACCCGAACAGAAACGGAAACATGATATGCTAAGTCGAGAAAAAACACCAAACTGGTAATGTCTTGCATTTTTACAAAAATAAATAATTGGCAAACTTAACCCATGTACCGGTTATAATAGCGTAGTTAGAGTATATTGTGGAAGGCGAGTTCAAAAACAAAAAAAAAATACAGTAAAACCCGCTTATAACGAACTCGAAAATGCCGCGAAAAGTGGTCGTTATATCAGTAGTTCGTTGTATGTGGACTCGCCCTGTAAACGCGCGCAAATTTGCGAACATGGAGTCTAACAACCTCTTCGGTGAGAGTCTTAGCCTTTCGCTTTATGAAACGACGCCCGCTGCTTGTTTGCGAACGAACTAAACTGTGTTTAGCGTCGAACCTGCCGCTACCGGCAGAATGCCCGCGAACAAATTCTTTCGGACGTCTTCAAAATCTCCACGTCGCCGTAATGGCTTCGATAGTTATCAGCCGCGCCAGGCTGAGCGCACCGGGAGGTGCGTCGTTTCGGCCCGAGAAGAGCGAAGTTGGAAAGTTTGAATGTACTTCACGATTCCTCATCAGCAGCTGTGCAAACGAAGTGTCGGCGAGCCGAGATCTCTAGATTGCAGCTAAGTAACCACCGGCACTGTTTGCAGCGCGCGGTGCCGCGTTCGCGTCGACTCCGGGGGCGTGAAGATCGACACCGGCGATAGCAACGCTTGAGCGGCAGTTGATACGGAGTGCGGAAATTAAAAGCTATGCTTTCACTGGTTGACCGCAAGCTGACCGCCAGACTCCACGCTCATTCCTTTATTTTAACACGAGAGTGTTTTATTCCAGGATACACGAAGATTTCGCTGACGTCATATCCGTCACGGAAGTGGCGCCTGTACAAGGAAGCCAGCGGCCTGTAAAGGTGCACCACTGCACAACACAGAGTCTCTCTGCGGGGAAGCAACCTCTAGTACTAGAGAGTACGTTATGCTTCGGGTTGTACGTTTTCGGGTTTTATATTCGAAACACGAAAGTGTTTTATACCGGGGTACACCAAGATTTCACTGATGTCATATCCGTCACGGAAATGACGCCAGTATACCTTTGCCGAAGCGACCCGCTAGCAGGACTCCGCACGCAAGAAGCACCCACAAGACAGCCGCCGAGCCGCAAATCATGCTCAGCTGCAGATTTCACTGCACAATTCACTGTCGTGTTTTACCGATTCCTATGACAGAGGAATCAACCATTTTTGTTCGTCACTGTCATTCTGCCTCTGGGCAAATGCCTGGAAAGTGAGTGACCTCGTTCGCGGCATCCGAAATCTGGGGGTGGTGCTCACCGATGGGCTATCTTCGTCGCCATTAAACTAAGCGGTGAACAAACCAGCACGCCGCCTCTCTCATGGCTTACGGACTGCTTTGATTTTTTTTTACTTCGTGTGCGCCATATCTTAGTCGCACGATGTCCCTCGACCGTCGGCGGCGGCGTCCACACGCTCTCTCCTGTTGGGAGTCGCTGTTGGGAGTCGCCTATCTGTGGTCAGGTGATGACAGGGAGGTTATAGAAAAGAATGAAAAACTGGTAGGATGCATTAAGCGGGACCTCGATCAGTTAACACAATCGGGAGAAGTGATTCTAGTGGGAGACATGAATGCCCACACTGAGGACCTGGACGGATACACAGACCGCAACGGCAAACTCCTACTAGATATGTGTGAAGAACATAGTCTCATTGTAGTAAACAGAGAGAATAAATGTGAGGGACAAATTACTTGCGAACGAGAGGAAAAGCAGTCCAGTATAGACTGCAGCTTCCTTTCAAGAAGGAGTGTATGGAAGGTTGACTCTAATGGAAATAGATGAAATAGGTGCCCACAGCTTAGGAAGTGACCATAAAAGGATAACATTGACTTTTGGAAAAATGGAAGGTCAAAACCAGAAAACGGTGGTACACGACTTGAAATTAAACGATCAGCAAATGGCTAATATTGCCAAAAGCCTGGAGACGGAAATGGAGAGACAACCTACGAAAGATTGGGAATACAGCGAACTAATTGGTTTCATTCAAGGAAAGATAATGAACGCGAAAGAACATAACTACTGGAAAGGAAAAAGAAAACCTAGAAGCTGGTGGAACAAGGAAATCAAGGAAGCTATAACACAAAGGCAGCAAGCCTCGAGAGAGCACAGGGAGGCCAAGCGAGTGGGAATGCAAACAGAGGAAGTAACTTTGAAGTGGAATTGGTACCGCCTAAAGAAGCTGGAAGTACAAAAACTGTACAGCAAAACTTAAACGAGAAAGTGAGCGATGGGTCTCGAATATACGGGCAAAGGATAAAGGCGCCCGAGAAAGTTTTGGAATCATGTCAAGGAACTAAGGAAAAAGACCGAAGAAGTACAACGTCATGTCATAAACGGGGAAGGCCAGGTACTAAAAGGGGAAGGAGGTGGTTTTTCACATGCGCTCAATGATACAAGAGAACTTCAGAAGAACGGAGAGAGGGCTACAGCACTCAGGGAGTGGGGCAAGCGAAGTGCGTACAGATAGAGAGCTAAAGTTGGAGAATCTAAACTGGAAAAAAGCCGAAGAAAATGTTCCAGCTAATACGGCAACAGGGACGGATGAAATTCCTATACGGCTGGTCAACCTACTGGTTCCAAAAAGCAAGGCACAAATGATTCGAGCAATCGAAAAAGTGATAAAAACTAAGTAAGTACCGGATAATTTGCGTAAGAGCAGGATGAAGATGATACATAAAGGTAAAGGAGACAGGGCTGATTCCAATTCGTACAGGCCTATTACAGTTACCTCAGTGGCATACAGGCTGGCAATGCAAGCTATAAGAGCGGAACTACAGGCGTGGATAGAGGGGAACAGCATACTGGGAGAACTACAAAATGGTTTCAGGCGAGACAGATGCTTAGAGGACAATTTATTTGTCTTTACCCATTTCTCGATATAAAGGGAGCCTACGACAACGTAGATAGGAGAACTTCAATGGAGCATACTTGAGCTGGAGGGATTAGGCCAGGACTTTATACAGCTGTTGAAGGGAATTTACAATGAGAGCGGGGTGCAAATTACCTGGGAGGACCAAAAGTGCATGGAACCGGTATTCACAAATAGAGGTTTAAAGCAGGGTTGTCCTCTGTCGCCATTGCTGTTCATGCTGTACATGGCTAGACTAGAAAGAAAGCTTGAAGGCAGTAAAATAGGTTTCCATCTATGCTACAGCCGCAAAGGACAGGAAGAGAAACAACATATCCCGGGACTGATATATGCAGATGACATATTACTACTAGCAGATAGCAAACAGTGTCTGCAACAGCTCACAGATATCTGCGGGGAAGAAGCCACTGAACTGGGGTTAGAGTTTAGCACAGCAAAGTCGGGAGTTCTAGTTTTTAATGACAACGCCCGTAACGAATCGGTATTCGTTCAAAAAGCAGCAATACCGTGGGTAACGGGATACAAATATCTGGGCGTATGGTTAAACGCAGGTCAGGTGCATCTAAAAACTCATGAAGAGCATTTAAGAATGATAGGCAGAAGAAACGCCTCTATCATGAAGCACAGAGCACTGTGGGGATATAACAGATATGAAGTAGTGAGAGGAATCTGGAAGGGAGTAATGGTACCAGCACTCACCTTTTCAAACGCAGTAGTGTGTGTGAAATCAGAGATTCAATCAGGGCTAGAAGTAAATCAGAGGGCTGTAGGTCGATTGGCATTAGGAGCACACAGTAAAACAACAAATGAGGCAGTGCAGGGAAACATGGGATGGGCATCCTTCGAAGTGAGAGAAGCACAGAGCAAAATATGTTTTGAAGAACGACTTAGAAATATGGATGATCAGAGATGGGTGACCAAAGTGTTACGGTATCTTTACATGAAAAGCGTGGACACACAATGGAGGAAAAGAACCAGAAGGCTCAGGACAGAGTATATGAAACCTGGAAGTGCAGGAGAAACGACCAAGGCAATAAAAAAATGAAGTGAAAGAAACAGAAACGACGACCTGGAAAAAGAGGATAGATACGAAGAATTCCTTAGATATCAACAGGATCGGGAAGCAGGAGATCACAATGGAAAAATTATTCGGTAATACCAAAGGGAGTGCATTGCTTTTTGAAGCCCGAGAGGGTTGCTTGCGGACAAAAACGCTTATCCGCGAGCCGGTACAGGAAGAACTATGCGCAGGCTGCGGAAATGAGCCAGAAACCATGCGACATATTGTAACGGAGTGCAAAAGTATCCGTCCAGTCCTCCGTGATGGAGCCATCCAGCTTCCGGAGGCCCTTGGCTTTAAGGTTAGCGGAAACGTGAACTGGGCAGCAGTAGAGGTTAGTAAAAGAAGGTTAGAATGTTGGTGGCAAAAGAGAAGACAACAATCTGGGAATACATGCGAACAAAGAAGTCAGACTAGCACAAAAATTTCGTAAAAGTATTTGCTTGTTATTTTGACATTATTTTTTATTTATTCTGTTTGTATTTTTTTTTGGCGAGGTGATTGTACAGTGGCGTTGCGACTAAGGCCGCTGTGCAACGCCACCCCGTTACAAAGGGGAAGCCACTAAGCATCATCATAATCATCCCCCGAACCCTCCTCGCTCTCAACAACAGGTGCAGCGGTGCGTGAGGAGCGCGTCTGCGCGCGCATGCGCACCTGTACCCCGCGCTCGGCGTGCTGAGTAACAGGTGTGAATGTGATAGCGGCGTGCTAGCGGCGTGCCAGTTGCGTGATAGAGACGTGCTAGCGGCGTGCTGTACACGTGATAGGGGCGTGCGAGCAACGTGACAGCTGCGCGATAGCGGCGCGGACGGTCGAGTGCGTGTATACGGAAGTGTGCGCATGCGCGTCTCTCCCCGTGCTCCTCTCCCTCGATCGCGCGTGGCGGGTATATAAAGCGGAGCCGTCGTTCTCAGCGTCCAATCCAATACAACGACAACAGCAACAAATAAATAAATAACGACTTACAACAACCTACTCCTTGCCTTCACTTCTTGCGTCACAAAAAAAAGAAAAATTGGGCCCATCTCTCCACGAGGGGGGACTCGAGTCGCAAAATCACGAAAGTAATAATTAATATATGAAAGAAACAATAATAATTAATAGTAATAAGCAATAATAGTTAACACATTACTACCCCCCCCCCCCCCCACCACCCCCCAAACCACTAACGTCCAACGCAATACACCCACCCCCTATGCGACGCATTTACTCGAGTCCCCCCTCGTGGGGAGATGGGCCCCAATTTTTTTACCGTGATCATGACGGAAGTGTTCGTTGCAAAAGGAGGACGCTTTGAAAATCGTTCGGCATATCTGGACAGAGTTCCAATGGGTTGCATAGGAAAGTCGTAAGTGCACCGATATATGGTCGTTATAACCGATATATCGTTAAATATGTGATCGTTATAAGTGGGTTCGACTATGTAACAATAAACAGAGAAACCAAAATTGATTATATTATAACTGGTACAATCCTTTAACTAGACGAGGACAGACAAACCCCGATACCACAAACCAAAATACGAAAGAAAAAATTTGGAAAGAGCACCTAGCGTGTAGGCCCTGCGCAACTGAAAACTAGATAAAGGGCAACCCTAACTGTTGTTGTCTCCATAATGACTCGCCGCGGTGGCTCAGTGGCTATGGCGTTGCGCTGCTGAGCACGAGGTCGCGGGTTCGATTCCCGGCCGCGGCGGCCGCTTTTCTGATGGAGGCGAAAAACAAAAACGCCCGTGTGTCCGAGATTTCGGCGCACGTTAAAGATTCCGAGGTGGTCAAGATTAATACGGAGCCCTCCACTACAGCGCGCCTCATCGCCTACGTTGCGTCGGCGCGTTAAACACCACAATCAATCAATCAATCAATCAATCAATCAATCAATCAATCAATCAATCAATCAATCAATCAATCAATCATCAAATGTTGTCTCCATAATAGCATAGAAAATTAGTGAAAATTAAGAAAAGCAAAAAATTAAGAAAAACATAAAAGAAGAAATGAAAGAGTGAAAAACGTATTGAAGAGAAACCAACAGAATTATAAATATGTATCTTATAAACCGCTTTCACGAGGCGTAGTCAAAAATAAAAACTACCGGAAGCACATGTTTGACCACCACACAAAAGTTGACGAGAAACACCAAATATGTAACGCCTGCATTTCTACAAAAATGAATAAATCGTGACCTCAGCACACGTAATCTTTCTAGTAGCGTAGGTAGAGAACATTGGTTGAAGACAATTTAAACAAAAAATAAGGGTGTATGAAAAAAAAGCAGTAAATGAATCAAGCTACTTACCTTAAACACTGCCGTCACAAGACGAAAAAAAATTTACACATGCGCAAACCTAAAAAAAAAAAATACCGTGGAAAATCAGCAACCGTTCTGTAAGGCACCATATTTGCACAAATACCGAATTGGCAAGGTTATAACGCGCACCTTTTTCGCTAAAAGTAGGTTCAAATTTGCGTGCGTGTTACAGCCGGGATACAAACAGATGTCGGTTTAATGCGGCCAGCCGCTCACCATGCACATGAACTCCACTTGGAATAAAACTCAATAAATTCTAAGCACAAGGTCGTATCGCTGCCGAAGTTTTTTCCGTCAACTAAAACGTTTTGTATGTGGCACGTGGTGTTCTGTCGTTTGCATCTGGGTTGTGGGATTGGCGTGCAACTTTTCGTATTTTTAATTTTCCTAAGTAAACTTTCCGGCGCGTTACAATTGGGGCCCTTTAGAATCATGCAATTACGGTATGCGTAAGTTATGAAGGGAACAAATGTAACAGTTATAATAGTGTAAATGGAGGTAATTAAACGAAGGGAAAACTCAACATAAAGAGAATTGGCAGTAGGGATGCTTGCGCACTACTGATAATATCAATATTTCGGCACATCTGTTTAATTAGAAACATTGCTGTCTAAGCGGAGCAGGGATACCTGCCTTTCAGCGCCCCCGTTTTGCGTTTACTTCTAACTGTACCTTTACGTCTTGCTAGGCTTCTCAAAGAAAGAAGCGAGAATGCATGCCCTTTGCCCTTCGATATGCCATGATGTTGTTAAGCCACCGACATCGGTTATCGCAAGCTGCACGCGGGCGTTCATTTAGCCTCGGCTTCTTCAACCTTCCTGGTTTGCGCTCGTAGGCTCTAGCGCGTGGAAATAGCGATGCTCTAGGCAAATCTGTGTTTTATAGACCAGGAAAAATTAATGAAGCTTTCATTCGGCCTCAAAGATCTGCCAAATGGCAAAACACATCATGGTTAGTTACTTAACACGCAATATAACTGGACAGAGGAGCACTGCGATGTACTTAGAAAAAAATATTAAAGTCGCCCTCGTTAACGGACGGACCCGGGTGCGCCAGCGTTTTTCAGGAAGTCGCTGCCAATTCACTATGCCAGATATACATATATGCGAGCACTAAAACAGCTGTGGCTCAAATGAAGGATGCTGCCACATGCTGTGAACCCAGAAGCAGCAGTACCTGGAGGTAGTCAAGGGTGCGGTGAAGTCTTGTAGGGCCGGTTCTCGTTTCTTGCCCGTTAGTCGTTGTTGTCACCAGCGGAGTGCTTTCCTCTTCGGCCATGTTCGACAATGCTCGCGCAGCGGCCGCTCTGCATTATCGACAGCTCGATAGGCGTACCGGAAGAAGGAAATAGAGAAAAATGGCGAGTAGTGACAGGAACTCGATTGCGGAACTTTTTGCCGTAGTCTGATTGGGCGGGACAGGAGGATATCTTCACGTCCTCTACGAATACATTGCGCTAGTGAAACGAAGCAAGGGCGAAAATATAGACGATGTTTGGCAACAGTGCCGCGCATATATACTCCGTGAACTGTAAACGACAGAGGAGTGCAGGGTGTGGGTAGCATTTACACACGATGTAACGGGTTAACTAAATGCAGCGCGTAGCGCTCGAATGCGATCATACTCATTTACTAGTTGTAACATTACATATCGCTTCCTTTTCATTGGGCGCTAACTACTCAGATATGCTGATGAGTTTCCCCAACGCCGATAAAGGCTACACGAAAACTACCAAAAAAGGAGATCACGTCATCATTAGTGTAGTGAAAAAAGCACAGACCAGGACAAAAAAAAGGGCAAGGCAGCATTGAAACTGGTCATTTTTTTTTTCCTTTGTATTTTTTTGCAGTAGTCACGATCATCATTATCAGCAGCCTACTCAGGTCCATTGCAGGACGCGGCCCCCTCCCATTTACCTCAAACCGCTCCGGTGCTCCGCTGCTCGAGTCCAGGGTTCACCCCTGAATTCCTTTATTTCATGCCTCCATCGGATTAATTGGCTTTCCCCTTCTCCTACACCCATCTCTTGGTATCCACGCTGTTACCCTAATTGTACACCGGTTGTCGGTTCAAGTCACTACAGTGCCAGCCCAAGTCCATTTCTTTTTCTTTATTCGAACTATGGTATCTCCTACTCTAGTTTGTTCTCGGATCCAGGTAGCTTGTTTTCTGTCCCTGAATGTTACTGCTAACTATTTGTTCTATGGCCCGTTGTTGCTTTCAAGTTGTTTAGTAATGTGCCAAGTTTCAGCTCCGTATGTCATCACCGGCAGTATGCACTGGTTGTAGATTTTTTTTTAGTGTCAGAGGTAGCATACTTTTCAATATATGAGTTCTTGCCCAGCCCATACCTATTCTGCGCCGGATTTCTCTTTCGTGGCTGGGGTGAGCACTAACTATCTGTCCCAGGTAGTTATATTCTTTTACCTATTCTAGCTTTTCGTTTCCTAAGCTGAAGAAAACGTTTGTGGCTTGCTTATTCCTCATTAGTTTAGATTTATTTATATTCACGCAGTCACGGTCACGTTGAACCAGCCAGCGCCAACGTTATTCAATTTAGACAGATACAGACTTCATCAAGTGGCCCGATAGCGACAAATGAAAAAAAATACCAAAACAGGCACCGAAGGGTCGAAAACTGGCTGAAGAGCAAAGAATAATAATAGTTTTAGGCTGCTTCAGGAGCAGGGGGGAGGGAGGGATACCTTCAAGGATTAAGAGAAGTCAGCCACGAACCAACTAAGATATGAACAATGTATCTCAATGTTTAACATGTGACCATGATAGAGCCCGCACAGTCTATGCCCATCACAGCTTATTTTTCATCGGAGTTTGTCCCCATAGGGCTAAGCTGCCCTTCTCTTTTTGCTTTGTTCTTGTTACAATAACATTAGGAAGAATTACGCAATGCTTTATTCACACCCTGTCCATATTTCATTGAGGAATATGCGAAAACTCTTCCAACGATGATGTGCTTGCAAATATTAATTGAAATTCTTTATTTAATCTGTTCTTATTTGTTCAAATATGAACATAATTTAAATACATGACTGGCGGATAGTGGCACTCCCATGCACAGGTAAGCCAACAGTATTCGTTAAGTGCGCGCATGAGCTCAACAAAATAAAAACGTACAGATGTAGTGAAGCAGGAGAAAAAATTGCAGTATTCGGGCAATTGCTAAAACGAATGAACACACATAATTTTTTCAAGATTTCTGATCAAATGCCGCATTGCGAATTGCTTAAAATATTAAGGTCGTGTTTACACAATACACCGCACGATATAGGTCGTCGGTATTGTACTATAAAAAAATGGCGCAGCTTGCACTTCTAGTGCAAAGCTGGAGAAACAGCATTGCTGGCGGCCCCTCTGCCTTTTCGTCGGAGACCCGGCTGTAGCACCTCCCGTTGATTTCCGAACTTGCCTCTGAAAGTTCTCCATGACTAAGAGGCCCGGACCATTTCGTCTGCAGGCTTTCACATCTCTTCTGAAGTGGACCTAGCTAGCATGTGCAAGAACCCCCGCCCAAGTCCAAAACTAACGCCCGTGCTACGAACCCAAAAGGAATACCGTGCGCCCGATATTAAAGTTTGCTGCCCAAATTAAACCAGGACAAGTGTGAATCTATTGACCAGAAGGTTGACATTAAAGAATTGCTGTCTAACACTGAATCGCTGGCGAAAGGGAAAACCACACGCCGTAATGGTATCACTGCAGAATTTTTCAGACGTTCTGTTCGTTGCTAGCTCCAATTTTACTTAAGGTTATCGCGATGCTTACAAGACTGGAAATCTTCCACCTACGCTGTACCAAGGCCACACTCCTGAAAAGTAATGATTCTGACAAACTGCGTAAAGTAGAAAGATATCGTACCATTTGTTTATCTAATGTAGATTATAAACTATTCGCTAAGATTTTGGCCAACTGTCTTCAACATATAATTGAGCTATTATTTATTGGCTATCAGACATGCGGCATCCGTGGTGATCTATTGAAACTAACATTCACATACCCAGGTCTATACGTGAATGTGTTTCCGGTAACCTCAGCCCAAGTAGCCCTAGTACAACTAGACTTGGCAAAGGAGTTCGATCATGTCAGTCACCAATTCCTGTTTCGTGCTCTATAGCATGTGAACGCAGGATCTTGGCTCACCGAAGTTGTGCCAATGGCTCGACAAGAGTGACAGTCCATAATCAACTAACCCAGCCAATTCACCTTCTTCCATCGGTTCGTCAAGGGTGCCATTTATCACCACTCCTGTTTTTGCTTATACCTTGAACCATTATGTATGCGCATAATACAGCACATTAATGTTGGAGTGTTTGATCTATCGTCCTTCGAAGTGAAAATCTTAGCATATGCTGATGATGTCGCTTTCTTTTGTACTGGCAAGGTAAGCGGGGAGAATGCTCTTGCCATTAAAACAGGAATTTTGTGAGGTTTCAGGTGCAGCCCTTAATTTCGAGGAAAGCTGTGGAATTTCTTTGGGAGAAGGGGGAAGAACACCCGGTTGCTTCACCAAATCAATTGCAATAGTCACCTAACGTATTTTGGAGTACACCTCTCGTAGTTTCGCAGTACTGATTCGCATTGGTCTAAGCAGGTGGTGAAGGTAGAGCGCCAAGTGAATGACTGGCGTGGAGGGCAGCTGTCCATCTTTTCTTGTGTTCGGGCGTGTAACACGTGTAGTGTAAAACGGTCTTCCTTATGTTCTACAGGTGTTGGATTTCTCTCGACTGAGGATACAGGCTTTTCACCGGGTTTTGGGAAGCTTCATTTGGTGTGCGCGTAGTGAGCCATTGCGTTACGATAACCTTTTTCTTCCGGTTGCGTGAGGGGGTTTTGGGCTTGTTCATCTTTTGTTTCGCAGCTTCTTTCTCGTTTATTCTACTTTTTCAGATGCGCAAAACCCGTGTTTTAAAGGTGTACTGCAAACACGTCTTGCACATTTCCTTCCTGGTATTGTGGTGTCTTCGGTGTCTGTGGAAGCATGCAGAAGTCTGCGGGGTTTCCTCAAAGAAGTACTTGAGATGTTTCGCTTCTTACAGGCTCGGTTATGCCTTGAGTACATATTAATGCTTCGTGCGTCAATTTCGAATGTCCTGGTTTATGGGCTTTTTACCATGCCTTTATATCGCGTTCTGTACCTGCAGTGTCCCTACCAGGATGTCCTCAACAGAGCGTGCAAAATTTGTGATCCGCCATGTTAAAAATTTATCGTTAAATTACACCCTGGTACGTTCCCTGTTAAAATGTGGATAAACGATTGCGGTCTTTGTATAGCTTGGTCGACACAATGCCACCTCGAAGACGATTCATAACTATTTTGTAGATTACAGAGATGCTGTGCCTCTCTGGGACATTTTGCAGCGAATACCCACAAAAGACGCGGATAGCAGGCCTTTCTCAATCCGATTTTTGCCATACGGCTATCCTGGTGAACCACCTTATGACATGTTTGTGTTGATTGGTTTGTAAAGTCTCTGGAAATGTCGCTTTGTGATAGGCATGCTGAGCCACCAAGATCGACAAAGTCACATGTCCGAGAAACTGTGGCGTTTGTACATAGTGTGTATAATTCGTTTCACCAACCCCCGGACCGGTTCCCTCCTTTGAACGCTTGTGTATGTTTGTCTGAGCTTTGATGTATTTATGCTTTTCCTAACTTCTGTGTATTATTTTGTTTTCTTGACTATGTATTTAGTGCTTGTAGTTGTCACGTTTGAGCGTATTGTCATATCTAATAAAGAAAAAAAGAGAACTCAATTGGAGAGACGCCGGCGACATAACGTGATGGACCCAAGTTCGACACCTACCACAGGAAGCGTTTTTTTGTCTTTCCAAATGGATGCACTTGTTGCAGTTCCCTGCCCCGGATAAGCCGGTACCCCTCGGGCCTTCATTGTGGCCCAGGGTTTAGGTTTCCAGTTTCACTACGCAAAGGTCGCGAGTTCAACCGGTACCTCACTAACCGCAATTGTTTCGGTGCAATGGACGGACAATACTCTGCTGTCAAAAATCTGCAGAAATTCGGAGCATTGTCTACTAAGGCATAGCTTTATTACGCCGCTAGTATACACTGAGTTCATTAAAGCCGTGTTTGGCTATAACCAGCCAAATACTTAAGGTTATTTTATTGCTTTTAAGTTTTCTTTTGTTTATTCTGCAATTATTTACATTTAGATTGATTGATTGTAGGGTTTAACCCACCGACGCAACGCAGGTGATGAGGCGCGCCGCAGTGGAGGGCTCCAGATTAATTTTGACGACATGGGGATCTTTAACATGTGCCGAAATGTCGTACACACGGGCGTTTTTGCTTTTCGTCTCCGTCAGAAAAGCGGTCGCCGCGGCCGGGAATCAAACCCGCGTCCTCGCGCTTAGCAAGCGCAACGCCTTAGCCACTGAGCCACCGCGCGGGTATGTAGCATTTAAACCACTGTAGTGACCGTGTCCTTACTCTGCTAGCTACGTATTTTCCGCATATGAAAGGCATAGGGTGGGGTTGCCTCGCTTTCGCCATTTTTTTTTTCATTCGTATTTCGGGGCGTTGTATTCTGGGAATGTTTGGTTGAGTCTTAGTTTTTTGGAGGACATGCATAGGTTGCATACTTTTCAATTCGTCGTTTCATATTTGTAAAATATCAGTTTTCTGCATTTTTTCGTATTTTCGGACTTTAAAAATTACGTTCTACCAATATTCCCCATTTGCGCTCTCATGGCGATTAAGTGTGTTACTTCCACGAATACTGCATTTTTGTGAATATTCATGGCGTCATACGGTTTGCTCATTTTCGCTATCTTTTTATTCATATTTCTAATGTTCTTTTCTCGACGTTTTTAATTTAGTCTTCGCCTTTCGGAGGAGATGTCCAAGAGGTATATTTTCAATTTGCTGTGTTCATTTTTGCAAAATTTTTATTTGTTCTATTTCAGCAGCGAAGCTGTTTAAACTGAAGCTTGGTCCGGTGGCGTCAGACAACACAATTGGCTGCGTATCTGCTTCTTTCGTTGGAAACGTAGACAAAAGACGATAGTCTTTGTCGACATTTGCCAAGTAAATGCCTCCCTTCGCTTTCCCGCTCACCTCTCATGTTGTTTCTCTTGCGACGCGCTCTTCCAAAGGTAAACACGCTAAATGTTTGCTCAAGTCAATTTAAATTTACCGCGTTTCACTGCTCCCGACCCTGTGCCTCGATGCCAGTGCTGCCGTACGGCGGAGACACGCGTGAATCGAGACGCCCTACTTCAACGTTTTTAGTACAGTCGGCCAAAGGCTTGTCTATAACGCTCGAGCGGCGTGCTCCGGACTGCACGGGAGACATCTAGCGATAACGCCTGGTTTGAGATCAGTAGAATGTGAGCATGCGCGCCCCGTATCAGCGCGATGGCTGTGTCTCTCCTCGCTGTGCCCGTCGCCTTGGCTTCCACACCTTCTTTGACCGCAATAAGCGCTGCCTGCCTGCGCGGGCGGGCCGGGAAACAAAAGCGCAGATTAGCCGCCTTAACGCGGGCGGCGCGAGTTTTTCGTCTGCATTAGCTTTGGCGCGCAGCTGTTTATTGCGTTATCATTCTTCCAAAGCTGCATATAAGTACCGCATGCACCACTACCAGGTTTCTGCGCTCGGCTTTGCGCGTCACTGCTGGCGGGCTAACGCCACAATACTTAGTGCACTGTGCACGCGGTCACGAACCGATATATAGTCACAATAAAACACAGGCAGCGATGCGTTTTGGGCGATTGTTGTTCGTTTTCTCGCACACAGTAGTTAAACGCAGCCAACGCTGTACTAACAATTGCTAATCTCCACTATTGTTTCCTCGCCTTGCAGTGAAGGCAGCGCTTCTCACGGCGAAAGAAGGTACGGAAGCCAGGGCGACCGGTACAGCGACAAGGGAAACAGCCATCATGCTGATGCGGGTCGCGCATGCTCCCATTCTGCCGGTTTCAAACCAGGCGTTATCACTAGATGTCTCCAGCGCAGTCCGTAGCACGGAGCTTGCGCGTCATAGACAAGCCTTTTGCGGACTGTACCTCGTTGCCCTAGTCCACGTGCGTTCGAAGCAGAACGTGGAGCCTATCCAGTGGAACTTTCGTAACAGTTGCCGCTTGATTTCTGAAAATTCCGCCAGAAGCTGCAGTGGCGCGGGCGGCAGCAGGCGACAGTTTGAATTTTTTTTTGTGGAGTTGATGTAGTATTTAATTTCGCGAAAATCAAGCATCTATGGTTTTTTTTATAAAGAAGCACTAGAGATATCCCTTGTGTATTAAGTTTCTGTCTTATATATGCGTAATGCCTTGTTCTTGTTCAACAATGTTGACAATGATGAACATATAAACCGGACTTAGACGTTTAGATTTGGTTGTGAGTATATAAGACTATTGCGCAGACTGTCTATGAACATTGTCTACTTAATGAGCATCTTTCCAACCACTTCGCCGCACATGGGCCCTTTAAAGTTTTGTTTACTTTTATACAAAGATGCAGGATGGGAAGACATTTTCGGGTAAAATAAGCAATCCGATATCAAAGCATGAAGGCGCAATGCATCACCAGGAGCGGCTGCGCACCAAGTCCTTCTGACATTACAAGTAGTATACGTAAATGCATTCCTTAGGCGTCGTGTCAGTAGTTTTTACTTCTTTCAATTCTTCTTTATCGACTTTGATCGTAACAATAATCTACATTAGCACTATTAACCGTCACATGCGTGAAATGGATGAATTACGCATTTATTATGCATATACGGTATGTTATGCGTCACGCATTTTTTTACCAACATAATAAACGGCTGTGCTCTCCAAACCATGTTTCCGCATTTAAATTCACTCGCCGCATGACATTCATTAAATGTATTTGCATGATCAATGACAAGTTGCCGAAATACTTTCCTCGCGGTTTTACCGAGGAACGGAAGCGACTGACTGTTCTCACGAAAACATTTTTCTGAACAATGCTGGTCGCGGCGCAGAATAGCAAAAAGAAAGTAAAGAACTCACTAATATAATGTGCCGCACATGTTAAAATGCCAAAAAAGTAAAGAAATTTGCCTTGCGTGCCTGGTTCTCGCGCTGCAACTGCCGAAAGACGATTGCCTTGCCGCCCCGGTCGCGTACCTCCCTTTCCTTTCTACCCCTCTCACACTTCGCGCTCTACCTCACCCGGATCTCGCGCTCATCCCAGGATAAATGCAACGAAGGTGTGTGAAATTCAATTCAATTATCATACGTTCGTTCACCTCTGACACCATCTGTCAGGATAGCGCGTCCTTATTTTATTTAGCTTTATCTATCCTTGGAACAGCACGAGGAGACAGGGATTGTTTGAGTGTTGCATTTTCTCGTGTATCTTCGAAATAAGCTGAAAAGGTAGTTTTTCTTTCTTACTTCCTGACGTAAAAACAAATTCAACCTGTATTGCAGTTAAATCAGCAGCGGTACAACCGGTTGTTTACTTGAATCCTGCCTCGAATATGCCCAAGTTTATTTTGAACGATGAATAATGTGGACATTTATAAGCCATGCCAGCTGTTTTAGTAATTTGGAGCCACCCTTTGTATAAAAACTTCTGTTTCCCTCTTTCTTTCACTTTGGCAGGGCGGCTGAATTCAGAATTAAACGCAGCAGAATGACAGACAAACAGAAATTTATGCACTTAGAATTCGAACCACCAATGTCCGATGTACACGGTCAACGTGCGGCCCACTGAGCTACGGAAACAAACAGCAGTTTCTGCGGCATTAGGCGCGCGCCAAGCAGAGGACTACTGCTTTATGTGGCGGATTGCTTCAAACTAGTTCGATTTCAGCATTCCGCGCGTCTAAGCTAAGAATTTTTTTATAACGGTTGTCCACGTAGCTTTCACCTGCCCCCCCGCCTTCCCCCCAACACACACACACACACACACATATATCTGACCAAAAGCGACAGGATTATCTAAGGGCAGAAAAGCGATCTTGCGATCACCCGGTGGTGTGCGTGTCCACCCTGCGGAAAACGTGCTTCTTGTACGTTACATTTACGTTTTGCGATAAAAACTTTAGTTGCTTTCTGTTGTTTGTTACGTAGGCTAACTTTGGTAACTCTTCTGTTGCCAATAATTGATCTTACGTTTTCTACAAACGCTGCAGCCACCCATGCGCATGCAGCCTTTTCCTCCACAGAAGCAAAGTAGGCGGAACGTCATAAGCCACAATAAATAACAGAGCAAAAACTGGACCGACAACATGCAAGGGGAGGACACAAACAAGGGTTGTTTGTGTACTCCCCTTTCGTGTCTTTGTCCTCTTTTTGCGTTGTTATTTCTAATGAATCAGTACCACCTAGCCAGCTTACAACACTTTATAAGCCAAAAGACGGATCGCATATGTGCTAGGGTGAAGCTAATTTTGTTTCCTATATTTTAATAACGATAGTATACTCTAGAAGCGAACAAAATAGCTGCATTTATTAAGGCCCAATTTTTCTGAAAACACACTTTTCTCGAGAAATAGCACACAGATTCATGACACCCCATATACATACAAACGATAAAATTGCTCGGAATCAACCAGAAGATTCCGGCGCATGGTGTGGACCGAAAAGTATTCGTACCTGACCGAAGATGCGGGAGTGCCTATATTCTGTTGGACGGTCGCTTCTTTCTGGCCTGTTTGTTGCATTAGTCAAGAGCCGAGTCCGGGCCCCTTGGGACATGTCTTCTGAAATGCCGCTGCAGTTGCCTATTGACAATACCATCACTAGAAAAGCGAACAGGCTGATGGCGGAGACCGAACGACGGGAGGTCGTGACAGGCACTGCCACCGTCGCGGAACTTTTAAGGAGGGCTCTAATTGGCGGAAGGTGACGGCATGTTTTAGCCCTCACGTAAACGACAGCGCACCTTTAGAGTCTGGCTGTGGCTGTGTTGTTTTCAACGAGTACAATGCAAGCGTAACACAAAGAAATTGCCAAAATGGTCATAAGGTTGGGCCACTGTTGCATGAATTTGCAGCAAAGTCACAGTCACTAGCGACTTGCGAGGCGTGTGTGAATGTTGGAGCGCTGACATTAGGTCATCGCTTTTTTTAATGTCGTAAGGCGAATGTGCGTATGTGAACTCTGCGAACATTTCTCCCCACTATGCTCAAAGCCCTGAAGAGGAGTTTCCGTAACAGTTTCTCTGTCAACGCTTTGGAAACCGCACCGTGGTGGGAAATTTTAATGGGTTGCGGTTTGGAGAGGTCCACCTCGACTTTACCATATGAAGAGACTTAGACTTGAAACAAGAAGGCATGGAATGCGATTCTTTTTGCAGCAATTTCACGAGACGACCTGTGGCAATGAAGACGTGAAGCTGATGTAACGTGGCCACAAAAGTCAGCCGTCATTAAAAGGGAACCGATACCTTTTGTTTTCAACTTTTTTGACGTTCAGCGATTTCTATAATGCACAGAAAATAAAACATCTTTCTTTTGAAACGAGCCGCAAAATATGTGAAAAAAATGGAAGCATTTCAACCCCCAAAGTTGCGAGTTGGCTATACCATGTCAGTCATACTCCAACGCGATCATGCTCACGTACTTACATTAGGGCCATTACCTATTGCTTCCTTTTATTTGCTTTTATTGGATTGAATTGGATTGGATTTTATTGCTTTCTACTGCTAGGTCAAGCTAACAATAGTGATAAATCTCCAAAGTGCCCAAGAACACAACACGGAAGCAGCTCAAGAAGTGAAATAACCATGACTACTCGATAATTCCCCTGTTACTCGACTCGACCGTTCCAAAGGCGTTCGAACAAATTCCTGTAGAGAACCCCATTGGAAATACATAGGGCGCGCTTGTCAGTGAGCGTTCAACTGTCAATTGAAAGTGGCCGTGTAGCCCACAAATAAGACAGTTTCGTGGTGGAGCTCTTCACAACACAGTCGATTGACTAATCTCTGCAGCCAACATTGAGATGTGAGCGAATCACGATTCCGAGCATTAGATTTGACTCAAACGTTCTGTGTGCCCTGGGGCATCACGAAATGCAATCATGATATCTGCATTGCTCACTGCAGCAGCACAGACTACACTTATTTAGTCAAACATTATGCATGGCATTGCCTTCGCTAAATGTTCTGTGTTGGGGGCATGAGTTAGTCACTAAGTGCACTGTAGTAAAGCTATATGACAGGATTGCATCGTCGTCGTCATCATCATCATCATCATCACTTCCGCCAGCCTATCTACACCCACTGCAGGGCAAAGGCCTCTCCCATCAATCTCCAATTATACCGGTCCTATGCTAACGGCGCCAATGTATCGCCGAAAACCTCTGGATCTCTTGTGCCCATCTAACTTCCGGCCACCCCCCGCCACGCTTGCCTTCCCTAGGGATCCACTCTGTTACCCTTAATAACCAACGCTTATCTTGCCTTCGCATTGCATGCCCTGCCCACGTACATTTCGCCTTTTTAATTTCCACAAATATGTCCTTCACACGCGTTTGTTCCTTAACCCACTCCACTCTCTTGTTGTCCCTTAATGTTACACCTACCGTCTTCCGTCCTATTGCTCGCTGAGTAACCCTTTTAGTGATCCTCGAAGTTTCTGCCCCGTAGGTAAGTATAGGTAAGATACAGCTGTCATACAATTTCTTCTTCAGGGACAATGGCAGGCTGCATTGCTTATCGGAGAATGTCTGCCATATGCACCCAACCCCATTCTGATCCTTCTAATTATCTCTGCTTCATGGTTGGGATCTGGGGTCACAACTTGGCCTAAGTAGATATATTCGCTTACCACTTCCACTGCCGCGCCACCTATCTGAAACCGCTGAGCTCTCACGAGGTTATTGAGAGTTTCTTTAGTTTTCCGCATATTAATTTTCACACCCACGGTTCTACTCTGCTTGTCCGGGGCTGTAAGCACGCTTTGCAATTCGTCCCCCGAGTTACTTAGCAGGCCAACGTGATCAGCAAATCTGAAGTTACTGATGTATTGTCCATTAAGCTTTAAGCTTCGCGCCCATCTGTTCCGAATTCAATGTTCTGAATACCTGTTGTAAACATGCTGTGAATAACATTGGATAGATTGTGTCTCGTTGTTTTACGCCCTTCCTTACCGATATTTTACTGCTCTCCTTATGGAGGATGATGGTAGCTGTGGACCTATCGTAGATATCCTCTAGTATTCTGATGTAATGCTCATCTACACCATGATCACGCAATGCCTGAATGACTGCTGAGGTTTCGACCGAGTCAAATGCTTTCTCATGATCAATGAAGACCATATATAAGGGCTGAGTATATTCCGCGCATTTTAGTATCACCTGATTGGTCATGTGAGTATGGTCTATTTATGAATAGCTTTACGAAACCCTGCTTGTTCATTAGGTTGACTGAAATCTAATGTGGCCGAAATTCAGTTAGCGATTACCTTGGTAAGTGCCTTGTAGACGACTGACAGTAAGTTGATCTGCCTGTGATCGAAAGCTTCGAAAGCCAAGCGATTGATATAGTCATAAGCGTTCGAAACTCGTAAACCGCTGGCGCTTGTCATACGTTTCCCCGTTGTGTAGCGCAAGGAAAACTGCAGGTACATTTGAGGCAAAATCTACGTAATTAACCGGCAGCGCTAGCTTTCATTTAGTTAGGAGCGCTCGTTGGGTTGGTTTTTAGGGTAGCAAGCGAAAAAAAGTGGCAGTGCAACGCCGGCACGTGTGGGAGGAAAAGCAAGCACAAAAAGAACAGAACTTCCGCTGGTGCAGTTTAGGAAGGGAGCGCGCGAACACTGCGAAGATATGAAATTTGAATTAAATTGGGTGGTAGCATTGAGGGGATAAGGGCGCCACCGCCCATTATGGCGAATCATTGCTCTGCACTTAGGATAGGTTTCGCATTGAGTGGAATGGCTTTAATTTTTTTTATTATTTCGCCGCCCAGGGGCTTTCGTCCTCAGTGGGCAACAAGAACAGAGAGAGAAGCAGCAAGGCGTCGCCGCCGCCACGAGCTGCCGGACACAAATCCTGACCAATTTTGCTCTCAAGCTGCCTCCATCAGAGTGAAAATGGCAGGAGGCGAGCAATGATGCCTGCCATCGCATTGATGGCAGGCGTCATTTATAAAGCCATTTCCAAAATGGCTTCAGAAAGCCAGTATGGAACAACGCATAAAAATGGCCCAAAACAGACCCGCAGAACAAACCCCCAAACTATCCTTACAACCAAACGCTGTATACTCGAGGTAGTGTCACTCATTCTGGAATCTTGACTTCAGCTACTTAGAGACCCTTGTGATAAATCCAACGCAGTGACACTAAATAAGCATCGCTAAAGGCAGGTGGAGGTGGCAGGGATTGCACGCCTGAAGTATTATTACAAGCAGTACTGACTGGAAACGCTAATTGCTCGAGGCGTAATTTTTTAAATGACTGAGATGCACACGCATTGATGTTTGTGTCGACAATTGGCCGGCCTGAACATTCAGTCCTTCCACTGTAAACTTTGGGGTTTCATTGTCATGATTCTTTTTGGAGCTTCAAGTAGCATTTAGTATAAAAAAAGGGCAATTCATTTTGCCTTATATAGGGCCAACCTACCCAAACTACTGTGGTATTATTAATCCCAAAGAACATGTTTGTAGCGCATCCCAAAAAAGGTCTTTTTGGCTGCTGAAAACGAAAACGGTGCTCCTTTCTTTATTATCGCAGTGTTAAAATAAAAACTGTAACCGAGTTGGAACAAATTCTTATTGAAAAAACATTGCCTAACAAAGACAAAATTGTAAAAAGACGCGTGTTTGTGCCTTTTCCTCTCCTGTATAACTGTTAGCACTGCCCCTTGGTTCGCCTAAACGCCGCTGCCGGCTTGGTGTGGTGAGACCCTTCAATCACTTACTGCCACACTGTAGGCCACTGGATCAAAGCCAAACAAACGTGACACCGCATTTGCCAAACAGTACGCTGTTTGTTGGGAGCCTGCATTCATCTGTATTTACCCAGTGCATCAAAACGACCGTTGAAGTGTCTGAATGTACCGAATTGCAGTGGTCTTCAGTCATATGCAAAATACAGGTGTAAAAAGTGGTTATGATGCAGATACGTTCGACTAGTTAACTGGACTTTGGTGAGAGCGTTAGTTTATGTGTAATCAAGTGCAAAGTTGAAATAAATTGAGTAAAGAGCTTATCCACATACCTATGGGAGCCTACAAGCCATTTCAGATTGAGTGAGGAGATGGATTGTACATTAAATTTGTATACAAATGTACTTCAAAGATTTCTTGCATTTTCTCTAGGACTACCCTTTATGTGTCTTAGAGGATAATACATAATTATCTAAAACGTTTTTTTCCAGTGTTTCTGTTCACCTAGTATCACACTTTTTGATACAGTACCTGCACGCTCCTATAGCAGCGCATCAACGTACTGCTTAACTATCTATAAACTTTTGAGAAACTAGTGCAGGAACTTTATAGAGAATTGATAGGATTGTATGTTGCAGTTCTCGCTAGGGGTATTTACCAAAATATTCTGCCATTTCCGTGTTTATGATTCTTAGTTCTAACTTAATTATTGCGTCGGGAGTGCTTCTCGAGAGGCAATCTGTTGCAACGAATCCCGGAACAATAGAGGCAGAAATCGCAGAACGCACTTGTTAAAGGTTGAACTGAAGTCTAACCAGTACAAACCCGATGTGGCAATTATCTACCAAGCAAGCGGTAAAATTGTATGAATTACACTCTAAAAGTATATAAACATTGAGAATACGCTCAAAATTTTGTTATGTATATATAGCCGCCACCAATGTGGAACTACAGCCGCACTGAGCCCTGGGGAATAGGTGAAGCGGAACAGGACAGTACAGATGTGCTACCAGCCGACGAACCTAATTTTCTTTCACACTGGTGCTGTGCGAAAGCTCGTACACCCTGCTGCGACTGTAAGTGAACCAATCTGATTTTGCATTTTAAGCTATATGCAAATAGCAAACATTGACTAAAGAGAGGAGCCTGTTCAAATAGTGCTATGAGTACTATGCTAATCTTTACTGCCTCTTATAACCACGTGCAAGCAATTGTCATATTGTTAGATACCATCGATTTGGTCATACACTTAATTTTACAACAGAATCGTGCGTAAAGCCTTTGTCTTTTAATTTGGTAACGTATTTGCAGCGATTTTTTCGTAGTGTTTAACTAAGCAGACCTCATATTACTTCCAGTAATTTCTATCTTCTCATTTTGGGGCCACGCCGGTGACGTAAATTTAATTTCCCTTGCCCAGAAAACTCTCCTTCCCGTGCGACGTCATTCCAACTTCACTGGGATACGGCATGGTATATCAGGCCGTCAAGTACATGTCCTCCATCCTGACATAGAACACATTTACTCTTCATGCAACAGACAATCATCCCACTTTCTACACCCGCACCGCGGTAGCACTCCTTCTACCATCCACTGAGCACACAACGTGGTAAAGCAGCGCCATTCTTCCATTGGACCTTCCACCTGTCGAAGGTCCGATGGGAGAACGGCGGACTTTCGGGCCTTCGACCTGTCCTTTGCCTCCTCCTGCGCATTGTCTAGTTACGGCAACGTTACATATTCGCAACACGCGCTAGGCTATTGTCCGGCCCATCAGTAATTTATTTCGGAATGCTGGAAATGGGTTGTTTATTATTTGTTTCTCTCTCTCCCTCTATATCTCTATAGCAGGCACCCTCTGAGACTTGATGTGAGTTCTTATTTCAAAAAATAAAACTTTTTTGGGTTTTCGTATACTGCTTGCCACAGTTTGGCAACGCCGCCACGCCGGCAGGAAGCGGGGAAAACGAAGGCAAGGGAAAGGGTTGTCATTCTGAGGCCTCGGAGGCCAAGGTTTGTGTGTCGTTGTAGCACACTCATAGATGACGCTGCGTGCTCACTCCGCAAACTGAAGGCAGCCTAAATGATTCCCAAGCCAACCTCAAGATGGCGCCACATGTACTGCTGGGGCCTTCATCTCGGAAGGGAGCGGTTTTTAACCACCGTCTATGCGGCCAGCGAAATCTGCTCTTTCTGCGTGAGCTCTGCAGCATAGCATCGTGAGACAACACTATTTCAACCACAATAGCAGTTGTGTGTTCCCTCTACCTAGGATACAATGGGTCGTAGAAAAATGACTTCGAAAGCAATTGACTTCGGCCAGTAACGGGTTGTCGGAGTGCACAAAAAGTGAAACAAGAAATCAGCATACGCTTCTGCGTATACAACAATACGTTAGTAATATGTAAATACAGTGACAGTTCGTCGAATTGAAAAGAAACGCGCTTTTATTGCGACAAAGTAATAAGGCTCACCTAGGAATGTCTCCTCATGGCCCAGCACTCGAAACGCCGAGAACACTTCTCAAGTTGAAACTTGCGTAGTTTGGTACAGACGATTGTATGAAATCACAATTCATTATTTCATCTTTGCTCACCCTTTAGCACCCTCTGTGGCATTGTTTAAAATGTACTCGCGCGTTTAGAAATGCCATAGAGCCATGGGTTTAAGCTTGTGTAACCAGGTGGGAAGGTGCCATAACGCCGTTTACAGGATGCACACCATTATTAGTTCAACTGCGATGCTCTGGCGCAGTTTAGGACTCAGAGCTGGTATGAAGAAATGGACACAGAAAAAAGAAGACCGATGAAGTCCGCGGTAGTATCGTACTTCCACGCGCTGTCTCACGGCTTTAAATAGGCGGACCAAGCCATATGAAATTGATGTTGCCTCCGCGCCGCGTAACCTACCTAACATTTGTGAAGTCTTTCAAAGAAGGATTGAAATACATGCGCTTGGTTCGATGCACGGCTAAGAACGTCATAAAATGTGTCCCCTGTTCGGCTGGTATAATTTACGAGTTGCCCTGGTTTGTGAAAAGGTGTATATCTCGAAAAGTGGGCGTTGTGTTAGCACTCGGTTCAGAAACCACTAACCCTCTTTTTCGGCCTGTGGTGACTTTCATGAGCATTGCTAAGTTCATTGCCTCAAGTGCGAGTGCAGTCCAGCTTTTCAGGACACCATTATTTATTAACGGCGCTTCGACGAGTAACCAGATAAATAATAGGGGCTGTTCACATCAGTAAAGGAATCAAGTATAAGTGAAAAAGAAAACTGCGCATAAAACGAGGACACAAGAGAGGACGACTAGACACACATGGTGCGTCTGTTCTGTTCTCGATTGATGCGCAATTTTCTGTTCGTAATGCACCAACTAGCCCAAGTTTGTATTCTGCTTACGCATCAGTGACTCATACATGGCCTTGAGTGATTAAGAAGGGCTGTTATTAGAATGGCCTGCCGATAACTTGGAGCACAAAAGCCTCGAAGGTTACTGGGGGTGTACTCTTCCCTAACACTAACCATCATGTCTTTCGCGTCTGTCTGCAGTTTGGCTCACCGCGCAAACCTCAAGAATTTAAGGGGCAGCAACTTGGCGGAACATGTGCGCCGATGCCATTACATCTTTAACGCGGCAAAAGTTGCTATACCACTCTTTATCTGTGTAAAATGGCCCAAGGCATTGCTTTAAAAGTGTGGAATAAGGCCACACATATCGGTCATGAAATGAGCACACCAGAAATGAATTTCATCACTCCCTGTTGACCTACACATTCGACCAACAGTCCCCAATCTTATAAAAAAATTCATCACTCAACATTTACAGCCTGTACACCTTTTTCTGCGTGCATTTGTTTGACATTCCCTTCCAGTGTGTTTAGTGAGCACACTATAATTGGCTATTCTTGCCTGATGTGTTTTTGCCTTCTTTTTGCCACCCACTGTTCTCTTTTAAGTTAAGTTTCACGTTTCATACATACTCTTCAGGCCAAGTTGGAAACACAAACTAACAAGGTGTGTGCTTCACAATCTGAGAGTTCTTGAGCACAAAGGCTGAACAAACCAACTGCATAATCAGAAACACTGCCACAGGTACTTCACTACCCCAGACAGGGCTGGCCATTCAAAATTGGTGTCGGACTGTGTGTATGACCTTGCAGCTTAAAGAGACAGGACAATGAAGCGGACGTGTCTTACCTGTGGATGCATTGTACAGTTTATCCCAAAAATCCATTATTTGATTGTTTAGGAGAAGCCTAGAACCTCATTTTATCGGTAATGGGTGGCAGAAGAGAAAAACACCATGCGCTGTTTGTGGCTGCCACACCAATTACAATACTGACGTCCCAATGAACTGCCATGTGTCATGCTATCTCAGCTCTTCAAGATTTTTATCTTCAGCCATTTTGCAGTTAATATTGGCTTTTTGTTTGTTCACGTGCTGGCTGCCCACTATAAAGATGCTAGCAATTTATTAAACTTACATAAAAGTTGGCTGTATCATCATAGAGAACATAAGCATATTGGCAGGGAGGATGGTGAGCAAAAGACGGCACTTTGGAAAGTATTTTTCTCAGGGAAAAAAAAAAGAAACTTCCACAAATTAACTGAAAAAACAAAAATCCCAGGACATGACCTACACATTCTAGACTTTAATCGACTAAGATACTTTACACAATTGTGTCAACCGACTTCTGTGCCCCTTTGACCTAGAACCTCTGTTGAAATTTTTATTTATAACTGATGCATTATTACATTTTGAATCTACAGGCTGCGTTTCTGTAGGACTTCAGAACAATGCCTGGAATCCCGGTTGGTCGGTCAATTTCCAAAAGGATCACACACTCAACTGTTGCAGTTAGCTTGCAGTATTCGAGCTCTAAATACCAACTAAGCCCTCCTGAGAGCCAATTTGTTTGTGCAGATGCTTCCAAAGCAGAAGTCTATCAGCATTTATGTGCAAAGAGCAAACCTGGAGGATCAAACATTCCAGCTTATTTAAATAAGAGTCCGAGCTCCTATGTCTTCAATCAAGGTTACCCAAAGAAGGAAACTGGTCCTCAAAACCAGTACGCTGGAATAGGTTGCCATTACAAGTCAGACCACACAAACACCCCACTACCGCATTTGCATGAATCTAACGCGCACCTTTTTTTCGCTAAAAGTAGCCGTCAAATTTGTGTGCGCATTACAATAGGGAACAAAACCGAAATCAGCTTCAAAGCGTCCAGCGGCATCGCCATGGGCACAGACCCCTTCCAAAATCCAACTCAATCCAATCCAGAATAATCCGTCAACGTCACGCAAGTAAATTTTGGTGTGCCCATTCCCCGATGGGCATACCTCCACTTGCCGTTGCACATATTTTTTTGTACATCTTTATTTCTTCATATAATTTGTTAAAGCCGTTGCGGCCGAACTAGGGTGATTTAAGGTTGTGGAGGAGGAGGAGGATCCGTATCTACACTTCTTCAAGATGGGCTGGCCCAGAGGCCAACTCTGCGAAGAAATGGCCAGGTCCTTCTTTTACCTAAAAGTATTGAAGAAAGGCCTGCCAGTGCTGAAGTGCGTCCGATGGGCCAATGTGCGATGGCGGATCGATCCCCTCTTGCAAGGTGCAAGGTCGATGTCTGCCGAGGGACTGAAGTGCCCTCTCCCGTGGCGCTGTAAAAGCAGGGTAACTCCACCCCAGAAGATGCTCGGTCATGCCTTTTGCAGGGCATGTTGGGCAGTGTGGGGTCATGTATGAGTGCGGGTTAATGGGGTGCAACCGTCCTGGTGAGAGAAGTTCACCAAGTCTGGCCTCATTGAAGTACCGCCTCTACCCTCCAAGGTGTACTGGGCGGATGGCGATATACAGTCGCCGACCGATTTTTCGGACTCGACAACAACCGCTGACAAGTCCAAACAATCGGGAGTCCGAAAAAAAGGATTCACTGGGATGATGATAAATAAACTTTATTGGAGGGAAAAAAAAGCCTTTATTAGCCCAACGGCTAGATAAACGCATGTATGCGCATCTGCACACACGCATACCCACGCGCTACTAAGTCCACCTGTACTTCCGCCAGCATTTTTGACTGTCACTGTAGGCAGACAATAGCACTGTAAGGGCTCGCGCTAGATAAGTATTTGATGCCTCTGGTGTTGGTGGCATGTCATCATTGGAGTCGCTGTCAACCTGCTGCGCTGGTTTGAGGACCCGGTGTACGATTTCGTCACCCGACTTGGCACACGGAAGGATGGCACTATCGATGTGGGTGAAATCTTCAAAACGTAGTTGCTCCAACATCAACACCGCTAGCACGGAGGCCATCGAAAATGTTGGATGCTGCGGCAGGCGGAATCTCAGTTGTAGGGTTCTGGACTGTGTCACTATCCTCACCCTCACTGCCAATCACAAATCTCACATGCCGAAAGCAGTTGTGGATCGTGTCCTGTGTCATTGCCCTCCAGGCATCAGACAGGATGCCGATAGCCGACAGCACATCGACATTGTAGCTTTTGTCACTGTCCACACAGAACAGCACACGATTCAGAAAACGCGATCGGTAGTGCAGCTTCAAGTTCTTGATGACACCTTGGTGCACTGGTGGTATTCGGCGGTAAAAATTCCAAGAGCACCGAAGCTGGAGTCTGAAAAATCGAACGGCGTGCTGCACGGCGTCCAAACTATCAGTTGTGGATATACATGTACTTCAATGGGACAAGTGGCCGAGCCGCAAAGGTGTCCGAATAAACAAACAGGTCCAAATTTTCAGCGTCCGAATAAACGGTCGGCGACCGTAGTTCCTCAGGGTTAGCCGAAGAATGCTGAGGCGATATCTTTGTGCGCGATGTCATGGCTCAGCCCTATTCATAAGAGGCGATGGTGGATGTGAAACGTCGGCAGGGTCTCAAGAAGTAGAAATGACAGCGCATCTAGGCGAAGGCGCGGAAAGAGCTGCAGCCACGCTGTCTCGTGTGCTTTTTCGTTTCCAGTAATTCCTTGATGTTCAGGAATCCATTTTATGACGACTTCGTAGCCTTCTTCGCGCAGACGATGGACTTCTTTCCTAATAGAGCCAAGAATGGTGTAGTCTGCTCCCCCTGCACAGCAAGCGGTGTACGCTGCTTATGGGTCAGTGCAAACATGGTAGGTGCAAGGCGGATCTTGTCTTTCTCCTATCCGACTGATGGCAAGGCGTGAGGCAATGAGCTCGAGGTTAGTGACAGTGTGCTCCTCGGAAAGCCGTTGATTGATTGATTGATTGTGGGGTTTAACGCGCCGACGCAACGCAGGCGATGAGGCGCGCCGTAGTGGAGGGCTCCGGATTAATTTTGACCACCTGGGGATCTTTATCGTGCGCCGAAATCTCGTACACACGGGCGTTTTTGCTTTTCTCCTCCATCAGAGGAAAGCCGTTGAACTAGGGTGATGTCGGACTTGGAATTACGGCAAGGTATGGCAGCGCCTTGCTGAAACTGGGCGGCATCTGTGTACAGTCAGATGATCCCTTCTTAAGATAGCTTGTTGAGCGGCATCTGTGTACAGTCGGATGATCCCTTCTTAAGATAGCTTGTATGACGGCTTTCTGTGATGTCTAGCAGCAACTTTGCGGCTTTGTGGATTAGCTGAGTTCTTTAGTAAGTACAGTCGAATCCCGTTACAACGAAATTGACGGGACGTGCAAAAAATTTCGTTGAAGCGAAAATTCGTTGCGGCGAAATCTGCCCCAACACAGCACGGAAGGGCAGGAAAAATAGCACGGTATATTTCCGCATCATTGGCAGCATAATACAATGTTTAGAAAAAAGAGTGACGCGCAGTAACGTCGTGTTTAGTCAGATAACAAACATACCAATGGTTATCTGTTTTTTTACCAGCACGCAAAGAGCGCGATACTGAGGAGAAGGGGAGAGGTGAAGAAATGAGGAAATGCAGGCGCAAAGCGTATTGCTGTACAACAAGGCGTTTCCACCGAGCTGATTACTTGCAGATAGCTGCTACGCGGTTGGAAGCCCCCCTCTCGCTTGTGGCAGGAACGGCGCCGTTATCTTAATTATCCTCTGACTAGGCACGGCAGCAACTGACCTTGGCAGGCAAGCCGTGTGCGCTTGCATTTATCGCGATCACCCGCTCGCGACTAAGATAGGATGACACGGGTTCAAGACTAAACATGAAAACATTATTTTTGCTCTTGAATTTGAAGAACTGTAGCAGGAAAACTGCAAGGGCAGCTGCTGACAACACATACATGACGGCGCTGCGCCAGCAGCCATGTCAGCAGCAGCGCACATTCGCGCGATTTAAACTGGATACGGATTGGCTATAGCTCCGGCTTGGCGAACCTGGCTTGCGCCTCGTGTAAAGACGGCCCGCCGCATCGTTATCACCATCACACAATGGCGTCCACCTATGAGTTTTTTTTTTGTTTTGGGTGGCAGTTTGGGCGCACCGCGCATGTTTTCGGTGAAACTAAGCGTCCTGAACATACGTATAAAAAGTTACAGATAGCTTGCGCTATGCTTATTTTATTGTAAATTAATTGTTCAAACCCAGCCCAAATCATCAAAAATTTCGTTGAAGAGAAAGCAAGCCAGACAAAATGGTTCGTTGTGGCGAGGACTTTGTTGCATTGACTTCTATGGCTAGCTGACGGGGACTTGGAAGTATTTCGTTGAAGCGGACTTTGTTGTAGCGGGATTAGACTGTAATGGCATGCCATCTACAAAGTCGATAGGTTCCTATAATGCGGCCAGAGATGAGAGCCGCTCTAGGTTGTCCATGTTGTAGTTTAGTGCCTGCAGGATATGACAGCCAGCCATTGTTGTGGAGAGATGGACATGCTGGGCTTGCGAGTTCTGCTCGGCAACATCCCACAGGGCACTGATTTTGCTGCACGCGTGTAGATTTGCTACTGGGCAGTACTGCGGTAAACCAGTAACCAAGCGCACTGCTCTGTGATTGATTCGCTCAAACTGAAGGCGCTAGTCACGTTAAGTGGCATATATGAATACCCATAGAGAGTTTTTGAAGATATGATTGTTAGGGCTATCAGCCGAAGCCCAACCTCTTTTATTCCCCATCCACGGGCGGAGACGCGATGCATAAGGCGCAAGGCCTGATGGCAATCGTGCACCGTGCTATGAAGTTAGCTTTTAGTTCCTCTATCTTTGTCAATAAGCATGCCCAGTGTATGAAATGTTTGTTTCCGGCAAATGACTGAGTCCCCTAAACGAAGGGAGATGAGGTTGCGTTCGGAGTCAGCTTGGAGTGGTGGAGTGTTTATGACGACTGTGTACTCCGTTTTCTCTGGAGAGGTTTTCATGGATGCATTCATGGACGACATTGAGACCTGTCTCCAGGACCAGTTCTTGCTCCCCAGCTGACCCCGAATTGGTCCACAGCGTTATGTCTGCATACACGGCATAATAACGACCGGCCATTGACGCAAACCTGGATGGGAGATGTGACATGACAAAGCCTGGGATATGACAACGTCTTAAGGGATGCCGGTTTGGTTCCTCTGCCAGTCACCCTGGGCATCTCCAACCATTACTGAGGAAGTTCCATTAGCAAGAAAGGCCTTTACAAAGCGATAGAGGTTTCTGCCTATGCCTACGACCTGGAGCCAGTTAAGTATGGCAGAGTGGGGCACGGAGACAAATGCCTTTTTGACGTCTACCCCAAAACCACTCAAAGCTGTGCTCTGCTAGGATACGCAAGAATATCGTTGCAAAGCCTGCTGAGAATATCTTGCGCACAAAGCCCTCGATGAAAACACACTTGCATAGGAGACAGGACACTATACCTGTCTAAGCAGCATTTTAGTTTTCTTAGAGCCCTGCGTTCCATGACCTTACAAAGGCTGGACGCCAGGGATATCGGCTGGAGGTCTTGTAATGTCCGACTCGGCCTGCCAGATTTAGGAATTGGTATCACCACTGATTTCTTCCAGGCAAGGGGAAGGTAACCATGTATATTTTTTGTTTATTCTTTCAATCTAAGTGATTTTTTGACATTTTCATGAGGAAAGGCACCTGCGCATTACAGTCGGGAGCGCGTTAGAATCGTGCAGATACAGTATCTTACAGCAGTCTCCGAACGCCAATATCTAGAGAGAAAGAGACCATCTGGCAAAGCATCCATGTGAGGCCGAAAGAAGGAAGCAGTGCCTCACCTGAGGAGGTGGACGCCTGGTTGAAGAGGGGGCACTCCCGGTCCGTGTTGATGTGGCCCCAGGTGTGGCATTTGATGCAGCGCACATTGCGCACGGGAATGCCAAACGGCTGGTCCCGGATCTCCTTGTTGTCCTTGGCAAAGCTGCAAAACACAGGGGCCAAGTAACTATCGTGCTGTCGCCACACATACTAAATAGTTTGCAATCATCGACTGGGTTGAAGATACCAATCACCATCATCATCAGCCTATCTACACCCACTGCAGGGCAAAGGCCTCTCCCATGGATCTCCAATTATCCCGGTCCTGTGCTAACTGCGACCAATTGATCCCCGCAAACTTCTTGATCTCATCTGCCCATGTAACCTTCTGCCGCCGTCTCCATGCTTGCCTTCTCTAGGGATCCACTCCGTTACCCTTAATGACCAGCGGTTATCTTGCCTTCGCATTACATGCACTGCCCACGCCCATTTCTTCTTCCTACTTTCTACAAATATGCCCTTAACACGCGTTTTTTCCCTGACCCGCCCCGCTCTCTTCTTGTTCCTCAATGTTACACCAATCATCTTGTTACCTCACTCGCTGAGTCGTCCTCAAATTAAGTTGAACCCTTTTAGTTAGCCTCCAAGTTTCTGCCCCAAGGTGAGTACCGGTAAGATGCAGCTGTTGTCATACACTTTCTTCTTCAGGGACAATTAAGATACCAATGTGAGGGCTCAAATAACGACAGGCAATGCCCATTTCTCAAGCTTTCCGGACGACAGAGACATAGCCCAAGCCAACCAGTAGTAGTTTAGAATAGTCATCTGCTGTTTGTCGACATCAGAAAAAAAGGCTGGAAGCGAGATAATAGTTGTGGTACTAGATATGCGGACACAGCGTCTGTGAGTGTCCTTTTTGCTCGCTATGTCGGCAAAGCGTTCCCGGACACATGGCAAAACTGTTGCCACAAGTGGAACCTGCAGGTACACCACTGAAAGTCACCAGCAGATTAAGCATCTGCCGGACGCCCTGGCTGCTTTGCATTGCAGGCGCCACTATGGCCAAAGTTCACCGTTGTCATTATTCGCCAGTGCACATTGGAGTTACTTTATACACTGACAGTGTTCAAAGGAGAAGGCACTTAAGGGCGCAATTACAGCCGAAACAAATCCAGCACGGGGCCGCGCAGTCAGCCTACACGACGGGTGTGTGCTACAGGCAAGCGCTGTGAAGCTGGCTTATGACATAGACCGATTGCAGTTCTTTGTTTCTGAAATTTTCGAACAATTTTCCACCGCGCAGGGTTTACACACAGTGCCACAATGCAGCAGCAAGACAGAGTGACGTGAATTGGGTTGATGCACTGACAGGAGCTTGCCTGTCCTTTCATGCAAGTACCGAGACGTGAAGTCGTTGAAAATTCTGTAAAACCAACCAGCTGATACGGCGTAACGATATTTTAAGATGAACGCACTTTCAAGGACATGCGCGTCAACCCGTTTTCACATCACTAGCACCACAACTGCTTATCTATGGCTCCCAGCTTCTTTTGAAACACCACAGATGGTGCACAAAGCCCACAGAAGGGAAATTATTAAAAAAAACTCCCTTTCTATGTGTGCTGCCTCAAATGAATGGAAGAGTGGAATCCTCTGTAAGATCAGCAGTTCATTCAAATCTTAAAAAACAGAAAAAGAAAAGAAAAGGAACCACAAGGCTTCGAGGATTCGTTGCAAAACTGCTACTGTATGATTTAGCTCCACCTCTGGGCCCCATGATAATTGCGCATTCCAGCTATGCTCAGTGAAACTACAGTGCAATCTGTATCTACTTGGTCCTAGAGAGTTGTGCCTGGCTCCAGTTGAGATGCAAGGGCATTATGAAATGCAGAGAAATGGACACTTCCAGCCCTAGCAACTGCATAATTTTTTAAAATTGTATCAAGTTCTTTTCAGAACATGCACGAGCTCTCTTCCCACTTGCTTTTTACTTGCAGACATTTTTTTTCTCTTAACTTTCACTGCTTGTTATCAAAAATGGCGGTTTATTCCAGCAGTGAAGAATACCCATATCCCCTATCTGCATATCTAAAAATCCACCCGTACTCCACTGCTGTGTGGAGCACTGAAACGTACCGATACAGGCCAACCTGTTTTCACAGTTTAGTGTTTCTTACACCTAACTGTACAAAACATTCCCTGTCCCATACAAGCACTTTTGTGAGCAGAAAAGCAGATGGTAACGCAACATTTCAAGCGTGTTTCTATTTGCCAAGCCCGAAAAGTGAAAAAAATTTGGCCACCTTTGTAATTGAGATACGAAGCCCGAGGAAACAGCGGAGCTGCTCGTCGTCTTCA
The DNA here is from genome assembly GCA_013339765.2 of Haemaphysalis longicornis. Classification (NCBI taxonomy): domain Eukaryota; kingdom Metazoa; phylum Arthropoda; class Arachnida; order Ixodida; family Ixodidae; genus Haemaphysalis; species Haemaphysalis longicornis. Next base: position 250,251,107 of record CM023449.1, on the reverse strand, counting down.
CAAGCTTTAACTTGGCTTTTTTTAAGGTCTGCCCCTTTCTTAACAAAAAGATGGTTAAAAAGCGAAGCTTTTGTTTATGCAAACCGAGTTCAATCAATGTCCGAAATCCACCCTCCTAAGGTCCAAAATCCAAACTGCCACAAAGTCCAAAGCCAATGCACACGCTGCGAACCCAAAGGAAATGCTGAACGCCTCGAATGCGATGATAGCGCATTCATAAAAGGCTGGTTTCAGAACGCGAGAGACCGAGAAATTCGATTCCGACCATGGGAAACGTTTTTTTTTCTTTTAAAGCGCACACTTTTGACACTTGTTCGTGGGCTCCTTGCCTCGTCGCCTCTTTCCCTCACACTTCTTGGCCTGGCATTTTCTCACTCTACACTTCACCGAGCGGAGTTTTCAGCTAACGATCCGCACGGGCAGAGCTCAAGCTTAAAAGGGCCATGCAGACAAAATAAAAGCTTCTTTTATTCGAAAGATTTTGTGCTTTATATTGCCCCCAGCACTTGTCCACCAGCAAACGATGCCGTATTCATCGAGAAATTAATCAATTTAGGTTAAACTCTCCCGCCAAATCGTGTGTTTTCGTGACATCTGCCATGAAGTCATGAGGGCGGGTATTCAAACGAACATCCAGTGCGTCATTAGGCTCAGCAGCCTTGCTTGACGTCAGTCCTCCCAGATGGCGCTACCATAGTCAGCCGCGGACCATTGTCCACCGTTGCTTTGTTTATGACCGTATTTGCTCCTGGCTTGTTTTTGTTATGGTATACAGTAATCGTTTCGTGAAATATCGGGTATGCTCGACAAGCAGGGTCGCGTAAGACAACGCTGCTTACGCCAATCGGCCAGTGTCGTGTTAGACAACTCGAAAGCGGCGGGCAGCTGTGCAGTTTAAAAAAAGCATTGTGCGCCCAGTACCAACAGCAGTGCGCATCGGCACTTCTATTTTTACGTGTATTTTCATAACTTTCATTGTTAACCCCACCATTCTTACTGCTGTAAAATGAATGTTACATGTAAGCGCAAATAGCCCCTCCGGCAAGCTTATAAGTCGTGCCTAATTTGAGTTTGCTTTTGCCAGCCCCAGCCAATCAATCGCACAGCTGGGCATATGACATCGCATGTTCTGTTGTGGGAAATGAGCTTGTGGGTCGCATGGCCATTCTCTTTTTTCTTAATTATGTAGCTTATTTGAGCAAAGTGTGAGTTAAAAGTGGTGCCAGCATGGTTCTAACGAGGCAATCTTTTGAACGAACCAAACGTGTTTTGTCTGCATGGCCCCTCTAAACAGCTCCTCCGGTAACAGAGGTGTGGCCGTGACCACCTGTAGTGCATACGGAAGCTTTAGTGAGCCCACAAGCTTGCAATGCCAGCTATCTTGAAGGCACTACACCCAAAGACTCTAACAAGGCTGGTGCAGTGACAAAATACCGGGAAATACTATAAAAATGCAAGAATTCAAATACTAAAGCACGCTCACTCCTCTCTCGGTGCGTTGTACTTGCGTTGCCACTCGAACCTGAACTCCGGTTCCTCATCCTCCTTCTGGTGTTCTGAGGGGGAAAAAAACAACGAAGCTGTTAAAAACTTGAACTGAAGAAAGAACCAGCCTTCAATATAAGCTGCAAGTTCAATTGAATCATGTACTTGGGAGATAAAAAGTTTTTTTTTTCTTTTCTGGCAATATTTAAAAGCTGAAATCGACAGTTCAGAATGAAGCAAGGGACAACGGGAACCTGACAAGAACAGTGGAATCTCATTAAACCATACCCGCATTTCTTTTTAAACGTAGTTAAGCCGATTCTCCGACTCGGTTTCCCTTTAACTGAAGGCATTTGGATAAACCGTAGTGCCGGTTAGTAAGTACTCTCTTCGCGTCCCCATCAGGTACTGTTTACCGAGGTTTCACTGCAATATCGTCTGTAACGCTTACAGTACATGGAAGGTTGAGTTGTCTTCTAAAGGTTGAACTACAGAATTCTATTTCTCTATAACAGCACAGCATTAATTTTTTTTTTCCGCCGACACAGTGCTGAGAACCACAAAATGCAAAGAAGTGGCAAGAAGTGGCAGGTTTGGCAAGTCCCACCTCTTTTGACGCCCGGTGGGGCCTCGTACATAAAGTTCAGTGACAGCTTTTCCTTGCTCTCTTTGCTGACAAGAGATCTGAAACAAAATGAAAGGAGAAAGAAAGAGTCACTTAACCTACCTGTAGGCATTGCGGGCACAGCAGGCACGGAAATTCATCGAAGGCAAACCCCGAGTTTCAAGAAGGAAAACGTGACAAGAACTGTAGGAAGGATTTGTTAGCATGCAAATCAGAATGCAGCACTTGATAACCCTGAAAACTTCTCGGCTGTGGAAGCTGTGTAATAGGAGCTGTAATAGAAAATGGTGCCGAGTTTTAACTTTACGGTGGCGTGTCGGCCGTGCTGGGGGCCGCACAATACTGCCCAGCAGGCCACAGGTTGCCGACCCCTGCTCTAATGGAATAGTCACTACTGATGATGATACTTCAGGCTGTGTGCCCCCGGGGGCTTTCCAGTCTTCTTCGCTTTCCACAAATAAAATGAGAGTATTTATGATTTTTTAAGCAATACAATGACATGCAAACTACACATCATTTCACTGTCTACATGCATTACCAAAAATACGATTAAAACTGTATTTAAACACACTGGCTGAAGAATGAGGGGTTCACTGAGAAGAAAATTAGACACTTTATGTTAGCAATATGCCGGCACAAAACTAAACACACTTTTCTGCTGCAAAACGCCTTCTCGTCGCAGTCCTCACCCCGTACGAGTGAATTGACATCCACCGTAAATCGCCCAGCAGATTTTGGTAGCTATGCTTGTCCTATCGACCATTAACACAACACACAGATTTGCTTCAGTCAAAAGATAGCCTTGTGGGATAACAAATAGTGTGTTAAGTGTGAGCGCTCCAACCCGCTTCCCCAACGGAATAAAATAAGAAGCACAACATTGAAAGGGGATACTCAAGGTCAATTTGCACTTCTCACTCCCAGAGACGAGGCGGGAAAATTCAAAATGTAACGTTTGCGCTTATGTAACATTTGCTTTTACATTATCAAACCAGTTGTATTCTTTTTCAAATGGGACGACTGCTATGACACCAGCAGAAACAAGCCACAGCCATTTCAACCCCTTTAGTAGGTTGCTGTTACAGTAACGCCTAACTGGCATGTGCATTTAGGTTGGAGCATGGTAAAAAAAAAGCCATGTCAAGGCTATGCCACTATTTTCTACACAATTACTTCTGCCTGCCTGCCAGATATGGCTTAACAAAATTCCAGCGTATTTTAGCGTGACCTAGTTGATAATGTTGCTTTCAAAGGCAAAAATTGGGGCCAAACTCATACGTACTGGTATTCACACCTCACTGCTATTTGTCAAGGCATACCTTGCTCTCACATAATAGCCATATGCCTCTCAAAGGTAGCATTGTGCTGCCTGTTCTACAAGAACGTAATGTTTTTTAATTAGGGCAACCCAATTGCAAATATATGCGACACTTCCATATACACAAGCCATCTTTTTCGGAGAACAGCGTTTAGATCCAACTAGTGCTACTACTGTCGGAAAAGCGCCAACACAGGCACTAGCTCAAGGAACGCAATACAATGCTGCTCGGTCTGCTTGTCATATGTCTAGTGATGGTTACCTGTTGTTATAAAGATCCTGTTCTTTTTCATACTGCAATTTGAGCTCTTCCTGCTTCTTCTTTTCGTTCTCGGTCCTCTGTTCAGCCATCCATGTCTGGGAAAAATGAACAAACAAACCCCGTCACGAACGTATAGCAGAATAAGCAGCATCGATGTCGCGTAGAGGGAGCCAATGCTACGAACACGTCCAACAGACTCGTTAAAGCGCGATATAAGCATTACACTACCAATCAGCGAAGTTACGGCACGACCGCGGCAACTTAGTGGCTAGGAAAGGGTTTAACGAAGCAAAAGAAAACTGCTCGCAGTTGAGACGTGATACCTTCATCGTTATTATTGCCTCGTACGTCGAAAAGCGCGTACCTTTTCTACTAAAAGAACGATCGCTTGCTCAAATAAGCAACGAGAAGTTATCAAAACCAGTTTACTTCACAAAAACTGCGGACAGAACGCCCGTTAGACGAAGAAACTTGCGCTAGTTTATGCTAGATGGAGGTTATATGCGGGGTAGTTCAATGCGCACGTAGGATGTGCGCGCCGGTGATTAGGGATCGATTGCGTCAAGCTGCACGGTCACACTGCATGTTACTGCAAGACGACCCCAAGCAAAACAAAGGAAGTAAATGTTCCACGGCTTCTGCTGCTCAACAGTGAGACTTCCGTTGAAGGGAATATGCTGCGCTGGGCGCAAAAACACCTGAGCAGCGCGGGACCGCAGCTTCACGACTAAACACAGCGGCTGTTGCTTACCCGCTTGATGTTGTCCCGCGAGGCCGGATGAAACGGCTTTTTGCACATGTAGTTGTTGTATCCTTTTCCCATGATGAGGGCCTTCTGCGATTATCTAAAACACAACGTAGCACTTGTCGTCTATCCACGCTCATACGACGCCATTAATGTTGAGAGGGGGAGGAGGAGTGCACATACAACTAGACGAATACTACAGCAGCAAAGTGTAAACTTCATAGAGCGAGAGGTGGACATTCGCGCTTGCCTCTTGACGATGATGATGGTGGAAGCTAAAACTTCTCCGGCTCCGGCTCAGCGTTGAAGAAGGAATTAACTTTATTCTTGAGAGAACCGCTTTTTTGGGCGGCCGTCCATCACCACTCCTGTCCGGAGCTCCAGGAGGAGTTCAACCAGCCCTCGTTGCACTGCCTCTCTGAAGTTGGCCAGCCCAGGGGTTTATCCGGAATTTCAATTTCGGGGGTGTCGAAATCATCCTGTGGGGCGGCGGGGAGGTGTTGGGGGTCGGCTGAGGGTACTCGTGGTCATGGAATCTGTTTTTTTTTTGGGGGGGGGGGGGTTGGGGGACATGTTAGGGGGGTGTATAAATCCATGGGCCAGCCTCCTTTACCATAAGTGGCGGTAGGATTGGGTAAGGGGAATATTGTGATTCTGTGTGTACGTAAATGCTGCCGTCTTTCGTTTTTAGTGCATTAGGTATCCCCTCCATATCGCAGAAGCAATCCCATCAGGAGCATATCCTTCATCACATCGAAGTGATGGTTTAGCCATCTACCTGACATTCAACGTCACTACGTTACTATAATTTCATCGCTGCTAAGGCACCGACAACCTGTCTTTTCGCGCACACACTCGCTGCTGCAAATGAAAGTCGTCCGTTTAACAGCAAAGCTGTTTAAAATTGCGCCATCGGTAGTTACCAGAAAACTCAGCCCATCTGAGCGCACGTAGCGTGCGCCTCGTGAGGAGCACCCGGCGTCGTCCAGGCTCGCGCGTGGGCTGGCGCCTCGTAAGGAGCTCTCAAAAAAAAAAGATCAAGAAAGAATACCGAGCGTACGTGAGCGGGCGCCTCGTACGGCGCGCCAGGCTTCCCCAATGAACACAAAACGTCTTATAGATGTCTACCATGGTCTCGCAAGGTCTTAGACATCTTGCGCTAAGCGAGTTAGCTATGAGACGTCTATTTTTTATGTCTCAAAGATGTCTTAAGAGAGATATCTACAGGACACCTGTGCAAGATCTCCGACGTCTTGAACTCCGTGAGATGTTGATAAGCCATCTTTACTGAGATGACTAGAAGACATACGAACCTCATTGTGTACAAGACGTTCCCAAGCAGCAGAAATTGCGAAGCCCAAGCACGGCAAATCATCAGTGGCCAATGTGTCCGAGCTTGGCAATACCTCGGCCGCCATTATTGGCTGGCGCTTGGGAAAGGTGACAAGCCAACAATTGGCCAAGCTCTGGAAGGCCAATATTGGACAACGCTTGGCAAAGTATGTTGCCATGATAATGCCTATGGGTGCAGCTCGTGAATTCTCATGCACATTTTTGGCTTTTTCGCCAGTCTTTATGACCAATGCCTATTTTATGGGATGCCTCGCTGCCCGATTTCTGCTTTATACATGCCTTTAACTAGGAATTTATTTAACGTTACTCATTTATTAATGCGCACTCGTTAAATAATTTCCTGTACAATGCATCTATAAAACAGAAATCGGACCGCGAGGCACAATAAACAAAATGCATCAATTTTGCGAAGCAATTACGGGACTTGCAAAACAATTCAGAAACAAATCACCAGGTCCCTCTGTGTAGTTGTTTTTATTATGCACATCAAATTTACAACGGGAAACCTGGCTTAACAGTGGCAAGAATAGGAACACAAACACGAGAGCAAATAGAAACACAATAGTCGAGAAAAAAAGCGCAGCTCATGAAGCGCGAACCGATTATGCCTCGGAAGACAGCTACGCCGCAGTGCCAGCCGCAGGATGGCACGAAGGCGGCAGCTGTCTTTCAACAAGCCCACAGTAAGACAGCTACGCCGCACGTGCCAGCCGCAGGATGGCACGAAGGCGGCAGCTGTCTTTCAACAAGCCCACAGTAAGACAGCTACGCCGCAGTGCCAGCCGCAGGATGGCACGAAGGCGGCAGCTGTCTTTCAACAAGCCCACAGTAAGACAGCTACGCCGCAGTGCCAGCCGCAGGATGGCACGAAGGCGGCAGCTGTCTTTCAACAAGCCCACAGTAAGACAGCTACGCCGCAGTGCCAGCCGCAGGATGGCACGAAGGCGGCAGCTGTCTTTCAACAAGCCCACAGTAAGACAGCTACGCCGCAGTGCCAGCCGCAGGATGGCACGAAGGCGGCAGCTGTCTTTCAACAAGCCCACAGTAAGACAGCTACGCCGCACGTGCCAGCCGCAGGATGGCACGATAGGCGGCAGCTGTCTCTCAACAAGCCCACAGTAAGACAGCTACGCCGCAGCGCCAGCCGCAGGATGGCACGAAGGCGGCAGCTGTCTTTCAACAAGCCCACAGTAAGACAGCTACGCCGCAGTGCCAGCCGCAGGATGGCACGAAGGCGGCAGCTGTCTTTCAACAAGCCCACAGTAAGACAGCTACGCCGCAGTGCCAGCCGCAGGATGGCACGAAGGCGGCAGCTGTCTTTCAACAAGCCCACAGTAAGACAGCTACGCCGCAGTGCCAGCCGCAGGATGGCACGAAGGCGGCAGCTGTCTTTCAACAAGCCCACAGTAAGACAGCTACGCCGCAGTGCCAGCCGCAGGATGGCACGAAGGCGGCAGCTGTCTTTCAACAAGCCCACAGTAAGACAGCTACGCCGCAGTGCCAGCCGCAGGATGGCACGAAGGCGGCAGCTGTCTTTCAACAAGCCCACAGTAAGACAGCTACGCCGCAGTGCCAGCCGCAGGATGGCACGAAGGCGGCAGCTGTCCTTTCAACAAGCCCACAGTAAGACAGCTACGCCGCAGTGCCAGCCGCAGGATGGCACGAAGGCGGCAGCTGTCTTTCAACAAGCCCACAGTAAGACAGCTACGCCGCAGTGCCAGCCGCAGGATGGCACGAAGGCGGCAGCTGTCTTTCAACAAGCCCACAGTAAGACAGCTACGCCGCAGTGCCAGCCGCAGGATGGCACGAAGGCGGCAGCTGTCTTTCAACAAGCCCACAGTAAGACAGCTACGCCGCAGTGCCAGCCGCAGGATGGCACGAAGGCGGCAGCTGTCCTTCAACAAGCCCACAGTAAGACAGCTACGCCGCAGTGCCAGCCGCAGGATGGCACGAAGGCGGCAGCTGTCTTTCAACAAGCCCACAGTAAGACAGCTACGCCGCAGTGCCAGCCGCAGGATGGCACGAAGGCGGCAGCTGTCTTTCAACAAGCCCACAGTAAGACAGCTACGCCGCAGTGCCAGCCGCAGGATGGCACGAAGGCGGCAGCTGTCTTTCAACAAGCCCACAGTAAGACAGCTACGCCGCAGTGCCAGCCGCAGGATGGCACGAAGGCGGCAGCTGTCTTTCAACAAGCCCACAGTAAGACAGCTACGCCGCACTGCCAGCCGCAGGATGGCACGAAGGCGGCAGCTGTCTTTCAACAAGCCCACAGTAAGACAGCTACGCCGCACTTGCCAGCCGCAGGATGGCACGAAGGCGGCAGCTGTCTTTCAACAAGCCCACAGTAAGACAGCTACGCCGCACTGCCAGCCGCAGGATGGCACGAAGGCGGCAGCTGTCTTTCAACAAGCCCACAGTAAGACAGCTACGCCGCACGTGCCAGCCGCAGGATGGCACGAAGGCGGCAGCTGTCTTTCAACAAGCCCACAGTAAGACAGCTACGCCGCACGTGCCAGCCGCAGGATGGCACGAAGGCGGCAGCTGTCTTTCAACAAGCCCACAGTAAGACAGCTACGCCGCACTGCCAGCCGCAGGATGGCACGAAGGCGGCAGCTGTCTTTCAACAAGCCCACAGTAAGACAGCTACGCCGCACTGCCAGCCGCAGGATGGCACGAAGGCGGCAGCTGTCTTTCAACAAGCCCACAGTAAGACAGCTACGCCGCAGTGCCAGCCGCAGGATGGCACGAAGGCGGCAGCTGTCTTTCAACAAGCCCACAGTAAGACAGCTACGCCGCAGTGCCAGCCGCAGGATGGCACGAAGGCGGCAGCTGTCTTTCAACAAGCCCACAGTAAGACAGCTACGCCGCAGTGCCAGCCGCAGGATGGCACGAAGGCGGCAGCTGTCTTTCAACAAGCCCACAGTAAGACAGCTACGCCGCAGTGCCAGCCGCAGGATGGCACGAAGGCGGCAGCTGTCTTTCAACAAGCCCACAGTAAGACAGCTACGCCGCAGTGCCAGCCGCAGGATGGCACGAAGGCGGCAGCTGTCTTTCAACAAGCCCACAGTAAGACAGCTACGCCGCAGTGCCAGCCGCAGGATGGCACGAAGGCGGCAGCTGTCTTTCAACAAGCCCACAGTAAGACAGCTACGCCGCAGTGCCAGCCGCAGGATGGCACGAAGGCGGCAGCTGTCTTTCAACAAGCCCACAGTAAGACAGCTACGCCGCAGTGCCAGCCGCAGGATGGCACGAAGGCGGCAGCTGTCTTTCCACAAGCCCACAGCAAGACAGCTACGCCGCAGTGCCAGCCGCAGGATGGCACGAAGGCGGCAGCTGTCTTTCACAAGCCCACAGCAAGACAGCTACGCCGCAGTGCCAGCCGCAGGATGGCACGAAGGCGGCAGCTGTCTTTCCACAAGCCCACAGCAAGACAGCTACGCCGCAGTGCCAGCCGCAGGATGGCACGAAGGCGGCAGCTGTCTTTCACAGCCCACAGTAAGACAGCTACGCCGCCACTGCCAGCCGCAGGATGGCACGAAGGCGGCAGCTGTCTTTCCACAAGCCCACAGCAAGACAGCTACGCCGCAGTGCCAGCCGCAGGATGGCACGAAGGCGGCAGCTGTCTTTCCACAAGCCCACAGTAAGACAGCTACGCCCGGCACTGCCAGCCGCAGGATGGCACGAAGGCGGCAGCTGTCTTTCAACAAGCCCACAGTAAGACAGCTACGCCGCACTGCCAGCCGCAGGATGGCACGAAGGCGGCAGCTGTCTTTCAACAAGCCCACAGTAAGACAGCTACGCCGCACTGCCAGCCGCAGGATGGCACGAAGGCGGCAGCTGTCTTTCAACAAGCCCACAGTAAGACAGCTACGCCGCACTGCCAGCCGCAGGATGGCACGAAGGCGGCAGCTGTCTTTCAACAAGCCCACAGTAAGACAGCTACGCCGCACTGCAGCCGCAGGATGGCACGAAGGCGGCAGCTGTCTTTCAACAAGCCCACAGTAAGACAGCTACGCCGCCACTGCCAGCCGCAGGATGGCACGAAGGCGGCAGCTGTCTTTCAACAAGCCCACAGTAAGACAGCTACGCCGCACTGCCAGCCGCAGGATGGCACGAAGGCGGCAGCTGTCTTTCAACAAGCCCACAGTAAGACAGCTACGCCGCACTGCCAGCCGCAGGATGGCACGAAGGCGGCAGCTGTCTTTCAACAAGCCCACAGTAAGACAGCTACGCCGCACTGCAGCCGCAGGATGGCACGAAGGCGGCAGCTGTCTTTCAACAAGCCCACAGTAAGACAGCTACGCCGCAGTGCCAGCCGCAGGATGGCACGAAGGCGGCAGCTGTCTTTCACAAGCCCACAGTAAGACAGCTACGCCGCAGTGCCAGCCGCAGGATGGCACGAAGGCGGCAGCTGTCTTTCAACAAGCCCACAGTAAGACAGCTACGCCGCAGTGCCAGCCGCAGGATGGCACGAAGGCGGCAGCTGTCTTTCAACAAGCCCACAGTAAGACAGCTACGGCCGCAGTGCCAGCCGCAGGATGGCACGAAGGCGGCAGCTGTCTTTCAACAAGCCCACCAGTAAGACAGCTACGCCGCAGTTGCCAGCCGCAGGATGGCACGAAGGCGGCAGCTGTCTTTCAACAAGCCCACAGTAAGACAGCTACGGCCGCAGTGCCAGCCGCAGGATGGCACGAAGGCGGCAGGCTGTCTTTCAACAAGCCCACAGTAAGACAGCTACGCCGCAGTGCCAGCCGCAGGATGGCACGAAGGCGGCAGCTGTCTTTCAACAAGCCCCCAGTAAGACAGCTACGCCGCAGTGCCAGCCGCAGGATGGCACGAAGGCGGCAGCTGTCTTTCAACAAGCCCACAGTAAGACAGCTACGCCGCACTGCCAGCCGCAGGATGGCACGAAGGCGGCAGCTGTCTTTCCACAAGCCCACAGTAAGACAGCTACGCCGCACTGCCAGCCGCAGGATGGCACGAAGGCGGCAGCTGTCTTTCAACAAGCCCACAGTAAGACAGCTACGCCGCACTGCAGCCGCAGGATGGCACGAAGGCGGCAGCTGTCTTTCCACAAGCCCACAGTAAGGACAGCTACGCCGCACTGCCAGCCGCAGGATGGCACGAAGGCGGCAGCTGTCTTTCCACAAGCCCACAGTAAGACAGCTACGCCGCACTGCCAGCGGCAGGATGGCACGAAGGCGGCAGCTGTCTTTCCACAAGCCCACAGTAAGACAGCTACGCCGCACTGCCAGCCGCAGGATGGCACGAAGGCGGCAGCTCGTGTCTTTCCACAAGCCCACAGTAAGACAGCTACGCCGCACTGCCAGCCGCAGGATGGCACGAAGGCGGCAGCTGTCTTTCAACAAGCCCACAGTAAGACAGCTACGCCGCACTGCCAGCCGCAGGATGGCACGAAGGCGGCAGCTGTCTTTCACAAGCCCACAGTAAGACAGCTACGCCGCACTGCCAGCCGCAGGATGGCAACGAAGGCGGCAGCTGTCTTTCAACAAGCCCACAGTAAGACAGCTACGCCGCACTGCCAGCCGCAGGATGGCACGAAGGCGGCAGCTGTCTTTCAACAAGCCCACAGTAAGACAGCTACGCCGCAGTGCCAGCCGCAGGATGGCACGAAGGCGGCAGCTGTCTTTCAACAAGCCCACAGTAAGACAGCTACGCCGCAGTGCCAGCCGCAGGATGGCACGAAGGCGGCAGCTGTCTTTCAACAAGCCCACAGTAAGACAGCTACGCCGCACTGCCAGCCGCAGGATGGCACGAAGGCGGCAGCTGTCTTTCAACAAGCCCACAGTAAGACAGCTACGCCGCACTGCCAGCCGCAGGATGGCACGAAGGCGGCAGCTGTCTTTCAACAAAGCCCACAGTAAGACAGCTACGCCGCACTGCCAGCCGCAGGATGGCACGAAGGCGGCAGCTGTCTTTCACAAGCCCACAGTAGACAAGCTACGCCGCACTGCCAGCCGCAGGATGGCACGAAGGCGGCAGCTGTCTTTCAACAAGCCCACAGTAAGACAGCTACGCCGCAGTGCCAGCCGCAGGATGGCACGAAGGCGGCAGCTGTCTTTCCAACAAGCCCACAGTAAGACAGCTACGCCGCAGTGCCAGCCGCAGGATGGCACGAAGGCGGCAGCTGTCTTTCAACAAGCCCACAGTAAGACAGCTACGCCGCACTGCCAGCCGCAGGATGGCACGAAGGCGGCAGCTGTCTTTCAACAAGCCCACAGTAAGACAGCTACGCCGCACTGCCAGCCGCAGGATGGCACGAAGGCGGCAGCTGTCTTTCAACAAGCCCACAGTAAGACAGCTACGCCGCACGTGCCAGCCGCAGGATGGCACGAAGGCGGCAGCTGTCTTTCAACAAGCCCACAGTAAGACAGCTACGCCGCACTGCCAGCCGCAGGATGGCACGAAGGCGGCAGCTGTCTTTCAACAAGCCCACAGTAAGACAGCTACGCCGCACTGCCAGCCGCAGGATGGCACGAAGGCGGCAGCTGTCTTTCAACAAGCCCACAGTAAGACAGCTACGCCGCACTGCCAGCCGCAGGATGGCACGAAGGCGGCAGCTGTCTTTCAACAAGCCCACAGTAAGACAGCTACGCCGCACTGCCAGCCGCAGGATGGCACGAAGGCGGCAGCTGTCTTTCAACAAGCCCACAGTAAGACAGCTACGCCGCACTGCCAGCCGCAGGATGGCACGAAGGCGGCAGCTGTCTTTCAACAAGCCCACAGTAAGACAGCTACGCCGCACTGCCAGCCGCAGGATGGCACGAAGGCGGCAGCTGTCTTTCAACAAGCCCACAGTAAGACAGCTACGCCGCACTGCCAGCCGCAGGATGGCACGCAGTTGTAGTTGTAGTTGTAGTTGTTCCAGGAATGCCACCCTGCCCCGTCGGTCAACAGCTGCGTTGACGACGAGGTCCTTCCGCAGCATCCCCAGCACACGGCTCAGCAGCTCGACGACATGAATGTGAGGAGCACCATTCACCGTTCTTCGCTCTCCCGGTTGCAATCAAGACGTCTGGCGGAGCAGCAGCCGCATGTGGTGGCGCTGACACCTACCCCGCCCAGAGAACGAAGTGAGGACGGGTCCTATCAGTTTTCAGACATCACGACGCCCACATCCTTGAACAAAGATAACGTGAGCCTTGGAATGGAGCCCTGCAACAACTCCAAGGTGCCGGTGAAAGACCACATTCCGCTTACCACGATGGGTAACATGAACTACCCCAGGAAGAGAATCTTGTGCCGACCAGAAGGCAAAAAGACGACCGATACCAACATCTTGGGAAACTCATCCACAAACGTTTATGAAGAATCCATTGAGGATCAGGACATCGTTTCAGCTAAAAATGATGAGGCCGAAGCCAGCGGCGAGGTAGCATCAAACGCCCGAACGAAAGATGAAAAGCACGACGACCATAAGGATACACCTGCTACAGACAAGGATGCTTTTGCGACAATTACCGATACCGACAACAAAAATCTTGAAGGCAAGCACGTGGACAAAAGACGGACTTACGCATAAATGAAAACGAGAACCAAATGACCATGAGAGGGAGGAATACCTTCAAACAAACGGACAGCATTGACAGCAGAACACGCCGCTTAGAAACGCCGGAGAGGATCTTTCTGAAATATGCAGTGAAGAATTCCTCATCAATGGAAACAAGCTTTGCTCTAGCACTGGCCAGAAAGAAAGAGAACCGAACCACGAGACATAACCAACGGGAAGAGACCTGCAACGGACTCTTTAGCCTTTCGTGGGTCTGTCGAGACAGAGCCAGGGGCCCACGCAAACAGCTCGGTGGTGCACCTCTTTGCAGTTGTGGCCGAGTGTAGAGACGTAAAACATCAAGCAAAAAGCTGAGACCTAGGTCACCGGCCCAATCCACTACCAAACCGAGGAGGACAGCCGCCGAGTGGAAGTGAAGGAAGAAGCGGGGAATCCGTCCTGGGGAGAACAAACATGGCGTCTTGAGAATCAGACGTGGTGTTATATATATATATACATACATACACATATACATATATACATATACATATACATATACATATACATATATAGTACGATTCTACATTTCACACACTAGTTATTTCCCACCCCTCAGCCATCCACGCTCAGCAAACATGCCTTGCGAGCGCCGGCTGCGTACGGGTCCGTTGTTTGCGGAGGCAGACAAAGGCAGGAGGCGGAGAGGGCAAAACACCATATGGCAGCATTTATTGCAAAGTGCAAATCAAATATACTGCATACAGACTACTCGTAGGCCATAACGGTAACACTGGGAGCGTGGCATTAAACAACGCTAGAGATCGAGATGGTTTGAATCACCGATGGCATACCGGAGCAGCGGAGCGCTGCGCGTGCGAGCGCGGTTGCAGTCTCCCAGCTCGCCCGGACACGTCCCATTGTGGCGCGTTTCCCAGGTCCGGACTGGCCGCCGAAACGTCTGCGCGCCACCGCATCCCCAAGACAAGAGAGCGTCCTCTCGTCATGCGACAACCCACCAGACCTCGCCATTTGGTGGCGCTAGTGCCGAGGAAGAACTGGTTCTCAGGTAAGGCAGAGGGGAAAAGGGTCAACGCCTCCACCCTGGCGACAACGAAGACTCCGGTCGCTGGCGCCCTCTCGTATGGTTCCCGTCGCGCGAGCGAGGCGCATTGTGCAACGCCAGCCGCGATGGGAAGCTAGCCAGAAAGGGGTTCGCGTGAAAGTCGCGATCCCCACATCCCTCCCTCCTAAATTTCTTGCGTACGCCGGCGAGAGCTGACTACAGGACTAGAGGCGACGGAAAGTTCGGTCGTCGATTAAATCGTTAGTCACTGCATAGCGTTCCCTACGCCGGCTTCCGCTTGTCCAATGCCACCGCTGGCAATGTTCCAGCAGGCGCGGTCATCACCCGCTGATGTCTGCAGGCAGATAGATCCGTGAAGAATCGCACCAGCCAGCCCAAGCAAGCGTTGCTAAGGTGGCGGTGCATCCGTGATGGCCCGTGGCCGCAAAGTAGAGACTGCCGACTCCCTCGGCCAGGCTGCACCACTCCGCTTCAGCAGGCTCGCCAGCTGCAGACGACCCGTCGTCCGGCGCAGTAGTCAGCAGCATAAACACGCTCCATCATGTGGTCCAAGCCTGGGTGGCTCAGCTGCACAAAGAAACTCCCCGCACCTTCAGTGTAGGGCAGAAAAATAGCTCTCCGAACGCACCGCCTTTGTGGCGCGATGCTAATGACAACTGCCAGGTTGTCAGCATTGTCATCGCTCTGTTAATGTCAACAAAGCCTAATAAATTGTCCAAACCCTAAAATGTATACGGCGGGAAAAAACAGGACCGCGTAGCCCCGTAGGAAAAGGGCGCGTGCGCAGGTCGCTATTCATAAAGCCGGTCGTGCTCCGGCACACCGCGCACTCCGGCGCCGCTAGAGCCATCTTATTGGCCGGCGAGTCCTATGCCGTGCGTGCAATGCTTTTACTTTTTTTTATTAATGCGTGCTCGATTCGAAGACGTTTGTTGTGCACTTTCGGCGTTGAGAGGCCGCGATATGGATTTACGCGAACTATAGTGTGAGAGCAGTCTGGAAAAACTAACCTGACCTGGGCAATGGTCGTGCTTGCGCGAGAAACGCGCAGCGCCCCGCGTCGTATGTTGCACCTGGGCGTCAATATTTGTGTAAAGCACAAAGCTACATAACAAGCTGCCAGCCGGCGCCCGCGCGACTGCACAAAGGCAATCGTAGGTAAAAACTGTCGGCAGCTTATTTTAAGCAACGCACGTACATACCGCGGTTTGCTTGTGCATGTTTACGCCATTTGTTTAGATACTCTTATTTATCATCGCTAGGTAGCTACTCCAGGATACTGATTATTAAACCAAACAAGCCGCGGATCTCGTTAGGGGCGAACGGATCTGATAGTACGGTGAAGCTAGAATGTCTAGTTCATATCGTAGCATCGCCCCCGCTCCCCCGCCGACCTAACGCTTGTCATATTCGACCCGCAGCCGTAGGACACCGCGGGACGCTGCCGCTTCCCACCATTTATTTAGCCTACGCAGGAATTTAGATCAATGGTCATAATATAGTTTTACACCTACAATTTCATTACCCAACAGCGCTTGCGCAAGATTATTCAGCTTACATTTGAAGTGACCCCAGTTTGCGAACTGTAGTGAAGCAATATTCAGTCAACTGGGGCGGGTGGATCGCCATATCCCCCCTTAACAACAAGTACCCATCTTCCAGCCTCTCCCTCACACAAACCCCTAACAACTCCACAATTCCGTAAATATTTTAAAATGACTGCAAGCCAAGCAGCCTCATCAAGAAATGAGCATTACTAAGCCCTAGGAATACCCATGCACGCTCCAAACGAAAAATATGACGCGTTGGGTGCGCGCAACACTTTCGAAGAACAAATCAAGGTGCAAGCCGTGCAACACACTGCGCACCTGGAGCACCTCACCAAGATAACCGCGAGCAGACACCTATTAGACAGCCTCCGCATTTTACATGAGAAGACCGCCTTCGACAAGATCTCCACCCCTGCGGAGAGAGCTGCGAGTCCAGGAACTCGAGGAAATCTGCACGTTGTTTGTATTGACACAGCCACGTGGAGCTATGGTTTCAGCCGCCACCGACTGCTCGAGCAAAGTTCTTGACCCCTGCTCCACCCAAACCAAACACCCGAAGGAGGACGAAGAACTGGCCTTTGCCCTAGCCCGTTCTCGTTCTGCACGTTCTAGTCCATATTTTCATGTTCGCGTTTCATTTGATGCCGACAGTACATCCCAGCATGTAGTGCAACTAGAAATGATCACTTCTTTCGCACTGTGAAGCTGAATGTGTAAACCATGCGATATGGGAAGCAGATCTTGCATTTCAGTATTTGTTTAATTAGCATTATTTTTAATTGGTTAGCAATAGTAGTTCAAACCTAGAAGTTAGAATTGGTGTAAACTTGTATGTGATTGCAAAACAAAAAACTGCTTCCCATGTTTCATTCTCCACAACTTCTGGTATCTATTCATGTCTTGCTGGCAATCTTGTTGAATAGTTTTTTTTTCTACTGTTCTCATAAACAACCAAGGAATTTTTTTAAATTAACACAGAAACTAGTTGCCTCACATCAAAACTAATTAGATATTTGAAATCAGCTAAAAAAACTGAACAAGCCTATGAAGTTTCATCAGAATTGGTTGGAAAGCAAAAAAAAAAGATGTTTCTGGAACCAGTGTTTCCATGGAAAGCCTACAAAACGGCCCTTCACCTGCCCACCTTTACACCCTCACAAAAACTCTTGGGCACCCACAACACAAACTCACTCAAGTTCACCTTCAACTTGCCACCTAGCATAATCAGAAGTTCCAAGCAGGAAAATTGACCCAGAATGCAATACTGCACCGGCTAAGGAAATGATTACACACTTGGTGAAGGGGCGTGTTGGCTATTGAAATGACCTTTACATGAAGTTTTATTCACCACGCATAAAATTAAAGGTAGAAACTAGTAGACACACTATGCAGAAACTAGCAGACACCCGAGACAAACTATGTCACTGCGATCGCTAATCAGCTATAGTGTCAGCTCTCAGATTTTTTAAAATTAAAATTCGGGATTGGATGGGAATAATACACACGCCTAAAATGCGATCTCAGTACGCATCCCCGTCGCCAGTGTGTTTTATGGTTCCAGGTGAAGGTGGGCCTTGTGAATGCGTTGTGGCTTTCTACTTAGAAAGCCGACTCGGTAGCCGACCTGCAAACCTAGCAGCTACTGTAACTGCTGAAACGTTTATGTACGTATTGAAAACCTTTCAACACAAGTATTTGTACAATGTTAAATTGTATATGTATTTCTAAACATTTTAAAAATTCGCAGATCTAAAAATTTCGATTTAAAAAGTTCTAGGGCGTTATCAGCAAAACCGTTTCTCGTCAAGGTGCTTTAAGTGATGCCCTTTCATTTGGGATAGAGAATATATACTCGACAATAATCGGTTGTCTGTCCCTTTAAGACGCCTCACTTTAATGCACCATGAGTTGCACTTGTAAGAAGGCGCGTGCTAAATGTAATGGGGAAACGTATTGTGGCGCGGAAACTATCAAGGCCGCGCCATAATTGAGGACGCATGCACCTATTGCTTCTGTAAGTCAGGTATGAATGAGCACAGCAAAAGTTACGTAAACTACGCAGCGATTCGTGCTGGCACGCATACGAACAAATCAGGAGCAAGGATAATCAAACGGCCCATATTCAAAGCTTTCATAGCTTGAGACTTGTCATATGGAACTACTCTATTCAGAAGTTGCTTGTAATCGGTCGGCCTGAATTTGTAGTTGGGATAACATACTCTGCACGCGAAACAATACTATCACAGCCGTGATATACTATTATAGTTACAAAAACATCACTGTAGAAAGGACCAATTAATAAATGTAGGTACCACCTCCAGGGAGGCCAGGAGCCGTTGCGCATTACTGGCTCTATGGAGTGGAATCATGGGCATGGAGTGGAATACAACACATACTGCAGGCATTTTTTACAGCAAAGCTGTATACCTCTACCCCCCCCCCCCCAACGGTTTCATCGACGTAAGCAAAAACGATCCCTGTGGGCAAAAAATGCCCGCCAATCCACCCTACGAAGGTGGTTTGAAAACGAAGCTGTAAACGACACCCACAGTGATTACCCATGCAACGTCACTTGAATTCACACACGTGGCTCTACAAAAGATGAAACCAGAGACAAGTGAAATGCACTTAACCATACCCTTTCTTGCATGTTCTTTGTTAAGGTTAAATGAATGCAGGATTTATGAACGGTGGTTGGTTGAGTTGTATCGGTGTAGCACATGAGTGGACACTTTTTTGCAAAATGAAGGAAACTCAAACCCGGTGTTAGACGATCTCACTTCTGTTTCCGTCGCTTCCGACAGAGGCGACGGGATCGGTGGCAGAGACGAAAGAGAAGTGCGATGCCATGCGTTGTGAGATTCCTTTTATATTTATATAACCGCATCCTAGCGCATGCACAAGGAGCGCACACGGCCGCCACACGTGCCGTGAGCGGAGCGCACAGCGGCGCGAAAGGTAGCGTGACGCTATCACATGGCATTCAGCGAGAACGCAGGGGGTAAACCCGCAGATGTGCTCGGTGAGTGCACCGTCTGTCTCCCGCGTGGGCTCTCTCCGTGTGATACCTAGCCCTTCGGTGAGCAACATTAGGTTGGGTTTTGTTACCGACGTCTCCATCATGACTGCAGATAACAAAAGTTCCGCTCTTAGATGTACTGCTTATATCTAGAAAAGTCAAAAATCCTCGACTACCAAGCAAATTGCGTTAGTGCTCACATGAAGTCAAACAAGCCGATATCAGTGGGCATGGAAGTGCAGCAACGATGCGCATCTACAGCGACCCTTTCGCTTTTGTTGTGCAGATTTTGACCTTCCTTGCCTCGTGGAAAATTCTTCCGCTCCCGGCTAAGACACTGCAGCCAACTGCGCAACTCGGCGGCAAAGGCTTCCAGGCGTTGCATTCTGCAGTAAACACTCCGGACTGCCAAGCGCAGCAACCGTTTTTGTGGAACGACTCCCCGGCCCTCTGCGCACCGCCGTCATCCAAAGTGACCGACGCATCACCGCAGCTCTACTTAAACAGCTGGGACCCGAGGATCGCCTTCAGTGGGCATGGAAGTGCAGCAACAATGCGAGTCTACAGCAACCCTTTCGCTTTTCTTGTGCAGGTGGGTTCTGCTCCTTCCCTTTATAGCAAAAGATCAAACAATGTTTGCTTGCTGCTGCTTCCATGCCCTTGTGTAATGATTGCTGTGACAAGCGAATGTGTTCATGTTGTAAAACTGCTGATCATGTCTGGCGATATTCAATCAAACCCCGGCCCCCCAAAGGATGTTCCTGACAAACACTACAACGAGCTGCTTTCCCTTATTAAGTCATTGCATAACAAGATAGATGTAAAGCACGATGAACTGATGGAGTCTATTAATGAAGTGAAAGAGGCGCAATCATCCCTTGAGCAACAGATTACGGATCTCGATAATAGGCTTTCGGAAGTTGAAAAACATGTCAGCTGCCCCGAAGGGCTGCCCACGCAAAATTATCAACCACAAGTAATGGCGCTGAACCAATGGCTAGATGACTTTGAAGATCGTTCACGAAGGGAGAATTTAATATTTCATTGCCTTGCAGACAGCTCTTCCGAGACGTGGGCACAACCACAAGAAAAGGTTTGTGCAGTTCTGAATTCCGTATTGAACTTAAACTTGACTACTAGCGACGACCGAATATCTCGCGCCCACAGGTTAGGCAAGTTCATTCCTGGTAAATGTCGGCCAATTATTGTAAAGTTCTCCTCATCCAAATGAAGAAACAGCATCTTGAATTCCAAAAAAAAGCTGAAAGAGTCTGACGTGGTCGTGAACGAAGATTTTTGCAGGGCAACGAGGAGCATGAGAAAAAAGTTGTACGAGTACGGAAAGGATAGCGGCCAGCAGTTTACCATTCGCTATAACAAGCTTTACCTGAACAAAAAGTGCTATGTCTACTCTCCTGCTACCGATAGCATATGCGAACTGGAAACGAACAAGCCAAGGCAGATCGATGATACGTCCGGGGGTTCAGATACCGTGTCATCCTAACATCTGACCCGCGCCCAAAAAATAACGACAAGAACCTGTCAGTCTTATTTTCAAATGTGCGCAGCGTCACTAACAAGCGCGATGCCTTGTTTTCCCTTTTTGATGACTGCGCTGCAGACATAGTAGGCAAACTCGGAATTGTTTTGTTGCGATAAAAATTACTTTGTATACCGAGCTGATCGTTGTAATCAACCTGGTGGCGGTGTATTGATCGCTGCAGCCGATTGTCTCACTTCCAGTATGGTGATAACAAATTCAGTCTTAGAAATTATCTGTGTTTCGATACACTTAAATAATCAAAACGCCCTGTTTTGCGCCTGTTATCGTCCGCCCAATGCTACATCTGACTTTTGTGACAAAATACATGACGTTCTTAACAACCTGGTCTTGAAATTTCCACATGCGCCGTTGTTCTTGCTCGGGGACTTTAACTTCCCCAAAATAAACTGGTCAGTGCCCTGCTCTGCTTACAGTAATCTATCAGGAGATAGTACTACATTTTTTAACATGTGTCTCGACTTTAATTTGACTCAGCTAGTTGACAAACCAACCAGAGTGGGTCCGACGTCCGCTAACATACTAGATCTGGTCCTGAGAAATGTTCCAGATCTTGTGCGACTCCTAATTTTCCTTCCTGGTTTAAGCGCTCATTGTTTCATTCATTTTACCTTAGAAGCTGAGGTTTCGCGCCGGCTAACACACAGCAAAGCAATAAGAAATTACGCCAAAGGAGACTACGCTTCAATTAATACAGAACTCGAATGTTTTATCGATGCCTACATGCTAGGCTTTTTTTTGATCGCACGGTTGAACACAGTTGGCACTTGTTTAAAGAAAAAGTTACGTTTTTGACTAACAAATATATTCCTTTAGTTGTTATTTCTGGCAAGCAACGCTCACCTTGGTTCACATCTGATCTAAAACGACTGCAAAACCTAAAGAAACGCTCATTTCGTGTAGCCAAACGCAAAAATGAGACATCCCGCTGGTTTGCTTACAAAAATATTTCCGACGCTTATCGTGCAGCCATAAAAAAAGCAAAGGACGTCTTTTTTACAAACACTCTCCCCTCGCTTCTCCAAAGTAACCCAAAAATGTTTTGGAAGACAATTAGACCTAATAAAAAAGAACTTATATCTCTTAGATATGCTGACAACCAGGTCATGCGCAGTGACGAATGTTGTCGCGTTCTGAATCAAGTATTCGCCAAGTCGTTTTCGAATTGTCCTGCGGATGTTGTGCCGCAGTTATGTGATTACAACTTTTTCCCAATGGATCCTATTGTAGTAGATCCTGTTGGAATTATGAAGCTGATTCATGACCTTAAACCTTCCAGTTGTGGCGTAGACGAAATTAATCCCAAGCTCTTAAAAAACACCGAAGTTTATTCGTCAATAATCCTGCCACACATCTTTTTTCAATCCCTTCAGTGATGTGCTGTGCCAATTGATTGGAAGGTGGGGAAGGTCGTCCCTGTTTTCAAATCCGGTATCCAAAGCTCTCCTTTAAATTACCGGCCAATAGGCAGTTTTAGCATATCGTTACCGTGTTTACGTTACCGTTTACCGTGTTTGCGGGAGAAGACTGCGCAGCGCGAGAGTTGCCGCGAACGGCAACTTACCGGCACAGGCTTCACCGTCGCCAGCGCTTCCGGCAACACGGTAAACGGTAACGCAAACACGGTAACGATATGCTAAAACTGCCTAATATCGTTAACGTCTATTTCCTGTAAACTTTTAGAGCACGTCATTTATTCTAACCTTCTATCATTCCTGGAATCCAACTCCTTTTTCAGCCCATTTCAACATGGCTTTCGGAAAAATTACTCATGCGAAACTCAGCTTCTAACATTCACACACGACGTTGCATCAGCTCTAGATCGCGGTTCATCTGTAGACTGCATCTTTGTAGATTTTCAAAAAGCGTTTGGCAAAGTGTCTCATCAATTATTACTTCTTAAGCTCAGTACCCTAAACATTGACCCTAATGTGTTTAAGTGGATAGAATGCTTTTTGACCAATCGCACCTAATTCGTGACTGCTAACGAATGCAATTCTCCCCTACTGATGTTAATCCGGTGTACCACAGGGTTCGGAGTTAGGTCCTCTGCTATTTTTAATATTTATTAACGACCTTCCTAATGGTATAAATTCCTCCATAAAATTATTCGCTGATGATTGCGTAATTTCGCGAAATTTGTGACCGAACGGACAACTTTAATTTACACGCCGACCTCGACACTGTCTCTAAATGGTGCAGCAAATGGCACATGATACTTAACACAAACAAATGCAAAAGCATGACCATTACGCGCAAACGTTATTCCCAGCAGCCCTTTAATTACAAAATTACTGGAGCCACTCTCGAATACGTTACATCCTACAAGTATCTTGGTGTTCATATCAGCAATGACTTAACATGGCACACACACATTAATTATGTCTGCAGCAGCGCAAACCGTTCCTTAGGATATATTCGCCGTAATTTCTCTCATGATCCATCCCCCCTCAGGTTAACACTTTATCGGACACTAATTCGCCTTAAACTAGAGTATGCCTCGGCAATCTGGGACCCTGCACAACAAAACCTAATTTCTCTTCTGGAATCTGTACAAAACCGCTCAGCTCGATTTATACTTTCCGACTACTCCCGTACCTCCAGTGTTTCACTAATGAAAAATAACCTGGTTCTACCAAGCTTGCACCATCGCATGAAAAATTTCACGACTCTCTCTGTTTCACAAAATCTATTTCCATACCCCATCTATAAGACGCGACCTTTTCTCACGGCCCACGTACATATCATCCCGCATCGACCATCCGTTCAAGGCAACAACGTTCCATCTGGCCGCACCAACGCATTCTCAGATTCATTTCTCCTCAAAATGTCTGAGGAATGGAACCACCTTCCGCACCACATTGTGTCCATTGAAGATCCGGCATCATTCAAGAATGCACTTTCTGTACATGTAATGCAGTAACCTGGTTTCCGGAAATGTGCTTGTGTTTACATACTGCCTGTACTTCTACACTGTTACCTGTTTTCATGCACTGTACCCACCCCCTCTGTAACGCCGTAAAGGTCCTGAGGGTACTCTAATAATAATAATAATAAAACCGTGCTCTCACCAAATCCGACGCCAAGACCAACGCCGACGTATACGCTCCCTTCCGTCGCCACCGCTGCCACCAGCTGCCTGGACGACCGCCGGCTTGCCCAAGAAGGGAGGCGACGCACGTAGTTCCAGCAACACAATGCCCGTCGTTCCTTCAGCGACGCCTATTTTGTGCGCTACCTAGCCAATCAGAGGGTGGCAAAATAAAAAAAACGAACTAAGCGATTACAACAGCCCGAAGACGGGACACGAGAAAGGAGGAGACAAACATGTGCACTGACTATCAACCACATCTTTTTTATTGCATTAGGGCGCAACCTTTGTACGAAAGAGTCAAATCTACGCAACAATAAATAACAAATAGAAGAAGGCGACGGTGCTGCTACGAATTCTTAAAGCACACAATGATGGTAGGAAACCCGTATCATTTCGAAAGATATGCGATCCCTTTTCCGTTCACGCGAGACACTGGGCATACGAATACACTCGTCGCAGCATTGTGCGATACAGAAAGCCTCGTGGGTCACGCGTGCCCTTTCTTCTTTTTTTTTTCCAATGCACAGCAAGCTGACTGCCAGCATGACCCTTTGAGAAAGTTCTCGTAGTCACGCAGGCGATCGTCAATGCAACGTCCTGACAAGACTGCGGGATTTTGTAAACAATTCTGTGCCTGCATTCCACAACCGAGCATATTTCTTTTCGCAAGACTTTTCTGCGTTATGCACTGCGTTCCAAAAAAGTGCGGGCCAATTCACCCTGTGGAGGGCGTTTCGAAAGCGACGCTTTATACACCACCTACCACGGGTGCCTACGGCCAGGTTGCGTTATTCACACGTTACACTGTACCTGTAACACGTTATTTATTATTTCACTTCAGCACAATGTTCAGAACGGACTGATGACCGGTGTGATACGCACTCAGACTTTGCGTTTTCAGCGCAGTTATATTATTCGTGAAAGTTAACTCAAAGCACATTCACCCGCCGCGGTGGCTCAGTGGCTAAGGCGTTGCGCTGCTGAGCACGAGGTCGCGGGTTCGATTCCCGGCCGCGGCGGCCGCTTTTCTGATGGAGGCGAAAAGCAAAAACGCCCGTGTGTACGAGATTTCGGCGCACGATAAAGACCCCCAGGTGGTCAAAATTAGTCCTGAGCCCTCCACTACGGCGCGCCTCATCGCCTGCGTTGCGTCGGCGCGTTAAACCCCACAATCAATCAACTCAAAGCACATTGCACGGATGGTAGTCGGTTGTTTGGTATCGGTATTGCACACGAGTCCAAACTTTTAGAGGTCGACCTGGACAAACCACTGGTGCACACGGCCGCCACACGTGCCGTGGACGAAGCGCAGAGAGGCGCGAGAGGTCGCGTGACGCTATCACGTAGCATTCAGCGAGAACGCAGGGGGTAAACCCACAGCTGTGCTCGGTGAATTCACCGTCTGTCTCCCCTGTATCTGCGTGTGCTCGTAGCTCAATTGGTAAGACAACGGGCTCTCGCTCAGTTTCTCTATTCGGTACATGCACGAACAGGAAGTTATCGGTTTTCAGAAGGTACCTTATGCAGGAAACACTAGAGTAGGTGGTGATAGAAAATTCCTCATACGTCTCTTTCGTGAGGAACTCGCTTGGATCGCCGCAACTTCTTTTAACATCTTCCAAGTACATAGGCATGGTAACCTCCAGCCACTCAAGCCGGTCATAGTCAGCATCGCCGTAGTGCTGGACATCGGGGAACTTTTGGCGCAGGTGTCGGGTTGTATTGATCATGTCCAGAAGTATGAACCACTGATAGAAGTTCCTCATGAATGTGATGGTGTGGCCTGCAGTTGCGAACGATGGGCTGCATGTGTGTTTGGCTTGTTCTTTTAGGTGTTCCAAGGCAGCGGTCACAGCCGGAGGCAGAACTTAAATGGTCCTTCTCACGTTCATCTTTTCGATATTATTTGTATGGACGGGCTTTCGGTGTAGATAACGGAACGGTTTCACCATCGATCAGGTTCTCCTGCAGGTCATACACATACTTTAGGTAAGATACCTAAATTTTTCCCTTAGGTCCTACGTCATGAGCGTGCGTTCTTCATTCTTCAGCACATCGCAGGAGTCGAAACGTAGGAGTACAGGTTTGCTACAGTCGCACGGGAGTTCTACTTCTAAACGCCAGAGTGCCCTGGTCCAGCATCTTCATTTTGACTCGGTGGTGGTCGGTGACAAGTTGCACTATGCGGCAACCACAGGTTTTTCCTTTTTTCATCACAAAGAGTACTAGCTCGGGAAGCTGACTACCCGTTGACGTTTAGTGAAGAAGTAGCCTACTGGGATTGCGTACGACGAAGAACAATCCACTTAAAACGAAGCAGAGGAGGGAGTGGGCTAAAACAACATCGTTGCGGCTAATCCAACATCCGCTTGCCTAACAAAGCATGCAGTCCCGCTGCTTGTTATACTGAAGCTTTTCCCTAAAGGCCAACTGCACTCAAATTTTCGACGGCGTAAAAATAAGGCCATCCAACAGGGCCAATAAAAAGAGTGCGACATGCAAATATACTGCGTTTCAAGCGTGAATGCGCGCGACGCAAACAGCTCGTGAAGATTGCGTGTTTTGGGAACCTAAACTGAAAAACGCGGCCATTACCGGCGGCCGGGCGTCACATAGGTGATGGAACGGAAGCATGCGCATCAGAATCAGAGGCCGCTCACAGCAGCCTCCAAATGCGCGTGATAACGCCGCGTGTCCCATTGTTGTTTCCACAGAAGAAGTTCCACTAACGTCTGCCCAAGCTAATTGAGTTAGGCGCAATTCCAACATCCACGTTGCTATCGATAAGGATAAGTACGACCGTCCCGACAGTTATTTTTGCATCTGAAAAAGTTGCAGTGACATGTTAGACGCGATAGCGTTAATTTGACGCCGAATGAGCGTTTTAGAAGGGAGTTGCTGCGTTTACAATTTCTGCTTTCCAGCTACCGAAGGTTAGCTAAGATGGTTTTAAATTGCCCTGACACACAAATAACAGACGCCATCTACGCTTGTGTGGCTGAACATGTGGGCGTGAAGGTTGCGGCTGCTTGATTTTGGTCAGTTTCAGGGACAAGGCGACACTATCTGCTGTACAAAGCGCTTATTCCCTTATGCCGTGGCTGGTCTAAGCGTTTTGGTTTTTCTGAGAGAGAGAGATAGAAAGCAAATACCTTTGTTCAGTAAGAAAGAGTGGGAGTTTGGGCAGAGAGGAGCACGAAATCCAAAGCCCCTAATGCAGCAGCTTGTTCCCTGCCCTCTCAATCAGCCCACGTTGATCTATCTAGAGGTGACAAGCTAGTCAAAGCTGCCTCCCATATTTCACCACAGAAGTGGCATATGCAATGTTTGAGTTCTAACTCTCAGCATACCCTTGGACAGGGTGACGTTGCATGAAAGAGCATGCGTATTTTCCGCATTTCGTAGAGTTTTCAGTTAACGTTGCATGTTTTTTTATCAAACATCTCCACCCATCTACATTTCTGAATACTATATAGATAGGTTTGTTTGCCGTGCAGAGTTTGCGATTCTTCAGGATTGAGCCCTCCTTGTGGCATGCGAAGGATCGGATAGTGTGTCTAGTCATAGAAAGAGCTAACATTTTTATATTTTTCCGGGAGTGTGGTAGTCGTGGTCGCAAGGAGCACGACATGTGAGTTCGCGTGCTTCTTGGTCAGCAACTACAATTCGTTCGAGACCCTCGTGTCAACGTGTCAATGTATTTTAAACTTCCTTCATTGTGGATGGTATGATCTTTCTAAAGCGTCTAAGAATCCGTCTGTAATGATTCTTGAACTGCTGTAATGAGAGCCTCTAATGATGTTTGGGCTTGTATGTGACAGTTTCCCCAGTTGGATTGCCAACAGGATAGCCCCACTGTTCCCTACTTCCATTCCTGTGTGTGGGGGAGGGTCATGCAGGCACGAAGATTGCCAGGGTAGTGCACTGCGTAGGTTGCTTCCGCTGTTCTTTCGCACATTTCGGCGTCAGTGTATCCGGTGTTTTAGCATGGCTTTCGTAATTTAATCAATCAACCAATCAAAAGATTTTGTAGGACACGGTGACACGGTGGCCTGCGCGGGAAAAGGTAAGAGGGGAGTTGTTAATTGGGACGGTCAACGCCTGTGGAGCGAGTAAACTCCCACAGAGAGCATCCTCCACCGTGTATCGATGACCTGCACCGGGCTTGTCCAGTCGGAAAGGCACCGAACATCTTGAGGAAGGTACTTAAGCAGTTGAATTTGTAGGGAATTTAATCAAAATAACTGGACTGTGGCCATGTGTGTTTTTTTTGTTTGCTTCTTTTGTTATGTTAGTTTATTTTTAGTGCATAGCCCCGTATATACGTATATATGTTTCCTCTCTTACTCTTTCTTCTCCCTTTCCTGTCTGGCTGTTTTCCCCGTCCCCCCACCAGCAGGCGTTCCGGTATACACCCTTATGTGAGACAAAGTACGGCTGTAGGTGGACTTTCCTTTCCATAGTCTGTAACAACAAATTCATTCATTCATACACTAGGTAAAAAAAAGTCAGCGTGCCTCCCATGGTTGCACATGAACAGCTTTTTCTTTTTTAATCTTTAGGCCACAGCGACCGTGGCCGGAGCAGGCGTGCCGCCATACAGGGGCGCTGCGGTTGCGGCTGTCGGCTGGTACCGCGGCTAAAGACAGCGAGGAGAACTTTCCCTCTTGCCTTCGTAGCATGGTCTGGCGCGATAAGGAGGAGGGAGGATAAACATCTTTATTGTGTAGTAAATTTGTGTGACGTCTTCAGGAGGTGGAGTCCTCAGTCGAGGACCCCATATGCTTTGCCAGCCGCTACAGCCCGCTCCACCAGTCGAAGCTGGTCGGACAGGCATGAGCTGGACAGGGCGCGCCTCCAGAGCTCGGGAGAGTTGTACGGATTCGGTTTGGGGAGAGGGTGGGAGGGGCATCCACCAACCATGTGGAAAAGAGTAGTCTGCTCCACAGAAGGGGCACCTAGGGGACGTAATGTGTTCGGAGTAGTGGCAGACTCTTTTTGGGTGGGGAAAGGTGTTTGTTTGCAAGGCACGGTAGTGGTGTGCCTGCTCTATAGATAGGTGTCGGTGGGGTGGGGGAAGCGTGCGTCGGGCCAGGCGTAGATGTTGGGTCATTTCTCTGTATGCCAGAAGGGGAGTAAATCTCTCCGAGGCGGCGTCTTCACTTCTCGTGCGGCGTGTCATTTCTCGCGCAAGGTCGTGGGCCGTCTCGTTCCCTCTCACTCCCAGATGGGCTGGAGTCCATACAATCTGGATCTGTCGCTGCGGGGGGTGGCGTAGTAGTATTGCGCGGGCCGCAGCGTGCACCGTTCCGGCCTGGAAGTGCCGGCAGGTCTGTTGGCTGTCCGTCACTGTAGCCTTGGTTGAGGAGATGGCAAGCGCGATTGCCGCCTGTTCAGCTTCAGCTGGTGAACGTGTTTTTATAGAGGCAGTGATAGTCGGTCCTCCTTGTGCGGGGCTTACTGCCAGGGCGAACGCTGGGTAGGAGGGGTATGCCGCCGCGTCTGTGAAGACGGCATCAGCATCTTGACTGTACTGCCGTGAGATGGCCTCCGCGCGACCCTTGCATCGTCCACTGTGGTGTTCCGGGTGCATGTTACGCGGTAACGGTCGGACTTGAATGCGTTCTTGAATATGTCGGGGTAGGGGCTCTGGAAGTGGGCCGTTGTAGCCTGGTGTATTTATTCCTAATTCTGACAGGACATGGCGGCCAGCCTTGGTGAGAGAGAGCCGTTGGTATTGCTATAGCAGATGTCCTTCAACTAGCTCCGACGACGTATTATGGATGCCGAGTTGAAGGAGGAGCGAGGTGGATGTGTTCGGGGGAAGGCACAGTGCGCGCTTGTATGATCTTCGGATAATTGTATTCACGCATTCTTCTTCTTCTTCGTGCTTGTTGAGCAGAGCATATAGGACTAAGTAGGTGATGCGGGAAATAATGAAGGCCTGCACGAGACGTAGCGCCGCAGGCTCCCCAAAGCCACGCCTCTTCGTGATGATCCTGGCGCGATAAGTGCGGCGCGAAGTGCCTGCGCTGAAGCGCTTGATCTGAGAAAAAAAAGGGGGGGGGGGCTCTTACCACGCCAGGCCGACAGGCACACTACGAATACAAGATCAAAAGTTCCCCTGGCTCTCTTTATCCGCTATACCAGCCGATAGCGGCAATCGCAGCGCCCCTGCTCCGGCCCGATCGCCGTGGCAGACAAACTTTTGAAAAGGACGTCACATTCACAAGCCGAACACTCCGATACTCGGGAAGAATATTTGTGGAAACTTCATCCCTTACTTGGTCCCTTTGTTATCTGAAAGAGGAAACTGGATACACCCCAGCTGTTTTACATTTATTGCCTCACCCATGATCGGCAGTTTTAAAGCAAAGCTTTTTACCTTTTCCTCCCAGGGGTTCTTTCGCGACCGTTGGTGTCAACAGAAAACTCCAGCGAACAAATAAAAGAATTCACTGGCACCGCCAGGAATCGAACCTGGAACTAATAGACTAACAAAGCGAAAGCCCGTTGTCGTATCGATTTAGCTACGAGCCCACGCGGACACGGGGAAGACAGGTTGTGCACTTACCAAGCACAACGACGGGTATACCCCCTGCATTCTCGCTGAATGCCACGTGATGGCATCACGCGACCTCTCGCTCCGCAGTGCGGTGCGCCCACTGCCAATCTCGCGGCCCTGTGCACGCCTTGCGCATGTTCTAAGAGTTGCAAAAATTTAAGGAAGCTCACACCAACGCATGGCATCTCACTTCTAGTACGCCAATGTGCTAAAGCTTGTCGCCTCCTGCGTTCACGTAAATAGCTCCTTGTCGTCCGCTCTCACGCCAAACGACACAAGGAACACAGTCACTCCAAGCCCCAGCATCAAGATCATGGGCCTACATCTACAGGCCAACACCAAGAGTGACGTATCCTTGCAGCGCCTCAAAACACAGCATGAATCAAATCATACACATTATCAGGCGAGTTGCCACCAAGAAGCGAGGCCTCAAGGAATCCAGTACCTTTCGAATAATTCAAGCTTTTGTCCTCTCGAAAATCACTTACGTCAACCCCCTGTCTTCTTCTCGGCAACGAGGACATAAGGATGCTTGATATAATGATTAGAAAGGCGGTTGAGCAGGCCATTGGTCTTCCCATGAGTGCGCCCACAGAGAGGCTGCTTAGCACGGGGCTCTACAACACGGTGGAAAAGCTCATAGAGGGCCATCTTTCTAACCAGAAGCTCCGACGGAGCAGAACTGCGGCGGGTCGCCGCATCCTTCACCAAATGGGCTGGGCAGCACAGAATGTCACTCTCCTTGATGTATTTCCTGGACTGTTGGTGACAAGAACTAACTATGCTCCATTTGCTTAGAAATGTGAACCCCTCACGCCACGAGGGTCGCCGACAAGCCCGGGCTCAAGCGGTCAACACCACCGTCGGTGGGGATCATGCAGTTATCTACACAGACGCCTCCAAACATCGAGAGCAGCAATACGCCGTCATCGTGGCTACCTCCAGAACCAACCTCCTTGCGTGTACCTCACTCAAGACCCAAGACATGACGGCAGCAGACGAGGCAGCCATCGCCTAGGCACTCACTTAACCAGGGGTTTGGAAGATAGTCACCGATTCCCAACAAGCCTACCGGAATTACCAGTCGGGTTGGGTGTCACGACCTGCACTGCGTGGGCTAAAAAACCACTCTCCAAACGGTTCCATTCAGCTCATCTGGACACACGCTCACGCTTCCATGGAGGGCAACGAATACGTCCAGCAACAAGCCGCTATGGAGCTGCACAATGACAGTCACCAACTGATCTCGTTCACGGAGATAACCCAGCATTATCGCCCTCAGAGACAGACCCTACCTTCGTCTTACACTGGCCTTTACAGAGAAGTGCAGACTGATGTGGCCTGGACTGGCAGCTTTCTAGGACTGACAGCTCTCTTTATAACTTTCTCTCTCTCTCTCTCTCTACTTTATCCTATCACTCCCCCTCTACTTCCCTTCCCCTGCTCTGGGTTGTATGCATTTGAGCTCCCTGCCGTGCCGAGCTCAAAATATCCCCAGTGAATTTCCTTTTCTTTTCCCGTCGCAAACCACAACCACCACCACCACCCCACGGCTCATACAATCTCGCTCCTTCCCACACGCGACGCGTCTTCACTTTATGCACCCTGTTACATATTGTGGGTTGAGGAACACAAACGTTTATTTTAACCAGGCCATCCTCCTGACCGGCAAACACCAACTGACTACATGCGTATGAAAAACAACGCTAAAACACTTCATAGCCGCCAGGTGGAGCGGCCACACGTCACATGTTCGCAGCTGTCTTTCCTGTTGCCGCCAAACATAGCGGCCACAGTCACACTACACAACACCCCTACCTTCCCAGTTTGGACTCAGCAGTCAGCCAGGGCCCGTACGTAGTCTCTTAGATGAAGCGGGGTTCCCCGAACACGCTGCGAGCGACGAAGGCACGGTGGTGGCACTACAGGCTATAGCCTCCATTGGGACAGTCAGTGGAACGGTTTCGCCCTCTTGTGGGGGCACACTGCTAACCACAGGGGTCGGCTGCTCCTCAGGTGCGTCTGGCTCCACAGGGACAGAACTCGAGCCTTCAGGGGTAGACGTTGACATGGGTCGTCTTTCAGGCTGCGTTCCTTCCAGTTCTGCACCCGCTGTTCGGGTAGGCATGACTGTCCGGCGACGGAGTTGGTCCACATGCCTGTGCAGTACTCGGCCATCAGGGCCCGTGACCTCGTAAGATATGGGTCCGGTTGCACGGGAGATCACTGCTGGAATCCACGGAGGCCCCTGAGCATAGTTACGTGCGAAGACAGGGTCTTCAGGCTGAAATGTGCGTGGTTTGGATGGGGAATCTGCCAACCGCGTGGACTTCTCTGGGGCCCGATCAGGGTGCAGGCGGTCCAACATCGTTGACAACTTGCGGCCCATCAGGAGCTCGGCCGGGGATCGCCCCCTAGTCGTGTGTGGGGTTACGTGCTGCTGCAGTGTGAAATCTGCCAGGCGCCGTGCCCAGTTCCCCTGGATGATGCTAGATAGTGCTTCCTTGGTAGTGCGTACCATCCTTTCTGCCAGTCCGTTCGTAGATGGGTGGAATGGTGCCGAAGTTACCTGGCGGTTCAGATTGCTTTCCAGGAACTCTCTAAACTCTGTGGACTTAAACTGAGCTCCGTTGTCTGAGGACAATGGTGTCTGGGAGGCCATGCGTGGCAAACAGCTTCCGTAATGGCACTGATTACTGTCTGCGACGTCATAGAGGATGTTGGGATGACCTCCAGCCACTTTGAATACGAATCCACGACAATTAAGAAGGTCTGCCCTTGAAGGGGCCGGCAAAATCCACATGGAGGCGGGACCACGGGTTCCGAGACGCCTTCCCAAGGGTGGACGGGTGCTCGAGGCATCTCTGGCCGCGTCTCCTGACAGGAGGAGCAGCATCGGGCCCATTCTTCGATGGCAGCATCCATGCCTGGCCACCACACATAGCTGCGGGCAAGTGCCTTCATCCGGACAATACCAGGGTGTCCGGAATGCAGTGCTTCCAGCACCCGGAACCGCAGCTTTTGTGGAATCACCACACGGTCACTCCAGAGTAGGCAATCCTTTTGGGCAGACAGTTCGTGCTGCCTTGATGTGAAGGCAGAAAACTCTGGGCCCATGCTGCCCCTTGGTCACCCCTTCCAGACCCAGTTAAGAACACGTGAAAGCGTGCGATCTTTGGCAGAGTGGGTGGCAATGTCCGCTGCATGGAGGGGTGGGTCTGGCAGCACGTCCAGGAGCATGACGGCCTCTGCGGGAGAGGGGTCATCGTGGTGCTGGTGCTGTAAGGGCAATCTGCTGAGGCCGTCTGCATGGCCCAAGTGCCTCCCAGCCCGGTGGAGCAGAGTGTGCTGGTATCCATTCGGGAAGATAGACCAGCGCAGCATCCGCGGAGACAGCATCTGTGGTGTCTGGCGGTCAGACGTGAACAACCCGAGCAGTGGCTTGTGGTCCGTCTGGATCTGAAATGGCCGGCCAAACAGGTAGTCATGAAACTTTTTGACGCCTGCAACCACGGCAAGTGCCTCCTGTTGCGACCGGGCGGGGGCACCCGATCCGAGCTCCGTGGCCTCCGACATACGAGTGGTAGCGTGTATGATGCGAGCGGCCAGCCGCTGTTGCAGCCGTGAAGAAGTCCAGAAGCCGTTTACTTCATAGCGAGAGGTGAGCCGAAGCCAAAGAACAATGCCCCGACGGGCGAGGTTACAATACAGGACTCGAGCAGAGCGACTACATCGATTCGCTGCTCTAACAGGAATTGAGTTACAACGCTTGGGCAGCTCTATTTATACCCAAAAGCGATAACGGTCAAACGCAACAAGTGGGAACACGCACAGCACTCTTTCCAGAGTTCGTAAGCCGCTCATAGCCTCGGGCACGTTGAGTCCGAGAGAGGGGAGAGAGGAGGACTCCGTTGCGATCGACGGGGCCTCTGTGTCCTTGAAGAGCGTGGAGACGAGCCACGCCGCCAGCCGCCGAAGTTTTGATGGGCTGAGAGCGAAGCGTCTGACGCGGCTTGTCGCAACTTGCCACCGACATGGTTGCGCCTGTTTTCGAAGGAGCACGCAGGCGCTTCGCCGCACAGCCGAGGAGTGATGCGGGACAGTAGGGCGGCGCTGGCCGATTTGTAACACTCCTTATCGATCTGTGCATAGTTCCGCTCTGCACTCGACAGGGTCCTTGAATAAAAGGCGACCGGTACTTCTGTGCCGCCGGGCAATCGGTGGCTCAACACCGCTCCAATTCCGTATGGGGACGCATCACAGGCAAGGATGAGAGGTTGCTTCTCATAATAATGCGTCAAGGCTTGATTGGATGCCAAGAGTTTTTTCGCGCCCTAAAAATCTCTTTGTTGTGTTTGGCCCCACACAAAGGTTGCCTTCTTGTGCAAAAGTCGGTGTAGTGGTTCCGCAACAGTGGCCTTGTGTGGCAAGAACGCATGATAGAAGTTCACCAGTCCCAGGAATGCCTGTAGCTCGGTCTTATTTGACGGGCGAGGTGCACCAAGAATGGCCTGTGTTTTTTCTGGTGTCGCATGGACGCCCTCGGCGCCTATTCGAAACCCCAAGAACTCAACTTGGGCGACACCCAGCTGACACTTCACTCTGTTTACCTTGAGCCCAGCATCCTGGAAACGGCGAAGGACCTCGCGAAGGCGAGAGAGCAATTCTTGACCTGACGCCCCTGCAATCAGCACATCATCAAAATATGGAATTACACCTGGTATTCCACGTAGGGGGGTTTCCGTTAGATTTTGGAAGATACCAGGTGCGACACTGACACCAAATTGCAATCGGCATACCCTGAACACCCCACGATGCGTTACGATGGTCTGTGCTGCTGCAGACGCATCGGTGACAGGCAGCCGCTGGTAAGCCTGGGCCAAGTCGAGCTTTGCAAAAATGGTTCCGCCTGAGAGAGAAGCCAACACGTGGCTGACCATCGGCACTGGATATGCATGCTGCTGGAGGGCCTTGTTAATGGTACACTTGTAGTCTGCACAGATGCAGATGTCTCCATTCCCCTTCAATGGTGTGACAATAGGGGTTTCCCACTCCGCGCAGTCCACCGGCTCCAGAACACCCTGCTGTAGCAGCTTGTCAAGCCCGGCATTGATTTTTTGGGCGAAGTGCAAAGGGCACCCTTCTTGCCTTTAGACGGACTGGCACCACCTCAGGGTTCAAGGCAAACTTCACAGGTAGTCCCTTGTAGCACTCCAGGCCCCCGTCAAAGGCAACAGCAAACTCCTCAAACGCTAGAGGTCAAACCACACCCCCTTCCGTAAGAGCCCGGCAGCCTATTCCCAAATCATATCCCGTAGGGGACCAGGCCGACCCCCCCCCCCCCTAAATAGCGTCTTAGAATCGTGATATCGTGATGTCACCGACGTCACTTTCACTGAAGCTGTAGGTAAAATGGCAGCGCCCATTTGAAAGCATTCCTGCTGTGGCTGTCTCAAGCTCTCAGGCATTGCGCTTGCATTGGATCCCAGGATGCGTGCTTTGGCAAACTACACGCACCGCTACGTATTGCTCAAGTCGTCGCTACGCCTTTGCGAGAGTTCGCTGCACGTTTGCTTTTGGCGTGAGAGGAGCGCAGCGCTGGCGCAGTTAGAATCTCGGTGATTTGCACGTAGGAGGCATGTGCACGCAATCTTTTAGCTGATACCTTCAGTGCTAGGTGCATCTACTCCAAATCATTACGTCCCCATAGCACTGGAATCGCGAAACAGTAGCCTGGATATCGGCGCTCTGCATGTAGGTAGGGGGTAAGTGATTGCTAGCACACGTACTCGCTCGCACGCGTACGGAGTGAATTGGCGTAAAGCTTGCCGACTTACCGCACAATTATTCTTCCAAATCTCCGCCTGCGCGTCGCTTAGGCCTGGGCGGTGCTGTATAAAATAATTTTGCCCTATTATGAGCATGTTAGATAAGTTTTGCAATAGTGACCAATAGGCAAGCTCTGAAATTGTTCGACACGTATGCATATTGCGTAAGAATTCTGGCCTGGTGCAGAGGTAGTGCAGAGTGCTTCCCCTTCTCCACACACACACCCACACAAACATTTTGCAAAATATATTGCATCTTATGCTCTCCGCTGCAACGGCGTACCCGTACGAAAACAGTCGCTGTTCGTTTTAATCGAGACAAGCTGCTTTCTCAAGCTGATCCACTTTCAGGCGCGTAAACTGAACGTCTTTGTACCCTTGTTTCATCTTCAGATATGCAGGGTTGGCTATAATGTTGACACATTTTATAGCAAAGTTTTTTTGTAGCAAAGCACTAATATTCTCGCACGATGCTGCTAACGATCTGACCGCACACCGGCATAAATCTTTCGTTGAATGCCGGCGTCACACTTACACGGATGCATATCAGGTAGGGCGCAATCCAGTCTCAACAGTGTTTCCTGGTGAGAACCGCTATCAAGCATTGCAGCTCGTTATTCCACATTCAAACAACCGCGCCAAAAATGGGGTAAGATACTAGCGCCACAGGCGGCTGCTTTACACAACAAAACAAGTGCGAAGCTACGGCAGATTTGCCATAGAGGTAATACTACTGACTCTAGAGCAAAAGCTGCCCGGCTAGACCTGCCCTTCAGGGGAGGAATTAACGCGGATGTGACGTCACGTTTGCTCACAGCGTACCCGCTGCGGCGTGTTTACATTTTTCCCAGTGCTGCCTACACGGCGTGTGCGCCGTAGTGGCCGTAGTGTTCTGCGGCCGTAGTCACAGAACAGGGAGGAAGGAGAGTGGTTCAAGTAGTCGCGTTGGACTTTTGCTGTCGACGCAAGAACTCGTGAAGTGTAGATGGTTGTCGCCCTGTCAACCGTCGTTCAACAGCTCCAGCGTCTTCTGGCTCCACGGCTTTCCAGTTAGCTGTGGGCGTTCAACTGTCCACCATCGGCCGACTCAGGTGAGCACTTCTTTTTGGCGGGTTTGCAATCAGTTCGCATATCTCCTACTGAAAAGCTTGCTTTCTGCTCGCGGCAGTTATATTAGCGACGCTTACGAAATTCTTAACGGCGCGTTCTCACCGTCTTGCATTATTGTCGCTGTCTATGCTGCTCTGTTGGCGTCTGTCGGCGATCGCGAGCTGTTGACGGTTTGTTGCACGGCGCGGAATTTCGCTCGCATGCAAACCCGTCTGGCCCATGGCGTTTCCTTGTCTCTTCTTTAATGTGGCGTCATTAACATCACTTGTTATCCTCGACGCTTTTTCTAGACAATGTGCCTTGTGCTAACCGATCTTAATATTGTAACGAAAATGAACTTGCGGTACGATCTGTTGGTGAAGTTAGGAGCGTGACAGGACGCTGTTGGCAAGGTTTTCATGTGTGCGTGTGGTTCGTGAGGGCGTTGTAACACGCTCCTTTAGCCTGTTGCACTCGTTGCTGCATCCAGCACTTTTGCTTGCCAGGAGTGCCTGTCAAGGGATGCTTACTTCGTTATGTGTTGCTTACTTAGTTATGGGCCAATCATCGCTCAATAACGGATGGAAATTCAGCGGGAACGACCCGGATAACGCAGGGCGGCCAAGAGCACTGCTTCTGTGGTCTTCGCTGTCGTTTGCCCTTTTTTTAGTCATCCTAGATTGTTTATTTACTGCTGCCTCAACGGTGTTTCATTCCTCATGTTCCATGTCTTTCTCTTGCAGCATCTCCTGACTGCTGTCACGGTGCCCCTAGCCTGCCTGCAGCACTCATCCTGCCATTCTAGTGGGGACTGATGTTTGCAGGCCACTTGTCACAACCAAACGGGTTCCCGACTTTGCCTGGCTTGTAATTGATGGTATACTTTAGATACACCGCTGCGTTCTCTCTGTGCATACATTTAAAGCGAGTGTTTACACTAACGTGGCAGTGGATAGCCACGGAGACAGCAGCGTGTGTACTGAAAATCAAGCTCAGTTATTTAGGCCAATGTCAAAAAACCAACCTGGTCTACGCATCCATTCCAGCCTGACATTTTCAAGTACAAGTCTTTCAGTAAGTAGTGTAACAATAAAGAGGTAGGGATAGCTCATGCACCGCTTATTTGCTACCTTCATTTTTTTACTGATGAAAATTTATGGACGATGCTATATGTACCACCTAGTGAGATTCCCCCAGAAATTGTTATATGCACTACCGATATAGCACAATCTATGAGGCGGGCTGGCGTGACCTAGCGTCACTAAATAAAGGCTTAGCTTATTTAGTGACGCTAGCGTGACCTTCGTGCAAACAGCATCGTACGTGGTTTCCGTCACGATAAAGTTTGCACTGTATTCTTGGGTGTGTAATGGGTTATGGCTGACCACAGGGTCGTTTACGGCGCCTTCCAGCTTCCAGTGGAGGCAGGAACATAAATTACGTTGTCGGCCAGGGCACAATACATGCTGACACCACCATAGATATACCGTGCCTCGGATGCCCGCGTCATTTTTTTTTTAAATTTTACTTTTGAGTTTTGTGTAAGCAAGGATGTATCTAGTGCCCCTATGCTGTCTACACTCTAATCCTGGTAACCCATAATGTAACTTGTAAACTTCTAAACGGAAGTAACCTATAAAATAAAGGTTACAATGGATCCATTTTGATAGTTTTCTTTATCCCAGTCAATTCTAAGGGTTACAAGCGTGAAGTTAAAAGCGGTTTATAGGTTACATTAATGATTTATAGGTTACTTCAACAAAATCTGTCATGTAACCTTACGTTGTAACCTATAAAACGCCCTTTAACATATATAAGAGATGCTCGTAGCGCCTTCTCTCCAGGCGGCCGTCGATTTCTCCGTTGCATGATGGGATATGAAGAAATGGCGGCGCCCGCAGGCCCGGTGGCCGCGTTTTCGCGCCACTCGAGCCTTTTTACCGCTGTGATACCCCTACGATGAAGCCGAGGATTGCTGTTACAAGACTTATTTGTCGGCGTGGGTCGCGGAGGCTGCGGCGAGCACATTTGTGACTAGGCAGAGCTACACGGCCCGTTCTTCTACGACCAGCATCAAGTTCGCATGTTGGACCAATGCCCCGGCGCCAGTGAAAGCGAACTCGGTGAGTATATTCCCGTAACGGTTTCCGTGTTTTCATTGGGTGAATCTTTTCGCCGGGGCTTTTCAATTTGAAATTGCAGCATTCGAGAGGGATTTTCGTTACCCGACTGGTTGCTTCGCTGGACGTTTTCTGTTGCCCGCGACGGCAGTTGAATGAAATCACGGGCTTGCATTCCTTGCGTCAGACTAGAGCGGACGATCGTGAAAGCCCGTACATCATAACAGATAACGGCGCTCGTGACCTGCTTTCTGCTCTGCGCGCCTTCGTCATGTGTTGAGCGTTTTGTTTACGCTGTTGGCTGCATCGGGCGCACTTTACGAGTTATTGGCCCATGTAATTGTGAGGTAGCTTTGCTTGAATATTTCAATTTTTTCCAAATAAAGCCTTATATTATCGCGCTATTCTCTGGGTATTATCATTTTCTTTCAGCCATCGGGAAATATTAATTTTTCTCGCTGCATATATTCGGAATGGTATCTAGTGTATGGGTCTTGTAGTAATATATCTGGATAAAGACAAGGTGTGTGCTGCAGAAAAGTAGTCCACTAAATCTGCCCGAAATTTCTAAACTCACTTTTGTCCAGCACAAGCCTCTTTTTTTTGTGAAAGTTTGCCCTGCAGCACAATAAATAGTTTTTATATCTACAACACTCTTCATTTTTGTCATTCTTTTCCTTGAGTGGGTAAATTTGGTGTTAGTCATTTTGAGGTAGCGGGCCATTGTCACCATGTTAAGTGGGTTTATTATTCCCATTCGCAAAAATCAGTCGCCTATTTATTCGCGTAGTATTGCAGGGCAAATGGTTGTCCCGCGTGATACTAGTGTAGTGCAGTAAAGTGACTTTAC
The DNA here is from genome assembly GCA_013339765.2 of Haemaphysalis longicornis. Lineage (NCBI taxonomy): Eukaryota > Metazoa > Arthropoda > Arachnida > Ixodida > Ixodidae > Haemaphysalis > Haemaphysalis longicornis. The sequence goes on along the minus strand of CM023449.1, from coordinate 250,211,049 downwards.
AGAATGGTGTTATGTATGAGCCAGCATGCAGGCTGCATGATTGTTGTTGTTTTTTGATGATACAGAAATTGTGACGAATTACACAGAGACAAGTAATTGCAGGTGTAAAAATGGGTGCTGCACCCTCATCGGTTCCTGGCTGTTCGAAAAGTGTGGTTGCATCTGGCTACCTATGGTATGACTTATGAGCACTACTGTTTTTCTTGCAGGCAGTGTTCCTTGAGCTGACAACCAGGACTCCCCTGCGTATGACACAAGTTGAAATGAAGTCTGATTTCCGTGGAAACAACGGTATGAAAATGCAATAACTAAAACTCATTCATTCAAATATTCTTTGTAAAGATGGCCCCCAGGCCTGCACAGGCAAAAGTAAGATTCACTTGTAAAAATGCGAGGCCTTGCTTCAAGTGTTATGATGTTATATTTCGTATCTTATTTTGCCTCATGTTTAGTGACTTTTTCTATCAGTTCGTCACTACATGAACTTTATGAATTCACATAACGATTTCCTCAGCATGGAGCTTTGTAGTTTTTCAGCAACTCTGCCAATTCTATAAGATGCGTGGTTTTGCAGAGCCAACAAGAACTCTTTGTCGAAAAGAGCTCTTTAAGAAAGCTCCAGTTGTTAGTGAGGGCTTGTGCTGTGTTCTTTTCTTCGTCTTATCAAGTTTAAGGTGTTCTTTCATTATGAATGTATACCAACTGCCCAGCTCTAAAGCCTATTACATTTTAACCCAAATAACCCTTTGAGACATTACAGGTACAGACGTCCCGGGAATGCCACTTGAGGATCGGCGCAAGTTCCAGATGTATCCTGTCCCTAACACATTTGAACGACGAAAAAATATAAGTTGGCGATTCCTTTTTACGAATAGCCGAGGAAGAAACCACCGGTAAAAAACCTTACTGAAATGAAAAACGTTTCGGCTTCCACGTGGGATCCTCGTTCAAAATGAAACTGCCAGTACAAGGGGGGGGGAGGCAGATGTTTAAGTACAGCCAAAAATGTGACGCAGATGACGTCAGCATCGTGAAAGCACGTTTCCTGGGTTTAGTGCGACGTTCGCTCTGTTGCGGGTACTAGTGATTCCACATGAAGGCACGGAAATGTTTTTGCTTTCTCTTTTGCAAACGTATGTCAGTTTATCTCGTAGCCCAAAGTTTCTGCCTGTTCTGGGTGAGCATGCAGAAACATTTCGCGAGATAAACAGGAACACGGCACGATTAAAATCCGGGAAGGTTGGCCGCTATGACTATGGTGGCTTCGCGTTGCTCTGAACAATGCGGCCAAATTACTCTGTGTAACGATTACTGAAATGATGTGAAATTATTTTAAAGGCAGTAAATCACTCCTTCTCTGGTGTGGCCTTTCATTTCATTCTCTGGTCTCCGTCTTCATTTTCGCGCAATATATTTTTCGTGCTTCACATGCCTGTGATTTGGTGTGAGGGGCTTATGGTTGCACTGGATTTTGTTCTTTTTCTGAAATTTTCTGTAGATGGCTCTTCAAGGTGGGGAAATCCAAGTGACGGCCCCTCACATTTATACCTCCATCTGCGGCAGCAGGGAACAAGTCATTCAGATGACCTCGGGGAAATCTTCAGCGTGCCCTGATTTTGTGCCTGCTTGTGTACTACGTAAATTGCGAAGCTTATCTCTGAATTTTCCCAAGCGCCTTTTTTCATGCAGGAAATTATAGATCCCATATAAAGTTTATCCAAAAGACAGATTGCAATCGGCCTAGAAACTTGTTAGTGCTGCATAAAAAACGATAACTTGGCGTGGGAATCACAACTCAGGTGGAATTGTAAAGAGGAATCCCAAGAGGGAAGTGTAAAGATGGATTCGTAAAGACAAGTGAATTCCAAGTGTAATATTAGACCCTGAGTGAAACAGAGAATGCAGGGACCATAGCCATAAACACTGCTTTGTATGAAACAGTGAATTTGTAATAAATGTTCTTTCTACTTTCCCACATTCTGCGTTTTTTCTGTGGGGAACCATGACAATAACGCTGTACTGGGAAAGTGCACCTCTGAGAACCATCTAATAAATGTAGCTCAAACTCGAATTCGTCTGAAATTGTTCAATTGCAGTACCAAACAATTTGAAATACTTTCGCACACATCCGTGCAAATATTGAGGTAAAGAATCTGTATATTTGGGCATGTTTGTGAAGCTGTTCACGCAACATTTATTAAATAGGTTTAATAAGGATATGTCAATAAACCGAGTTTTACCTGGAAGTCTAAAGCAATATAGGAAACGCCAGTTCGCCGAGGAATCCGCACTCGTCTAATATTCATTAAGCAAGGATAATTACATTGGGGTGGTCTGCAGCTTTCCTTTTTAATAAATAGCCCACAGGTGTTTTATAATAATAAATGTGAGTCTTCAAAACTACTGATGCCAAACTTCTTAAAATGTGCTCCTGTTAAATGCGCGAATAGGTGTGCATGTACTGCAATTCTCTTTTGATAATCATGGCCTAAGTTGTCAGACAAGAATTTTTGGCTTAAGGCTATGTTATAACTTTGGCGTCCTTTTGAAGTACGCTATCAAGTGCATGTTTCCACTAAAGCTTAATTTCACTAAAGCCTAATGTTGTTTAACTAAAGCTAAAATTTATGCCCGCAATTTATTAAAAGACCTATCATGCATGTTTGATACTGGTTTCGTAAACGGCACAAAGCTGATGCAAACATCAAATTTAGTTATGCTTGTTTATAAGACTTAAGCGTTGCCAAAATACTCACAAAGATTTTTGGGTGACAACCTTGGTAACGATTATCGAACAGGTAATGCAATGCATATATATTAAGACAACGTTTTCAAGCTTTTTAGTACCGCAATTTTAGAATTATAAAAGTAACTTCTTTTTTAGCCCCAGCCGTGTGGCCGGAAGTTTGTTCAAAGGACGAACAAACGACACCCGACGCAAAAGTTTAGACAGCGCAATGGACAGCATGGTCGCACATATCGTCTTCCACTAACGCTATATTTGTTTATTACGCGGGAAAGGCGCCTTCGGGGCGTCGCCACAGCGGCGCCGGCGAAAGCGCGCCTGGCGCGCAACATGACACCTTCCAGGTGTGTGGTCTTGGACGGCGGTAGATGTAACTTATATAAAGGTATACATGCTGAAAGCGGCAAAGTAACCGATAACTGAGTAACTCCTACGTGTATACGTATATAAGGGTTACGAAGATATAGGTTACATTTGTACCTTATAAATTATAGGTTACAAAAATTCGAAAATGTATACCTCTATTAAGGGTTACGCAGCTTAGAGTGTATCCTTGGTTTTTGCCAACACTTTTGATTTTGATTTGATTTTTATTCTTGCGCGAAAAAACAACAAACAAATCACTTTCGCGCAAAGGGAGCCGGGAAAAAAGCCGTAATAACAGCTTGACGAGCCCCAGCCCCCCGGTGCAGACAGGCGGCAAACGGCATTGGCTAATATTAACAAAAAACACACAAACAAAAACCCGTATATACAATATATGCAGTGACTATAAACTGCACTCAAAATACATACTGAGCAAGGTTTCGAAAAGTTGTAAGCTTGCGAAATACAATAGTAAGAAAGAGAAAGATATTTATACTAATAACAACATCATGAGTTGAGTGTAAAGATGCTGAGTAGATGGTTAAAAGGAATGGTAGAAATGTCTGGATAATTATTAAGCAAAGACGGCAATCTGTGTCGCAACATTTGTTCCCCATAATTTCTTCGGCATTTCGTTACTTTCCAGGTTTCAGGATTGCGAGTGTAATATATCGGAGAGAGGTTTTCTAATCTGGCTAGATTAATTAGTGAACCCTTATTTATTATAGCTTGTTTGTAACATCGGCAAAGTTTATAGCTGTACATAGAATCCATGCGAATAACATTATACTTTTTAAATAGTTCTCGTGTAGGAGAAAGATACGGAACCTTGCTGACTAGGCGAATAGCTCGTTTTTGTAAGACTGTTATTTTGCCTATATTTTCCCGAGTTGTGGTAGCCCAAATGAGTACGCCGTAGTTAAGCATAGAGCTGAAAATAGAGTTGTAAAGTAGAAAGTTAACTGAGACTGGAAAAGAACAACAATGACGGCGCATAAGACCAGTGGCCTGGGATAATTTCTGGACTAAATAGTCAGTGTGTGTATTCCTGACAGAGTTTCTTCAAAATATACACCTAATGTTTTGAAACATTGAACGAATTCAACTGGAGTCTGATTGATTACAATAGGATCCACTGTGCTGATTTTATGACGGGGATGAAAAAGTACACTCTAAGTAATATCGCACGGTAGCTTTATTCGTCTTAATGATATTTCTCAGATGCCAAATTGCTCAGATCTCGCATGGTTTCCTATGGCTGCAGGGATGTACAATGTCTCAGGTTCGATTCTTGGCTGCCGAGGCTGCATTGAATTTATAAAGCAAAAAAATTAACCTTCTGTACACGATGTCTTGGTTTACGCTAAAGATCCTTGAATGAGAGGTCTACCACGCTGCCCTGTGCCTCATAGTGCGAAGTGCCCTCAGTTTACTCGGTTATGCAGCAGTTACTTAGTGCCTTCTCATGTAAACTCTTGAGTGCAAACGGGAGAAGGTGCACCCACCTCGCCTTGAGCTGTTAGACTAAGTTGCCTTTTTCGCACGACGTCTAAGCTGTGTGAAAAAGCCATACAGGGCTGAGAATGTTGTAAGAAACGCTTCTTATGTGAAGCAGCTCATACATAGCGTTTAAAAAAAAGCTTAAGTCACATTATTTTGCAGTGCGCTCTTTAAACGTTTTACACCCCTCCTACCACAGTGCTTTTATTGTTAATAAAGGCGCTTTGCATATGTAGACACAGGAAAATGAAGCAGGAAGACATATAGATATTTTTTCAGCTGCACAGTGTCGCAGGCTATGCACCTGACACAATGCTGTTTGTTCATCAGGGTTTGCACTGTGCTTTGAAACAGTTTGTTACCAAGATCCAAAGACTCACTTGGCAATTTCATGTCAGGAATGATACAAAAAGATTATCTGTGGAAGCAATGCCCATATTATTCTTGTCATTTTGTAGTTTATGAGAGCTGCTGCAGCCAAGCATTCTATGGTATATTTATGAACTAGAAAATACATGGAAAAGGCAGTCTCTAAGCTGGAGGAAAACTATCGAGTAGCATCTGCATTTAGTTTAAATAGTGGCGTGTTGCCCAACTGCTGGGCAACCGCTATTAATTTTATGCCATGTCAGATGCCCATGATTGTGCTCAAGTATGTGAACTCTTAGGCAGTTACATGTTGATAAAAGAATTCCGTGCTATCTTCATTCATTCTCTGCAACTCGTTTGTGCTCATGGGGAGCATTCGGAGTGAGACGCTTAGCATAATAAAAATCAGAATACGCCTTACTCAGTTGGACTCAAGATATACCTGATCAGGACACGTCTACTTCTGAATGCTTAAATACCTGATCATATTTGAAAAATGGCCAACTTAAAAAGCTGAAGGAAAAGAAGCAGCCCCACCCCTTCACCGTAAAATCAAAAGAAGACGAGAAAAAAATATTTTACATTGTTTGCAGGCAATTAAAAATAGGTCTGCATGCAAAAGGTCCAGGCGAGGCTGTTGTTTCTTATGCTTTCAAGAATACATTAATACTGTTGTTGTTGTGCAATATAAAGTGAATTTTTCTTACACTACTTCCGCGGCTTCAGTTGTCCTTTCTGGGTGACCTATGAGACCAAAGGTGCAATGTAATTAACAGTACGGCTATGTTGGTTGTAAACATGACAGAAAAAGAGCACAAAAGTACGCATGGCAAAATTCAGGACTTTTGTTGTGTTGTTTTTCATTTATAGTTAATTTTGTTTTGTCCTATGGCACAATGCAACTCTCGAAACCAGCTTTCCTGAGAAACCTATTGCGCACAATTTTTTCATACTAGGCAATATTACGTGCAATGGCTGCACAACACTTTTTGCTTGAATATGTGGCTAAAAAATGTCTTTGTTATTTTGAAGCACGCAGTTTTTATTGCCAGTCGGACAAAATGGGGCCAGATGCCACCTGTGCAGAACCGCATGTGACCGCACCATGGGAGGAGGAGGACAAACATTTTATTGAGCCTTTAAAGGCCCCTTAGGGGACGTGGTGACCGGCGTACCGGTGACCACAGCAGCCGTCGCCGTGACCACCCGTTGGGTAGACAGGTCGGAACTTCCCAGCGCCTCAGCCCAGTGCCCACCGTCTGCTAAGAGGGGATAGGGGTTGTGGGGACAGTTCCAAAGGAGATGGTCCAGAGTTTCCACTGCTCCGCAGGCCGGGCAGTTGGGGGAGGAGTAGACGGAAGGATAAATATTGTGCAGGTGGTAGCAACAGGGGAGGGTATGGGTTTGCACCAGTCACCATAGCCGTTCTTCTCTGTTGGATAAATCCAGGTGTGCAGGAGGGAGTTGGCGGCGTGAGGGGCAGTAATGTGCCGTAATGTCTTGGGAGGTCAATAGACTGTCCCGAGCTGATAGGGCTCCGTGAAAGGGTTCGAGGCTAGGGCCTGCTCGGACGGTGAGCTCTCGAGCGGCCCTATGTGCTGCCTCATTTTCCCCCACTCCCGTCTGGGCAAGAGTCCAGATCAGCTCTGTGGGTACGGTAGGAGGATTTTTGAAGAGAATTCCGAGCGCGAGGGGCGAGATCATGCCTCTGGTGTAATTTCGAATGGCCGTTTTCGAATCTGAGATGATAGTGGTAGATGGCGGCCTATTTGTAAGGGATAGGGCGATTGCCGCCTCTTCCACCTCAGCGGGTCGGATTGTGCGGACTCATAGGGAGTTAGAGGAGGAGTGTTGGGATGGTTGATTAGTGCGACAGCGTATGTGTCCTGCCGTCGGTAGCAAGCTGCATCCAAGTAAACCGTAGTGGGGTGGACGGGGTATTTCTCTGTAAGCACTTGTGCCCGTTGTTCCCTACGCTGCTTGTTGACAACAGGGTGCATATTGCGCGCTAAAGGGCGGATAGTGAGGGAGCCATGAATGTCGGGTGGTACCGGGAGCCTTTCGTCACAGAGAATAGGGGCTTTAAGGTTAAGAGTAGCAAGGAGAGTGCGACCGGTGGGGGTGAATGAGAGCCTATTTAGCTGACCGATAAGGTGGGCTTCAATGAGTTCCTCTGCCGTATTGTAAATGCCGAGTTTCTCGAGTCTGGCAGTGGTAGTGCTCTGAGGGATTTGTAGCACCGTTTTGTAGATCTTTCGAATGAGGCAGTTGACTTTAGAGAGTTCGGTACGCGAGGGCAAGAAATACGGGAGGGAGTAAGTGAGACGGCTGAGCACAAACGCCTGTATCACCCGGATACGCTCAATTTCTTTGAGCCCCTTGTTGTGGGCAGCAATCCTGCAGATGAGGGTGATCGTCTGATTCACCTGAGAAGTCAGCTGTGCTGGGTACTTACTGTTTGCGCGATTGCGCTGTATGCAGAGCCCAAGTATTTTCAGGACTACCACTTGGGGAACACCCCTACCGCCAATCCGGACCTCAATGGTGGGTGTCTGGGGTAGGTGTTAAATAGGAGCGGGGATAATATGGCGCCTTGAGGTGTGCCAATGGTTTGGAGATGGATAGTGTTGGACTGTACGTCGCTGAGCTGAATAACAGCCATGCGGTTCGAAAGGAAGTTACGGATAGAGTTGTACGTGTGGCTACCCGGAGCCAAAGTGGCAACGTTACGCAGAATAGCCTGGTGTGATACGCGATCAAAAGCTTTCTCAAGATCTAGTGCCAAAATGGCTGAAATATCTACCTTTAAAGGGGCAGTGATAATTTCGTGTTTTAATTGCAGGAGTACATCTTTGGTTTCCGCACCGTGTTGAATTGATTGTAGGGTTTAACGCGCCGACGCAACGCAGGCGATGAGGCGCGCCGTAGTGGAGGACTCCGGATTAATTTTGACCACCTGGGGATCTTTATCGTGCGCCGAAATCTCGTACACACGGGCGTTTTCGCTTTTCGCCTCCATCAGAAAAGCGACCGACGCGGCCGGGAATCGAACCCGCGACCTTGTGCTCAGCAGCGCAACGCCTTAGCCACTGAGCCACCGCGGCGGGTTTCCGCACCGTGTTGTCGTTTTTTGCCAATCGCTTGTTAGCCCTACGGGAACCAAAGCACGTGTAGTGACTGCCATAATCTTTGTCTCAGCCTTATAAATTGACGTGAACCTTTTTCCTCCTTAGTTAAAATAGATTTCCTTTTTTGTTGTTTGATCCTGTTTACAGTAAGCACTATTTTTTGTAGAGAAAAGGAACTGCCACCTGAAGAAAACCACCTCTGCTTCAAAAATGCAATGATCAAGATTAGTATCATACTACAGTTGAACCTCGTTATAAGAGACATGGATGTAAGAGACAAATGGGTATAAGAGACACTATTCACCCACATGGCTGGCTGCCCTATCTTTCCCATTAAATTGACCTCTTTTATAACAGACATCGGATGTAGAAGACAGTTGGTAATAAGGAACAAGTCATCCTTGAAATTTAATCAATAATCTCGCTTGTAACAGACATTTTAACTTCAGATGCAGTGCCACCAGTCACTAATTGCAGTTGCTTCCACTGTGGAAACACAGGTGGACGACAGACGCCTGCAGTCGCTATTTATTTTAACTTCAGCAAACACACAGTGGTTCAGTCAGCTATGAAATGACGATGAGAAGCCCTGCCAATGAAAATGCAACTTACAGAAGTGGTTGAACCTTATTGCCATCCATTGGAGCACGACCGCACATGCGGGCTCTCCCACTCGCGTAGCTCCCAATCAAGAAGCATCGCAGATGTTGAGTCCTGCAAGCGCAATGAATAGCCTGAGCACACAGCGGAAGAAGCTGTGCGCTCTGGCTATTCATCAGGCTTGTGAACTCAACATCTACGATTCATCTTCCACAAACAGGGAAAGGAAAGAAAGCTTGTAGAATCGGTGGGTAAAAAACAGTGTAAATACAGTCATGAAGCAAACGAAGATTCAGAACTGTTTCATGAATTCTGGGGGCCACACATAAATTAGAATGAATCTTCTGCAACATGCTGCAGCGTTATTTTGAGCTTATTTTAGTCATATAATAGTTAGTCACATTGAACTAGGGTCTGATTAGTAAGTGAAAACATGGTTCCCTGCTTATAAGAGACATCTCGTATAAGAGACAGAAACTGCTCCCCGGTGCGTGTCTCTTATAAAGGAGTTCAACTGTACAATGAGAACATATAAATGTTAAAATGTAAAAAATTAGCCATATACATAAATAACTAATAAAGTGTGCGTCTGCGCAAATTGGTTTTCAATACATAAACAAAGGAGTGCTTCAAATAAAAAGGACAAGAAAAAAATTACACCATCTTTTCGTGGGGAACCTGAGGAGATGCGAAGCATCATGGGGGTTCCGTGTGGTTACATTGTGTTGTTTCATTTATCGGAGCACGAATGGGAACGTAATCTGCACCCCATGGTGCTTTTGGTTTAAGACCAGTGTGCCCCCTTAGAAAAAATAAGTTGACTTTTTTGGTAGACAGCTCAATAAAAGTCCTCCCAAAAGCAAAGACTGAATTGTGCTTTCCACCATACTACTCTAGGGTGCTGGTGGCAACTGCCCTGGATGAAGCCTCTTTTAAACTTTATTTCAGGAAATGAGTGAAGATCAACCCCCTTTTACGATGGGGCGCTACATGAATGGGTCATTTTTAGCCACTAGATTCAATGTCATGTCTTCATGTTCTCTCTAAGGGGTTTTGGAACTTCCCCTTAAGGGTGATTTACCTTGACTTGTGACAGCCACGCAGCACTTTTTTCATTTGTAACATTATGGCAAATTGCAGTCCTACTTCCAGTTTGGTTCCTCCTTCTGTGTACTGCGGTGTACAGAGTACTGGGTGGTAGTAGTGTCGCCAGCAAGCAGTCCTCTAGCTCCCACGTTGCTGTTCATCTATACCATCCAGCCACACGCCTGGTTGACGAGAAAGTACAGTGGCTACTAAGACTCTCAACCCTTAATTTTGTCCATTTGCCGAATTCTTCATCCTTGTTCGGCTGTGTGGGAAGGTTCAGACGCAACTGCTTTGCTCTTCTATTGCTCCGTCTCCTATCCAGAGAGTTCCTCTCCGCAGTTATGTGCAAATCTGTGGCTGTTGTCAGTTTCATCATTGCTCTTTACTCTCTGTTACTTGTTCTTTCATTTGTTCATTAATTGGTATAATTACAAGGAAATAAAATTTGCACCCTTTTGTCTGACGACAATAATGGCTTTTTTTTTTCTTTAACGTTTATTGAAATGTAGAAAAAACACCCGGGGGTCTCTTGCTAGTGCATCAGACCCCCTTAGGGGTAGCGATAAGTTAAGGTTCACAACGGGTATGGGTGGGAAATAGCAAAAGAAAAATAGTGGGTTGGGATATGAAATGCAGGAGAGTGTCCCACACTGCCTTCGCTAAATTAGGTGGGTAGGAGGGATGCAGGAGATCATTTAAGGAATTTGGTTGTAAGTTAGTGGGAAGGGTGTCTAGGAGAACCTGTCTTTCAGTTTAACTCAAAGTTTTCTCATGAGGGATTCCTTGCTTGATTGTCATCTGAGCTTGGATGTTGCCTCATTGAGCTATCACTTTTACTTGCATGCAGTTTAGACTTTTGATGGCAGTGGCTTCGAAACTTCGCTGCTTGACTTTGCATGACGAAAGCTTCGCGTTCAGCTGTCGTCGTCATTAGATTGTGAGGTGCACTATTTTTGACTAATTTTGCATGATGATGCACCGCTATCCAGATTCAAACTGCTTTGACCATGTTGTAATGGTGTCACGGAATAGATGTTGGTTTCACACCGGGAGGGTCCTGATTTGTTTGACTGCAGGAAGCGTTTTTTTCTGCACTTCTTTACCCACGATCATTATTATTGTCAGAGAAAGTTGGCTTTCTGCAATGCCGTTTTGGCATGGCATATTCCACTGGTGAGACGTAGAAAGTTTTGCTTTAAAATCGGGTCTTCAAGCACTTTTGGTCCAGTGAGTAGCAATCTGCACATATTTGTAACCATACAATACTGAGCAAGCACCCTTTGATCCTTCCTGTCTTGTGCCAGCAGTCTCGTCATCCAACACATGAAAGTGCCCTCGACTTTTGTCCGCACTTTTCACTTATCCCTGACCCAGTAACTTTTTATTCACAGTGTTGCTCATGTCACATTTTCATTCAGGGTCACCTTGGGGCAGATGTGCGCCAATGCCATTGCATCTCGGATCTGAAAAGCGTGTCCATAGTGAGGCGTGGTGTGACGAAGCAGGAGCGAGAGATTATCTAAGCCTTCATGATATATAAACGCGGTGAATGTGTCAGTGATCCCTCTGTTGCAATCACAGACAAAACAAAACCTTTTCTTAGCGCACTGCAACACGTGTAAGATTGAGTTTTGTGCCTTCCTTGCCCCCTTGTTGCGTAGAGCGTGGCTTTACAGCGCATGCGAAAGCGAAGCAGAGTTTTATTTAGCCAGGGGAGTTCCTTTCCAATAAATCAGTTGTAAGTGCAGTGCCGGCCATGTCTGTCTTATCCCCTTGTGTAGCGTCTGAACACTGGTTCCCACTTCAAATACTATGAACCGACTGGCCAAGCTTTCTACCTTAGTCAACTATTATTCAGAGAGCAAACACAGTTGGCTCAGAGGTTGACAAAAACAATTACAAATGTCTGACGAGGTCCCAGCACCTGGCACCTTCCAGATCAATCATTCACGGTACAAACGTATTCATGAAAATAACACAGAGCTGTAAAGTGGGAGCGTAAACTTAGGGAAAACTGTATAACAGAGGTATGTACCTACTGTGTCAACAGTAGTTATTTGGTTATAATACTTTCAAACACCAACAACAAAAAGCTCCTCTTGGCCATGATCAGTGTAATGGGATGTGCGTTATAGGGGTCAAGACGACAAAATTCAAGTTTCTTTCTGTCGAGAGATTGTCTTCTTAGAATAACACTGACATCACGTTTAAAGCAAACTCCCTTTAAATAAGCCATATAATTAGGAAAAAACAGAACGGCCATGCGACCCGATAGCACATTTCCCGCACCAAAACGTATGACGTATAATGGGCTCCCCTACGATTTACTGAGGCCAGCAAAAGCAAATGGAATTAGGTAGTGCTTTTAAGCTTGTAAAATGAGCTCTTTGCGCTTAAATTGAATGGATATTGTTATAGCGGTATGGATGGTGGGTTAAACAATGGAAGCTACATGCGCACACGTAAACATAGAAGCACAAATGCCGGCTATTGCTGCATAGCCATCCGGCGCGTTGAGCTTACGCTGACCTACTGACGTAAGCGACATTTTCTTATGTGACCTTCTTTGTCGAGCATACCGAATGTTTCACAAAACGATTACTATGGACTGTAACAAATAAAAAAAAACACGTAGAAATGCGATCAGAACATGAAGGAGGTCTGCCTACGCTCGTGAGCAGTACTTTAGGGCCATTGCGAGGACTGACGGCAAACAAGGCTGTTCGCTGTTCGCTGTTCGCTGAAACCCTAGTCGTCATACTAACAATTGCTCGAAGTACCTTCCCTGGATACGTCTTCGCAGATGTCACGAAACACACGATTCAGCGGGGGATTGAAAATTTTGTCTTACACTGGTCAGTTTGTCAGTGGATAAGGCATCGTTCGCAGGCTGACGAGCTTTGGGGGCACTGTAAAACAACAAATGTATCGAATAAAACAAAGTTACATTTTGTCTTCATGACGTCTTTAAAAACGCCGGTATACGGTAGGATGTCTTCCTGTGTGCCAGACTTTGTGCGTACATTTTTTGCAATTTGTGTGTCGTTACCTATGTTTATGGGCCCTCGCAAGATGTTTATTAATAAAAAAGCCCCGGACGACTTATAATTAGACAATGCGAATACATTTCTGTTTTTCAAAAATAAAACGGTTGCCAATTTTTTTTCCCGCGTTCTCCGGCGCCGTATTATCGTTGATAAACGTGCCCTATTCATTTAACTGAGTACGTGCTGCATGGCATTTAGTATGGTAGGCGCTAGTGGCGATAATTAATGCCTGTCTGACCTCATTTATTATGCACGACTAGCGAAAGTAAAAATTTATGCTTTATCAAAAGCTAAACAAACCAAGTTCTCGACGGTATTATACATCCACACGTGTATATGCTACTAATTGGCATGTCTTGCCGCCGGGCATCAACACAACACAAATAAAACATTCCATGATTTGTGCTTTGTATGAAATGGCGGTGATTACGACTGGCACGTGACAGCCAGAATAGATGTTAACGTCTGCGCAGAGCCTCACAGGTTCCGGTCCAGTCATCCCTTTTGTGCCGCCGCGCCGCAGAGTAACCCGTCCCCTCAAGCGGCGGGGACCTTGGCGTATTATGAACCACGCCTGCTTACGCAAGCCTTTAGTCTTGCTAGGGCTCTCAGTATCCATTTTGTTCAGTATGTCTGTTCAAGGGGGGAAGCATGTGCTATGAACCACTTAAAGTGGTCAATAAAACGGTTGAACTGAGCACGAGTGTTACTCGCTAACTTAAATAAGATAGAAGTGGTAGACAAGGCAGCTACTAGAAGCTTTGTTCCAAGCGTCGTCCTCCAGCTCATTTGTGAACGAGCACCCGTAAAGTAATCATAGTGAATACCAGCGCAGACCGGACCAATAACGGGGCAGAGACGGGAAGAACACCAACTCTAAACAAAATTGCGTATTGTGGATCTGCGCATATACGTACACCTTCGATGCGCAAAGGAAATCAGGATAAGAAAATACAGGCAACCTACGCCCGGGAAAAGGAGAAAAAACTTGCCAAACGCCTCCTTCGCCAAACAATCGAACTGTATCTGTGATAACGACCCGGACGAGTCCTCGTAAGTCGTATCTCTTCTGCACAGACTGTAACTCTCCTCCCGTCTTTGCCTTGTCCTTCGCCTAGGTCGACAGGCTCACTCACAAGTGCGCTCACACACTACCCCAAACCAGTCACGGGTAAATTGTGAGTGAGCCTCACCATCGTTGGCGCTGGTGAATGCTAGTGCGAGTGAGTGTCGGTGTCACTCGCGGTGAGCCCCACTCATGATTTGCGAGTGTGAGCGCCAGCTTCCGTAAGCCCTGCTCACCACTCACGAGTGTGAGTGCCACTCAACACTCACCACTTACGAGTACTATGCCACTCACCATTCGTGAATGGTGAGGGGAGCTCTTGAGCTCTGAAAAAAATCAAGAAAACGCTGTTGACGAGCTATTATTAATTCATAATTAAAGAAGAATTCGTTGCCAAGAAATTCAGTCACTTGATGGTTTCATAGACGAGCACGAGTTATGAACGCACACGTAAACGTAGAAGAGCCAGTGTGGACTGCGCGCACTATGCCGACTATAGCTGCACAGTCGCCCTGCGCGTTGAGCTTACGCTGACCAACTGGCGTAAGCGACATTTTCTTATGTGTCTTTCTTTGTCGAGCATACCGAGTGTTTCACAAAACGATTACTATGAACTGTAACAAAACAAAAAAAACAGGTAGAAATCAGATCGAAACAAAAGGGAGGGCTGCAAACGGTCCAGAGCAGTATTGTAGCGCCATTGGGAGGACTGACAGCAAACAAGGCTGTTCCCTGTTTGGTGAAACCCCACTCGACATACTAACAATTTCTCCAAGTACCTGTCCTAGATACGTCATCGCAGATGTCACGAAACACAAGATTCAGCGGGGCATTCAAAGTTTGGCTTACAGTGTTTCGTTTCTCAGTGGATAAGGCATCGTGTGCTGCCGGACGACCTCTGGTGGCACTGTAAAACACCAAATCTATAGAATAAAGCAAACTGACATTTTGTCTTCATGACCTCTTTAAAAACTCCGGCGTACGGCAGGTTGTCTTGCTGTGTGCCAGAATTTGTGTGTACTTTTTTGCAATTTGTGTCCTTACTTATGTTTACGGCGAGTGACGCTGAGTGAGTTTCAGCGCCACTCACGGTGAGCCCCACTCATCATTCTCGAGTGCGAGCTCCAGTAAGCCCTGCTCACCACTCACCAGTGTGAGTGCCAGTCAACACTTACCACTCCAGAATCCAAGACCCACCCACCACTTGTGAGTGGTGAGTGGAGCTGGAGCTCTTGAAAAAAAAATAAATCAATAAAACGCTGTTTGTGAATATCCTTACGAATAATTAAAGGATAATTCGTTTACAAGAAATTCAGACAATTTACGATTTTGCGTACTAAAAACAATAATAGGGTAGTAGGGACCTCGACAAACCTGAAATTGATTTCAGCTCAAACGACTACGTGCGAAAATTCTGCGTAAAAATACCACAATAAAATTCCATTCCTCACGTTCCGTCGATTCTGTATTGTGTTATATTTGATTGTTTTGCCCCAGCCAACGATTCGTTATTACAATTTTCATTTGAGAAATTGGTAGCGGAGAAGTCCTTTTTTTTGGCATGAAGCTGTAAATCGCTTGCATTTCTTCTTGTCGGGGTAACTGGGCATGTCGAGGTGACTCGGCACGAGCGAAATTTTGCCGAGTCTCGAAATATGGGTGTTCTCGTTTTTTGCCATAAAATAAAACGGCTGCAGCGGCTGGGATCAAATCGGTGTCCTTGAGATCACCAGCACAATGCCTTAGCCACTGAGGGCTGCTGGTTAACCCACGAAACCTATTTAAAATGGTTCAAGTACAACTATTCGTGAGCCACGTAAGCTGTTTAGCGCTGCTTCTTTATAGGTAAGCACCGTGCACGACGGCATTTTTTGGCATGCCGAGATGCCGTTTTTTTTTTTTGTTCCGACATCTTCTATCACTGCACTCGGGGTTTTCCCAAATGAGGGCCAAAAGCCGTTCACCTGGGGCTCAGTTCTCTAAAACGACGGGGCGTCGCTTTAAAACGACGGGGTAGCGCCGTGCAAATGCATGTGTTTTGGGGTTGGAACCGTCGCTTTGAGGAGCTCTGCATTCAGTGTAAGCCGCAAAAAGCACTGTCGCAAGGGTGCGAAGCGACAAGGGAAACAATGGGGGGCAGCGGGTGTCGCTTCGCGCCCTTGCCACAGTGCTTTTCTGCGGCTCACACTGAGTGCAGAGCTCCTCAAAGCGACGGCTCCAACCCAAGAACACATGCATGGTGCTGCCCCGTCGTTTCAAAGCGACGCCCATTTTTTAGAGAATTCGGCGCCTGTTCTTTGCCCCGACGAGCAGATGGCTGCCGTGGTCGGTCACTGTAATCGCGTATAATGCTTGCAATCGAGTGCGCTCAAGCTGCCTGTGACAACGCCGGGGATACCATGACGCACGGTCGGACTGGAGGAGCGGCGAGCGCGCGCTTTCATGAAAGTGCGGGCCTGCCGCTCCTCCCGCCCGGCCGTGCATGACGGTGTGAAGTTGTGTTTTCTGCCTGACGTTGACGCTAGTGCTCCGATCGCCGCGCAAAGATGCTTCGTCATGTCTGTCTAGACAACGCCGCCTGTATTTATACTGGCGGCGTTGGTCTAGACAGCCAGTGGGTTTTGCTCGCAGACGATGTTTCAGCCCAAGTGCCTCTGGGGCGCTCGGAATATACCCTCGTTCCCGTGCTTGGATTTCAGGATTTTTTACGTAGTTGCCTCTGTGGCAACGCCATGAGAACTGTTGGACGTGCATACCTTTGTCGATGGGTGTGTCAGTTGTGCGGATATGTGTAGCAGTGACGGAGAGGTGGTTCAGGCCATTCGCTGCGGACCAAACGACGACTGACATCCGTGGGTGCCGGTGTGGAATTTCCGTCTCTATTCGCTGGCCTCCAAACTGCGGTGAAACGTACGTTCCTGCTGTTAGTCTCTTTAAAAATGGTCAAACTTGTTAGGTGTATATTTCCAAACAAGGGTGATGGTGAGGAAGCTGGCCACAACAAAAATGTTCCGCTTCGACGGCTGCAGTGCGCGTAACGTTTGTTTTTGTGTCAGCCATTGGTGATGGAGGAGACTGGAGGTGAGGAACAACCTAGAGGACGTGCTGTGGCAGTTGTGCGTTTGTTAGTGATGATGATGATTCAAGGGGTTTCCTGCGGATGTTGCCGACGGCTGGCTTGAAGGCTGGAGCAGCCTGGAACCAAATTACCGGTAAGCGTACTATTTCTAAACCTTCATTTTCCGCAGAATAGAAACATTATACAATTCATTCATGGGGACTTAATATTAGCGACAATATCTGCGGCCAAAGGGCTAGAAAAAACACAAGACTTTTCTTGCTGCATTTTGTGCCCATTGGTGCGCTTCGTGTTCCGTGACTGCGCGGAATTGCCCTAACATATGTAAACGAATAGCAGTGTCAGCACTTCGGAAGTTTTTGTAAGGGCAGTAGCGCTCTCTGCATTCTTTTTGGATTCAGAAACCGGAAACTTCGGTACAAAATCCCTCTGAAAAACCATATATCTGAATCTAATACATATACAGATATATGGAACATATACCGCCTGTTCAGAAATAAGCTTTCTGGTTTTCTTAAAATTAGGCACTGGTAGGCACGCGAAGACCACCTGTGCAAATTAATTATGTGGCCGGGGTCACGCAATTATTCGTTGTCTGCTCGGTGCCGCTTTCGCTTTTGCAAGTTACGCAGGAAATGTAGAGCAACGCGTTTAACAGTTTGACTGGGTGGGTGGACAGCGTGACCACTCGTTGTCTGCACGGATTCCGCTTGCACGTTTCCTAGGTTCGCAAGGCTGCTAGAGGAACGGCTACAACGGTACTTCCGAGTGGGTGGGCAGGCTTAAATAAACGGTGGATAAAATGGCAGATTGATCGATAAAAGGCCCGTCAAGGACGAGCGTGTGTGCAAACATGTAAACAAGTTATCTAAACAAGATCGGTGAAGCTTTTGTCGCGATGATTATGGTACGCTCCGTGGGCTTGGCGGAAAATATTGCGGGGTATAGATCCAGCAAGATGTCTTCCTGAATGCGCATCGTCATCTTGTATAAAGCTTAGCCTTCAGGGGCAGTCAAAAAATAAAAAAAAGTTATCGTTATGGAATGTCTTCCAGTGGTAATTTAATATATCGAGGAAACGTCATGGCTTCATTTATTCACATCTTTTAAGTATCACGGTAGCGCATGTTTATTCTGCGACAACGCAACACTGCTATTTCAAGTGGCGATTGTATTTTGTATAGAAAGCATGCGCTCATAATTACTCGAATAGACGAACTACAGAATTTTTTCAATCTTATGACCTCTATTTTTTCTTGTTCGACAGATTGCTGTGCACTCTGTAGTCGATCATTAATCTGATATCCTATTATTGCTTTGTTCCTTTCTGGATCTTACTTTTATTGTATTTTATCTCGCTATTTACATCACCACAAAAACTGTAAATAACCAGTGTCGGTATTATTATATTATCCCTATGGTGTCAAGGTACCGCTACAAAACTCATATTGTGAAGGGATCATAACTGGTATTTTTTTCCTCTACTAAATGGGTGTGAAAATGTTGTGGACAAAGTGTTGTTCCGCTACAGAGTTACAAAAATATTTCTACGCAAATTAGTTCTCCATACGATTGTGTTTACTCGCAGCGGGTATAATCACAGTGCAAGTGCGAAGCCCAGACAAAAGTAAAAGGCGGCGCGGTATTTTCTTCTGTGTAATAACTAGACTCCCTAGTGTGTACACTTATCATGTACAGCTGCCGTCAAAAAGTATTGGAGCGCGGGAGCTGTGGCCGAACTCTATCGGAGCACCGTGTAGCTGCAACGGGGGTAAACGAAAGGACGAGAACATTCACGTGCGCCTGCCGACGGTGATAGCTCATCTATACTTTGCAAACCACTTCTTTTAACCAAGCTTCGAACATTGTTCACAGCATACTGGTCTCGGCGATGGCACTGATAGCATACACACCTAAACATATTTGGAAGACAAACTGTCACTGCAGATTCCTGTGATAGTGCGCTGTTTTTCCGGCAGCTCGCGTGCGCTAGAAATGAACCAGAGACGTTGGTAGAAGCATCTCTGCTATCAGCGCCATCACTGAGATCAGTATGCTGCGAACAATGTTCGAAGCTAGGTTAAAAGAAGTGGTTTGCGAAGTTATAGATGGGCTATCGCTCTCGGCAGGGGCGCATGCGTGTTCTCGTCCTTTCGTTTACCGGTGGTGCAGCTTCACGGCGCTCCGATACGGTTCGAGCCACAGCTCCCGTGCTCCAATTACTTCTGGCGGCACCTATACTTATGAACAAAGTACGGTAATGTCACCCACGAGTGCGTCTATTTGTTATAAAGCTGCCCTTTTGCACACAAACTCGGCGGTTCACCTCATTTAGGGCGCTTGCGATGAATGTATGATGAAACAGGCCGCCAAGAGAAAACAAATCTGTGTGGCTTCCTCGGTGCCTTCCTCCCACGGAAGAAGCGTGGGCTCATAAGACGCGAAAACACGTTCTTCTGGGCTGCGTTGTCAGGGCAAACTTCGGATGGTTCCGCACCGTCTGTCGTTTCCAAGTGGCTGGGCTTCGAGAAGCGTGTTGGGCGGTTGCGACTCATTGAAAGAAAAACTTACCATTTCTGAGCAGGAAGGCTTCAAAATGCCTGGGTGAAAGAAACATTGCATGCGGTGTAAACTCAGACTCAAAGTACCAAAACACGGGCAGAACAGTCGTCCCGAACTTTTTCTCAACACAAAGTTACCTTTTACACCCATAGCTTCTTTTTAACGCGTCTTCCTTTAAATATTTCTCCTACTAACTCAAGTTCACTACTAGCTTTACTCGCTACAGCGCAAAAGTAGCTACGGGGCAGAAACGCTTGCATTCACGTTTTAGGGCCCTTGGACAACTGACACAGTGCGGTTTGCTTGATGCGAGCGTGTTTGGCTTTCTTATGGCGCCTTTCCCTCCCTATCTCTCTCTCTCTCTCTTCTCTCTCTCTCTCTCTCTCTCTCTATCTCTGTTCTATCCATCTCCTCTCTCTGATCTCATTGTTAATTTCTCCTTCTCGGCTGTCCTAATTTGGAATTTTAATAAATAAATTCGGAGATGAGGCACGTTTTCATTGTAAGGTTAAGTTCATTTGGACTTCTGCAAGCTCTTTTTACGTCACACAAGTAGAAGTGGAGAACTAGAACAGTTGGTGAAGAGGGAGACAGAGGATTACAGAAACGCTAAATGCTCCCGCCCAAGGCATTTGCGCCCTACCATTAATGTGTTTTTCTTCATTTCATGGCTGACTGCGAATTGGGTTGTTGTTGTAGCAAAGAAAATAGGCGATGCGGGTTGCAAGGGGCCTGAATTTTTTCGTCCCACTGAGCTAACTGTTTCGACCGCCGCGGTATCTATGGAAGGGGCGGCGGTGAAGCCCTTTCGGGGATGCTGTGTTTGGTGCGGAGACACTGGCATCGGGTCCAAGCTGATAACGAAGCAGTTTTGTACCATGGCATGCTGATTCCTCTTGCCTGGCATGGTGACACGATGACCACCAGTGTCTTTGGGAACCTTATTTCGCTTTCTCATGGAGTAAAAAATTTCCGACTTTAACCAGTTTCGGGGAAGTACATCTAATCCATTTTTAACAGCGCTCGAGAATTTTTATTCTGGGGGAAAGAGATGCTTCAAGACCACGGGAGACATGAAGGAGTCAAGAAAGCAGCGGGTAACGACTGAAGATTTGAACTATGACGGAGACAGCAAACGGGTTTACGTTAAGGAACACCTTACTGCCTCGAACAAAAAGCTCTTGGGTGCTGCAGTCGCTCGCAAGAAAGCCACAAACTGGAAGTTTGTCTGGACGGCAGGTGGACAAATCTTTGCGCGCAAGGACGAGTACTCGAGGGCTTTGAGGATTGTTACGCTGTTGGATGTTGATAAAATCAACTAAGATCCATGACAATGATATAGTATCGGTCTTTAGGTTATGCCGACTTACAACCAAATGTGCTCTTTCGGGATACATTACTCATTTGAACCCATCTATCGCACCAACCACTCGAATCAGCGGATAACGTCACCACCTGGATATGTCGCCGTCTTTGTCCGTTCATCTCTGGGAAACCAGCAAATACAAGACCCTGAATTCTCCTCGGCGGATCACGAAGTAGTGGCAGTACATACGCGCCTACCTGGCGGAAAACCCATTATTGTGACCACTGCCTATTACAAGCCAACTACCTCATCCTCCACCACTTTCCTAAATCTGGTTACTGTTTAACGTCCCGATTTCCAGGCACCCCTATCTTACTGGGTGGAGACTTCAATGCCCCAAACACTTTATGGGGAGACAACAGAACTCACCCTAGGGGTAAAGCCTTGGAGTATGCTGCAGAAGCAGCAGGTCTTCATCTTATTAACGACCCGGACGCAATCACTCGCATCGGCCTTCACGCTGCTCAACGCGACACTTCGCCCGACCTCACTTGGGCGACTGCCGGACTTGTTCAAGCGTGGACTCCATTTGCGACTACGTGGGGACAGCGACCACCTACCAATCCTCATAAGGCTAAGGAGCAAGACGGTGAGATCAACCAAAGCAGTGACCAGTGCTGACTGGAACAAATTTCGACACATTTTACTAACCTCCAACCCACCGGCATCGCTGGAGGAATTTCGCAACTAGATTGCTACTTCACATGCGCAGCGCAGAGACCATCCAATGCCGTGACGACACTCGGCACATGGACAATCATCTGGCAAACCTATGGCGGAGAGTGCACGAGCTTACTCGCACTTACCGAGATAGAGGAAAAGACAGAGATTTACAACGAATCCGCCGGCAATATCGCCTGATTTCAGACTATCAGCGACAACTAAATCAGGATTCCTGGGCGACAATGTGTAGCGATCTCAGTCACGAGCGTGGGCTCTCGGGACTATGGAAGCTGCATCACAAGTTGAGCGGCAAAGCAAGGGCGCAAGCCACTGTTCGAGACCCTCACACTGACGGCATCCAGCAAGTGAGTGTGTGAGAAAACTGCTTATTACCACATTTTTCCTTACGGCTTCTACGCTACCTCACCACCGTTGCCCATTATCCCCATCGACAATCCTGATTCCGAATTAGATTCTCCGTTTACTATGGCGGAACTCCGTACGGCTATAAGGTTGGTTCGACAACAATCTGCCCCAGAAACAACGACGTGACCTGGAAGCATCTCCGTAATCTGCCTCCCGAGGCGCTGCCCCACCTACTCACTCAAGTTAATTCTTTATGGGAGCAATGTCTCGTTCCGGACCATTTAAAGCTTATCATTTTCCCCATACCAAAGGCAAAGAAGACGGCCGATAACCTCCAAAATCTGCGCCCCACCTCATTATACCTGTATTGTGCAAACTAATCGAAAGGCTCATCAATATCCGCATCATCAACTACCTTGAATACGTAAGATCCTACTTTCATCCTGCCCAGACTGGTTTCCGACCCAACGTAGGGACGCACGACAGCCTGTGGCTATTACGGCGGGTCATAAACCGGCCCCATTACAACAGAGGAGATCCAGACCTCGTCATGGCCATCGATCTTCGAAAGGCATTTGATAATGTTAGCCAGGCGGTGATACTTGAGGAACTAGCCCAAGCCTATCCTAGCAGCAGAGCCCAAACCTGGATTTGCAATTTCTTGCAAAGCCGCCCCATACGACTGCAGGGGTCTCAACCGGGATGGGATCCTCTTACTTACTACCTGGATAGAGGAGTCCCTCAAGGATCAATCTTGGGACCCCTATTGTTCAACTTGGCAATGTCCCGGGTAGCACGCCGGCTCGACACTGAAACGCGGCCCGCTTCACCATTTATGCGGACGATATTACTATATGGACAGAGGCAGCTGACTTTCCTTCTCTGGAAGATCAAATAATCGAACTTCAAGCGGCTTCCACAGTCTAGAGTCATCATTGTGCGAGTTGGGGCTTACGCTCGCTCCAGAAAAGACAGAGCTCTTGGCAGTGTACGGCTGCAAACCACCTCCATCGATCCCACCATTCCAGTGACAATTTCGAAACAGACGATAATCGCCTCAACAGGACCCCATAATGTTGCCAGGACTGCCCATTGAAACAAAGAACAGCGCTAAAACGTGGCTACAGCGCCTAAATAAAAAGTGGAAAGGCATCCTCAAAACATTCGGCGTCTCTCTAACAAATATGAAGGAGCAACTCAAGCCGCCACACAGGCGTTAGCCAGGGCCGTCACAGTGAGCAATCTTACGGGGCACTGGATTACGACCTCAATAAAACTCACACGAAGACCATACAGGTACTACATAAGGCCACTCTTCGAGTGATCAGCGGACTGCCTCGGCACACCCCCATCCACAGTTTGGAGCAATCGGTCCCCCTTCCACCTGTGTCAGCAATCATCGAAGAGGCAAAAGCACAGGCTTCCTTCAAGCGGCCGCTAACCACCAAGGGCTGTCACTGATTGCATGGGACGAACGCAAAATCCCCACAACATGCACATTTCCAGTACCTATCGCACCTTGGGCACGACCGGACTGCGTCACAGCGCCGCACTCGCACCCCATCGGACGCAGAAACCCTCAGTTGCGTAGACAACGCATTCTGCAGATGCATTCGGCGCAGCAGGACGGCGCAGTCGATATATACACAGATGCCAGCGTGACCCTCAATGTGTTGGCCTTGCATGGACGTGCCCCGAACTTTCTGCTCTGTCGGGATATTGCCCCATGATGGACCCCACCTTAAAGGAGCCATGAAGAGAAAACAAAAGTTTGTTTTATTCGAAAGATTAGGTGTTTCATAGTACCAAAAGCGCTTCCCGGAAGCAAAATGATGCTTTATTCACTGAGAAATAAGCAATTTAGGCCAAAATTTGAATCTCCCGCTAAAATTGCACATTTCGTCACTTGAACAATGGCGTCATACGAGCCGGTCCATGAAACAGATACTTAGTATGTCGACTCCATTATAGCACCCACACGCGGGAGTCGACCGAGACGGCGGCCATTTTAAAAATACTAGTAAAACCTAGTGCACCCGCAGCCCTAGTCATGGAATCGCCTGATCCGGAGAACAAAACTCTCGCCGAGGAGCTCGGGCTTGCATTAAACAACCTCACACCACTTGAACGCTCAATGCTTCTTCTAAGTGCACGAGCGGCAAGAGTTGTGGGATACGCGGTGGACGGAAAGCGACCATTCCGCGATAGCCACAACAGATGAACGCCCAGCCGTCGGCACCGCTGCCCGTCACCGTCAGCACCGTCGCGACGGACGAATACAGACTGGTACGTATGTGCCGTATTTTCAATTTCAGTAGCAGTATCTCTTATGCCAGTTGGCCGGTGTCGTGTATGGAAAGCCGTTCGCTCGAGCTCTCTGCTCCGAACAGAAAGATTCGAGCGTCAATGCGCGGTGTGTACGGCAATTTTTTTCCCCAAGGTCAGAGCGCTTTGAAATGCGATTTGACGAAGTCGGCGACGAGCGCCAGCATGTCCGGGTCTCTGCCGTAATCACTTCTCGGAAATGAAGGCGAGCACTCTCGTACTTCCTTTAGCTCTCTTTCTCCTCCGTTTGCAAAGTTCACAAAACGTAGCCACCACTTCTTCGCCGAGGCTCGTTGTTGGGCAGCACATGAAAGGATATCTCACCGGCAGGGATGCCACACTCCCTCGACGATTTGCCCGTACTACATGGGCATTTCAAAACACAGCAACGAAATTTATTGTAAAGTACTCGAAGAAACTGAAGTTTCAGTGGTTGTAAACTGTAAACGAGCTCGTAACGACAGCAGCAAGCGAACACGACCTCCATACCGAAACCTGTGCGACGAGTGGCACTATCTCGTTGCTGCTCTGTGTTCCTTACTCCCCTTGTTTCTATTTTTACCTTTGCTGGTTGGCGATATGACGGCCAACCTCCTGTGAAGGGATTACGATACCAAGCAAGGTCGCGGCTGTGCGTGCTGGGACGGTTCGTTGGCCCCGAAGAGCCTTGACCCGAAAATTTGTCTGCGCGACGGTGGCGACGGCGCGATGTTCGAGCTCGGGCGGTAGTTTCGTACGCATTGGCATACACGCTTGCGTGTTCGTTCGGAACTTCAACCGTTACTCCACCGTTCTTTGTCATAAAAAGAATGTGCAGTATGTTTCACGGGCATTTAGCTCGCTATGCAAACTGTAAGCCCTGCCTAACACGCGTTTGCTTTTGCCGGCCTCCGCCAATCGCAGAGCATTCTCGAGTGACATCATAGGTTCTGTTGCGGAAAATGAGCTGTGGGTCGCACGGTCATTTCCTTTTTCCTAATTATGTAGCTTATTTAGCGAAGTTTGTGTATAAGTGGTGTCGTTATGGTTCTAACGAGGCAATCTTTCGAATGAACCAAACTTGTGTTTTCTCTTCATGGCTCCTTTAAGAAGTTTTGAAGCAGAACTGCGCGCTTTGAACGCCGCTGTATCATCCCTCCTGTATGACACTGCTACGGCTCTCCCACCTTCGCTTCGACTCAGCACGGACTCTTACGAGGTCATACAGGCACTTCGCTCCCATACCACCACTAACCCCATTATGCATGAAATTCTCTACCAAGTGCAGATTCTTCAACGAAACCACATCACTGTCCGCTTTGGCTGGGTACCTGGTCACGAGCCGAATTCGACTGGTAACCAGGCGGCTCATGCGGCCGCACAGGAGTGTGCATTAACTCAAACTCCGCTGGTCTCTGCCGAGGAATCGTCTCGTTCGTCTACACCATCTGCGTCGTTGCAGATTCATCGCTACAAATTGGATAGACGCCAACGACTAAAAAACCTTACTCCTACAGGCTACCTAAGCAAACTTCCGCCCTTACCACGTAGTGGCCAGATCTTCTTCAACAAGTTTATCACAAACACTGCCTTCCCACCGGAAACAGTTCGTAAATGGTCCATGCCTCACCTGCCTCCCTGTTGTCCTCATTGTCAGTTCAGTCAAGCCTCCCAGCCGACCTCCCTCACTTGGTATGGACATGTCCAGCCTTCAATCGCCACCGCACCTTGACCGCCCCGAACCCTCAACCAGATCCAACTCTACTGGACACGTCCTTACTCGCACAATATCGACGTATTCTCTAAAGAGTGGCCTAGCACGACTGGTATAAGCGCGCCATCGGTGAGTGTCGTGATTGGACTATATAGCAGTAGACAGAATTAAGACTCCGGCCTACAACTGCCTCAACTATTGGACTTCATCGAGACATCAATACAAACAAGTTCTTAAGTGATTGGCTTTCATTTCCCTCCTTTCTTCTCTTACCACGCTCGGACCTCTGGTCTTCCTGTCTTAATAAAGGTTTTTCAATCAATTACCACGCAGGAATTTAACAAAGAACATGGAAAACCCTGTACACGATTGTCTACAATGCACGTCAACATTAGGAGTACTAAAAATAATGTAGGCGCCTTTGAAACTTTTTTGCAATCCCTGTCCGTACAATTTGACATTATAGCTATAAGTGAAACTTGGTTGACAAAAGATGTACAACCTTATCTCGAAGGTTACAAGTGTGAAGCATTGATCAGGCAGCAGAGGAGGGGCGGTGGTACAGCTGTCTACGTTAATACTAACCTTCGCCACCAGGCTATCGAGCCACTGAAAAGGGTAGATGAACACATTGAAAGTTTATTTATTAAAGTACTGAATACCGTTATTGGTGTGTTGTATAGGCCCCCTTCGGGTAACACGGCTGAGTTCTTGCAGTTCGTTGAAACTGTACTCTCTAATATTGGATCCACAAGTTCGCCATTTATAAAACCTGGGGATGTAAATATCAACACCGGTTCTGATAACCCTCAAGCGCGTGAGTTTCGTGAACTTCTCGACCAGTATGCCTGTAACAATTTAATATTACTACCGACTAGAGTGACCAGTACCAGTGCGACATCTCTTGATGTATGTATTACAATCTAGACGCTAGTTGTGCTTCGGCTGGAATTATTTCATGTGACCTGAGCGACCATCCCCGTATTTTGCTTAGCCCCAGTTACCAATGGTATTGTTAGTACCCCCAACAAAATAGTGTTTTTCGCAACAACGACAATGAAAGCCTCAGTTGCTTTCATTCCCTCATTGAAAATGAAAGCTGGCTTTGATATTGTTCCTAGAGCACAGCCCTGTGAGTGCCTATGAAAAATTGCTGGATGAATT
>CM023449.1:249335246-249502746 GCA_013339765.2 Haemaphysalis longicornis | reverse complement strand
ACAAAGGTAGACAAAAGAATGTAGGCCCGACTAGACCTTGAACTAGGCTCCTTGCCATTGATTTCAGGTGATATAGTTGCTCAGATTATATTTTTTGTTTGCAGCACTAAAAAATAGTTTAACCCAACATTCCGTTCTTGAAAACGACATTCTGCCTTTGTTCTTATTTTCTATATCGTTCGATCACAGCAACGGCAAATAAAAAAAACGCTCAAACATCGCCGAATAATTCTGAAATCCTCAAGACAACCAAACCTGTAGTGGAGGCCAGGGTGCTCGTGTCGTTGCCGTTTAAAACCAGTTGATTTGGAAGTGGTTGTTGGTGGGACCAATGTTTTAATAAAAAGCAGTTGTGTTTAGCGAGACGTTTGTGGCTACTCATTCAATTTCACTCCAGGAAAAACCCATGTAGTATAAACGAAAAGCGAACAACTAGAAATGGGGCAAACGCGAAGGAACCTTCGTGCTGCAGGGTCGGGAACAGGGGAAAGCACATGTCATAGGTGTGCGGCTAGGCAACAAAATAAGGCCCGCCGTGGTGACTCAGTTACCAAGGCGGTGCGCCGCTGAGCACGAGGTAGCGGGTTTGCTTCCCGGCCGCGACGGTCGCTTTTCTGATGGAGAGGGGAAGCAAGAACGCCCATATGTACGAGATCTCGGCGCACTTTAAAGATCCCCAGCGGGTCAAAGTTAATCCCGAGCCCTCGGCTACAGCGCGCCTCATCGCCTGCGTTGCGTCGGCCCGTTAAATCCTGCAATCAATAAGTCTATCACAACACAATGGGGTCCAAGACCTTATAGAGAGTGCGAGCGCCTATAAGCGCAACAAATACGATGAAATCCGCGGAATTCTGCTGGCGCTGGCGTTGAAGCGGGATTGGTTGGATCGGGACGGTTGTAAACAAACAAATGCGGCTCGCCGAACAATAAAAAAGCCAAACAGGTTTTGTTCTATTGTGGCAAAAAAAAAACTGTGGTCCCGTGATAGACGAGAACGGTATGGTGTCAATGAAATAGTCACAACATTTTGAGTGTAAGATGAGGCTAAAATGGGCACACCAGGGTTCGCATGCTGGTCTCTCTATATTGTGAAGGGCAGGAGCCGCCGAAATGAGAAAATCTTTGTCCTTAATGCTGCTAGTGGAAAATAACACCTATAGGAATACACGCTGACATCGACATTCACAACTGTAGTAAAAAGGTGCGCGATAGCACCCTGTTTTTTGTACTGGGTGCTGTGTAGCCGTTAAAATATTCTTTAGGAAATATGTGCACTCTAGCGTGCTAATTAATCCCTCGGTCGAATGTAAATAGTCGAAATGGTGGTAATAGAAGTGTTGTGAGTAATTGGAGACTCGTAATATATATATATATATACAGAAAGAAAGGCCGGCAGTCTACAACGCCAAAGAAGGAATAGGGGAATGGTTAGACTGTTGTTTACCGTTAGTCGGGGCACCTTGAGCAATCTTGGTGACGGTACTGGTGATACCGCGGACCCCGAGCCCCCAAACATACGCTGGATCCAACCGTGGCAATGTGTTTATAGGTGGGGGGTTATAAACCACGAACGGTGGCCGTCGGAGCCCAGGTCAAGCTCCGGCGGATGGGCTCCCTGTCTGTCACCAGGCAGGCAGCTCCGGGACCTCTTTGACTACCAGGGTAAGGTCAAAGGAGAAAGTACCCCCCGTCTCGCTGCTTTAAACTATGCTTTATGGTATTGTTTAACCCCCCCCCCCCCCCAATCGTGATCGGCCCCCTAAAAGGGGCGCACGGAAGTATCGTTACCCCCATTGCCATCTTTGACATTTCCTGAACCAGATCATTACTCTCGATTTCTTGTCATGGAGTACCTCAATCCAACCCACCCTCTTGCATCTCAGTCAGTCTTCTTGATCGCAAAATATCTTGAAGTCATAATAGGAAAATCATATAAGTGCAAAAAAGAAAGGTCTGGTGAACTACTAATCGAGGTAAATGACAAGCAGCAGTCCACGAAGCTTCTAGCTCAGACTAGACTGGCTGATCTAGACATCAGGGTCATACCCCATCGGAGCCTCAACAGCTCGCAAGGTTTGATATCAAAGACGGATCTCTTGAACGAAACGGATGCGGATCTCCTTGCCGGCTTGAAGGATCAGGGCGTCACTGCCGTGAGACGCATCACTATCCGCAGAGACGACAAGGAGATTCCCACCAAACACATTATCTTGACTTTCGACCGCGCAGTTCTTCCACAATACATAAATGCAGGTTTTATCCGTTGCTCCATCCGTCCCTACATCCCGAACCCGCGGCGCGGTTTTAAGTGCCAGCGGTTCGGGCATGGTACAAACTCTTGTCGTGGCCGAACGACGTGTGCGAAATGCGTGGCGCGTGATCATCCAAGTGACAATTGTCCATCCGATACCCTGTCTTGTGTGAACTGCGGCTGGCCGCATGCAGCGTACGCCCGCAGTGTGAAAAGTTTCAACTGGAGAAAAAGATAATCAACATCAAGGTAACTGAGAACCTTACCTTCCCAGAGGCGCGAAAGAGGTTCGCCTCTTTCCCCCTGGGGAGGCACGCCGTCGCAGCTCGCCGGGGGGCGGAGCGGCGTCTCGTTTCCACAGGGACCCAGTTCAGCGAGTCTGACCTGGTCCCTCGTCCGCCCCCTCCCGGGGTTGCCTCTGGCAGCCCAAGCCACCACCACGCCGCTTGCTGAGGCAGCAGCGGTTGTGGTGGCAACCTCTTCAGTCGGGACCGGTGCCGCTCCCGCCTCTGTCTCCCCGTCCTCCAGTGCGTTGGAGGGTACCGAGGTGATGGACACCACGGGCCCCGCACCGGTTCCCACCGCCACCGCACCGCCCGTGCCACCTCTGGCGCCCCGGACGCCCTCGGCGGAGGCGGCTGAAACGAAGGGCTCCCGAGGGGGGGCCAAGTCCGGGGGGCCCAGTCCGTCGGGCACCCCTCGGAGATCCGACGAAGAGAGATGGATGTCGGGCCGTTCCTGCCTGCAACGCAGCGCAAGGAACGCGTCCCGACGCCAAAGCCTCCCGACAAGCCAAAAAAGGCGAGAGTCACAGCCCCGAAGGCGACACATAAACAAACACACACACTCCAGTAGCTCTCACACTAAATAATGGGAAGAGAAAACATAATTCAATGGAACTGTAGAAGCCTTCTTAAAAATCTTGACGATGTATACGAAATACTGCATGCTAATCAGCCAAGTGTAATGTGTGTTCAGGAAACATTTGAATTCCAAGTACACAAATTTCTTGAATAGTTACATGGTCTTCAGAAAGGACAGGGATGGCTGCACACACTCTTCTGGTGGTGTGGCCATAATCGTCCGGAAATCCTTAGCTTGCCACCCTGTCAGTTTAAACACTATCCTTGAGGCTGTAGCAATACGCTTAATAATATTTAATAGGTTGATAACGGTATGCTCCATATACATTCCTCCTGATGTTACACTTTTGAGCTCTGACTTCGAGGCGCTGGTTGACCAGCTGCCCGAACCGTACATTCTAACAGGCGACCTTAATGCTCACTATTCTCTTTGGGGCTCTTCTCGTACGGATGCCCGGGGTCGCCTGATAGAGAGGTTTCTTACATGCTCCGGAGCATGCCTTTTCAACAATAAACAGCCTACATACCATAACATAGGTCACAACACATACTCATGTCTTGACTTGGCTATTGGCTCCGCAGTTCTCTTTCCTCTTCTCGAGTGGGGTGTGGGAACTGACCCATATGGCAGTGACCACTTCCCCACCTCACTTACATATATAGATAAAGGCCCAAGCAGTTCATCTTCCCATAATAGGTTCAATGAAGCACGAGCTAACTGGAATACATTTACAGAGACATCCAAACTACACCACACATCCATAGGACACCTACACTTTTAAGAAGCTACCCAACTCCTCACGGCGCACATCCTCGACGCCGCCGAAAAGTCCATTCCCCACGCCTCTGGTGCCCCGTGCAACCAGCGGAGGCCGTGGTGGAATGAGGACTGTAGGCGGGGCGCGAGAGGCCCAGAACAAGGATTGGGGTATCCTGCGTCGTTACCCCACGTCGGGAAACCTCCTCTTGTTCAAACGGGCCAAGGCATTAGGAAAACGTGTGCGGCGTGAGGCAAAACGAGAGAGTTGGCGTACATTCTTAACATCAATAAACTCCTACACAGACACACGGAAAGTATGGACACGTGTACACAAACTCAAAGGACAACAGACACACAGCCTGCTCCTGGTCAGTACAACAGGGGACACTCTGGAAGACCAGGCTGACACACTCGCACAACACTTCCAACACGTGTCCAGTTCAGCACACTACACGAACACTTTCCTGAAACAAAAAGCCTCTTGTGAAAAGAAGTCCCTACACGACAAGAACAAATCACAGACTTCTTACAACTCCCTGTTTTCACTACATGAGCTGAGGGCTGCTCTGAGCACGTGTAAACCCTCAGCTCCAGGACCAGACAACATCACATACACAATGATACAACCCCTGCACGCAGACACACTTGAAGCACTTCTGCATCTATATAATAAAATATGGCTTTCGGGGCACATTCCACACTCTTGGAGGGAGGCCATTGTAGTGGCTTCTTGAAGGAGGGAAAGGACCCGTCGTCCCCCTCAAGTTACCGTCCAATAGCCCTGACGAGCTGCCTGTGCAAGCTCTTTGAGAAGATGATCAATCGCAGGCTCGTGTACTTCCTCGGGTAAAACGGTCTTCTCGAGAGCTGCCAAGCAGGCTTCAGGGCGGGGGCGCTCCACCAATGATCAGCTTGTTGCATTGGAATCTTACATAAAAGGTGCTCTCATTCACAAACAGTTCTGCATTACAGTCTTCTTTGATATGGAAAACGCTACGACACGGCATGGCGATACGGCATCTTGAGTGACTTGAAGTCATTCGGTGTTTCGGGCAACATGCTTAGCACTCTTTCTAGCTACATGTCTGAACGAACTTTCCGTGTAAGAATTGGTAGTGCACTTTCTAATGTACATGTTCAGAAAAATGGCGTGCCTCAAGGAGTTGTTTTGAGCTGCACACTCTTCATAGTGAAGATGAACTCACTCCGTAAGGCATTGCCACCAACCATTTCTTGCTCAGTTTATGTAGATGATGTGCAAATATCTTTTAAATCATGTAATATGTCAATCTGTGAACGGCAAGTCCAGCTCGGCGTGAACAAACTTGCTGGCTGGGCGGACACAAACGGCTTTAAGCTGAACCCCGTAAAAAGTACTTGCGTTGTGTTCACTGTTCACCCGTGTTCGCGGGATCCATGTGGACCCTGACATTACTCTAAACGGCGTATCGATTCCTGTAAAAAAGGAGCACAAGTTTTTAGGCCTAGTATTCGACAACAAACTAACATTTCTTCCTCATCTGAAAATGCTTAAGCAAAAATGCCTAAAAACTATGAATATCCTTAAAGTTGTCTTTTACCAATCGTACGGTGCAGACAAGCAGCTACTCCTGCGTCTGTATACTGCACTGGTTGGATCTCGCTTGGACTACGGCAGCGTCGTATATGGGTCTGCAACGAAAACGGCACTTAAAATGCTTGACCCAGTTCTGCATTTGGGGCTTCGCCTTGCTTGTGGCGCCTTTCGCACCAGCCCTGTTGAAAGCTCTAATGCAGAGTGCCACAAATGGTCCCTGTATCACCAGAGGATATACACTGACTTGTTGTATGCCGCTAAAATCATGTCTCTCACAAATCACCCTCTTAACTCGGCCCATTCATGATGCATCCTCACAGCAGCTCTTTTTAAAACCGTCCATCTATTCCCATGCCGTTTCCCTCTCAGAGTGAGAGCAGAAGCTTCTGAGCTAGCAGTGTCATTTTCATATATCCACAAGACAGCGATCATTGATTTTATTGCACCATGGCAAGCAGGGATGTTTCTTGTGACCTGTCCTTTGTGCAGTTCGACAAAAACAGGGCACCAAGGCAGCTATTATGCAGCATTTCCCTCTTCCTACAGATAAGTACCAGTGTGCAGTTTTAACTCCGACGCATCAAAGACAGCTGATGCTGTGTCTTGGGCTGCGCATGGACCGAACTTTAACAATGGCAAAAAGAATGAACTCCCACAACAGCATTGTTACAGCTGAAGCACACGGCATTTTACTTATTTTAAACCAAATTGTCCAACATCAAATTCCAAAGTCCATAGTTTTTACAGATTCTCTTAGTGTTGTACGTGCACTTTTGTCTAGAAAACGCTCAAAAAATTATGTAATCAACCTTGTTTTTAAGGGCCTCATGGTGGCATACGCATCAAGTCTTGAAATAACAATATGTTGGGTTCCAGGCCCTTGTGGAATAGCCGGGAATGAAACTGCAGATGAAATGGCCACTGCTGCTACACTCTTGAATTCAGTGGGCATAGCAACACTTCCGTACACAGATATGAAGCCACACATCAGACAGCAACTTCACAACACGTGGCAAACACACTGGAGTAAACAGACCGATAACAAGTTACATGTAATAAAACCTCACTTGGGACCATACGCTACTGACTCACATAACAGACACATTGAAGTTACCTTAGCTAGGTTGCGGATAGGCCACACTCATGTAACACACTCACACCTGCTCACTAGCTCTCCAAGACCTGGGTGTAGCAGGTGTGGGGAGGGCCTATCCGTAGTTCACATCATAATCACATGCAAGGCACTCGACACAAGACACAGACACTTCAAGGAACTATACAGATAACACATTCCGCTACACCCTTCGTTGTTTTTGGGTGATAATGCCATGGTCTCTGTGCAACGCGTTTTCAAATATTTGTCTGATGTAAACTTTTTAAACCTCATATCCTATCATGCGTAATCAAAACTGGCCCTATACACTAGCCATCACCATTGTCGTTAACTGATTTTAGTGTTATTCTGGCTTTAGTAGCCACTATTTGCTTCTAGATACTTTTGTTTGGCACTCTTTGCCCCAGCTGGCCTTGCGCCAAAAAACTCTAACCATCATCATCATCTGTTTACCGTTAGTAACATTACATTATTATTAGTTTTTAATAATGACATGAGAAAGAAAGAAAGAAAAACACGAGCCCAGAGTGGGGACCGAACCCACGCCTTTCCCCACTCTGGGCGCATCTTTTTCTTTCTTTCTCATGTAATTATTAAAAATAATAATAATAATAATAATAATGTAACGTCACTAACGGTAAAAAAATAGTCTAACCATTCCCCTATACCTTCTTTAGCGTTGTAGACTGCCGGCCTTTCTGTATTTCCTAACAAGCCCCTCATTTCCAAACCCTATATAAATATATATATATATATATATATATATATATAGAAATAAGAGTTGGCAGTCAAAAAAACCTCGCAAAGCAAAGGGGAGGATGTGGTAGGTCATTGAAACAGATAAAGCATTCGGAAAGAAAGAAAAAAAGAGGAGAAAAAATGCCCGCCAGGTGGGATCCCAACCCACGACCTCCAGAATACCGGTCTGGTGCGATAACCACTACGCTACCGGCGGGGCGATTTTCCCCTCCACTTTCTAGGGTATTTATGTTAAGGTATTTTTGTTTCCTGTGCTTGGGGGTGGTAGCCAGCGCCACTCGGACTACTCTGGTTGAAAGGGACCTTCTTTTTAACCCCCGGGCCGTGACTCGAGCGTCTACGACGTGTCAAGAGTGGTTGACCAGCGTTGAACCCTCTCAAGTTTCCTATGGCACCAAGACTGCCAGAACAGAGGTCCTCGCTATGCATGTAGCAAAATATATATATATATATATATATGAAGGGAGCGTGCAAAATGCAGAATACAAGGGAATTGTAGAGATTTTTCGGAACATAAGGAGAATCTTTTAGGGCTCAAATGGTGCCATTAGTTGCTTCGGTCTATTCGGCAAAGCCCACGTCAATCTCACTTTAAGGAGCTTAGCGAACATAAACGCGCAAATGGACATGGTGACTTAGTGGGGTTCTGGAAAGGGAAAAGAATTGCAAACATAGCAGAAGGTGGCAATTAGGAATGTCAGTCTTGGCAGTTAGTGCAATGCGACGAGAATTTAGCCGTATGGTTACTGTATCGAGTTCGTACTGCTACCGGCAACGGTGGCTGAGTGGATAAGGCGTTGTGTTGCTTAGCCTATGGACGTGGGTTAGATCCCGGCCATGGTGGCAGCTTTTCAAATGGATATAAAAAGCAATAACACCCATTTGACGAAATTTTGGCGCCTGTTAAAAGATGGCCACGGAATAAAAAATAATCCGGAGCCGTCCAATATGGCACGCCTTAGAGCCCTGGTGTAGTTTGGGCGCGTTAAACGCCCGTTCTTTTGTAATTTTTTATTGCTGCTACTTGAGCCTCTGCACGGTACATTCTCAGAAAAATTCTGCAAGATACACTGTGCGATGGTTACGGACCATAGGTTTTTGGTAGTAGCGCACTGGCAGTGGAGGTGTTTCTAACCAGAACTGAGTATTTAAACGCAGGGGTAATCCCAATACATGAATGGGGCAGAAACACCCCCGTAAAAGTTTGTTGCACACATCTAAACCCGTTTACTAAGTTGGGCATAATCTATATCGGAGTGGGAATGAAGAAGCGGGTTGTTAAAATACAGGCGTATTTAGCCCTCCGAATGCATAACGCCAATTTCTCCACACGTGCATCATGTTTTCAAAAATATACACGGCACATTAATTATGTACCCAGGTTCTTGCCCTCTAAAAATATAATGAGAAAGTGCTCAATGTCTCGCCTAAAGTTGTTATGTCCCTGCTATGTATACCCATCCAGGCCTCCGGAATGGCTCTAGATTACAGCGTACTCACAAAAAGCACATCTCCATTACCACCAGGCAATCTGCCCCACTTATCACGAAATCCCGGACGCACTTAGAAAACTGCAGGCTGATAGCAATGAATAACGTTTAGGCCTCTGAACTCTGTATGCGCCTGCTTTATGTGGTCAGACACTCGAGCGACATTAAAGCATCTGCTGACTTCAATCTTTTTGTCAGACATTATTGGTGAAACACAAAAATAGCATAAGTGTAGAGTACATTTTCTTTTAAAGTGCACCGCCCAAGTGGCATCCGTTGATCGAACTATTGAGTGATAGTGCTTGAGGAGAGTGCCTTTAGACGGCTTCAGTGCCTAGGGTTTCTGCCTCTGGAGGAAACCGACTCAAAGTACGCATTAAACCGTCTTCTTACGGTTGATGGATGAGCCGCAAAGAGCGCTGGCACGCGCTCTCGCTCTCACTCTTGTCTTTATGCTTCAAATGCTTTAACGCCTGTCTTGAAGTACGCGATTATGACAGCTAGAAGGGATCGAAAGTACTTAAGTTGCTTTACAGCCATCTCTGTGGACGCACACACTCCCTGCTGTTGTAGATAAAGTAACACGTTACAGAAGAGGAGCCATTGAATATTCCACGTGGGGATCTCAAAATCCTCTATATTTGTTGCCAGTCCTCTGTCTACGGAGCCGTCCGTATATGGGTGGGAATAATCTTGGTACGTACAGTCAAAGTGATCACGTACCGGCAAATATACCGCCAATTCCAGTACGGCAATGCGGGAGATTGCACGTTCGCAAAATCTGTTTCCTACACCAGTGCCAACATTGGACAATAAAAGTGCAATGTGCATTTTGAACTTCACCCTGACAAGTAAGAGTCAATTACCTACGCCACGGTCAGGGCGATATTTTGGGCCTAAGTTCAAATGCGTGAATGCGCCCATGTTGATGTTCTGAGTCTACAAAACAGTGAAGGATTTTCTCTTTCATCTTCACCTTATCGGTGCAACAATAAATAATCTCAAATTACCTTTTCCCAAAACTAGTAACCATGGAAAAATTATACATCGAAGTGGGCTGAAGGTGCACGCGCCTAATTGGATCACGTCTTCTTCCCCAGGCGCAACCCTACCAAAAATATTCCATGGTGGCTAAATGCATGTGACGATTAGATTCGTCCTTTGACTAAAAAAATGAACAAAACGGCGCTTCCACTCTGGAGCTTCGTGCACCCTTCTGCGCCAGTTAGAGAGCTTATTACCCAAGCTATTACTGCGAAAACTTTTTACTATTACTACGCAAAATCAAATCTCTGTTCCGAGGAGCCGGATGAAGCTAGACAAGGAGGCGCTTGGAACGCTGACAAATAGAGGGTGTTGCGAACGCAGAAATGGCCTAAATGGGAGCACAACGGCAAACGTTTGAGAAATATTTATATTCTCCCTGAAACCAGTGATCTTGAAACTGGTGCTTGTTGATAAGTAATATACCCCTATTCATGTTCAAATGATGATTTGCTGAGTGTGAGGTGTAAATAATTTTCATATTAAAAATTAGGCCTTATTGGTAACCCATGTGCTCATAATGCATATCCTAATGATACGATGTGCAGGCTTGCGGTCCAAGTGGATGTTTTGAACTGCAAGAAACCTTTATGGGGACGGCGTGCCAATAGCGCACATATTGAGACGTTTGTTTTCCAAATCCTGGCGCTTTAGAACCCCTCGTGCTTCGAAGGCACGTGACTTTTGATTTCCAGGCATAAAAAGTAAAGGAAATCCAAGGACTGTGACTTGCGATTAAAAGTAGCGATTACTCTCGCAATTTCATGAAGGTACGTATTTCACCTACAACGACAACTCTCTAGGCCATGCGCAACACCCAACGAAATAGATGTCATTTCCTCTAGAGAATGAGACGAAAATCTGTGACAACCATAAATCAAAATAAGGCTGTGTAATCGGTCAAGTATCGACGGTCCAAGGAAAGTCTGAACGAAGCCGCGGGGAAACGAACTCCGGTTGCATTGCACTTTGCAACACCCCATATGTTTTTTATGTTTATCAGCCATGCTCCCGCCACGTTTCATGAGACAATGTGCGAAATCATGTGACCACACGGACCACATGACTGCGCTTATAACGCAAGCATGGCAGGCTGGCACTGTTTTGTTCGTGCTCAGTTCGGACCTCCTCGGTGCTTCAGTGGCTAACGTTTTGTTTTGCTGAGCCCAGTTGCGCGGGCACCATCCCTACCGCGGTAGGTACTTTTCAGGTGGAGGTAAAATGCTAAAACGCCTGTGTGTCCACATTTCCGGAGAAAGATCATCGGGTGGTCCACGGGGTGGCCCCTCCAAAACTGCGCGCCTCACAGCCAAGATGTAGCTTCTGTGCATTGAACCTTCATGTTGTTTCGGGATCAGCTCGGGTCTTCAGGTCCCCGCAACAGACCTTCGTTTACTAGACCGTTTTCGTGAATGAGGATAAGAGGTAAGGTGAAGCAGTGATGAAATGTTGTTTTATCACTTGGAAGCAGCGTTTAATGTTTGAAGACTGCGAACTTCCCATTAGACTTCGTCTATTTGTCACTTTTTCTTGTGCCCCCTCCCATCCCAATCCCAACCACCCCCTCATTGCCTATGGCCTTCCTTTCGAATAAAAGCTTCAACTAACTAAATTCTTCTGCCGAAGCAAACTATCGGCATTATTCTTGCGGGAATGTTCTGCAATTGGTTCTGTACGCTCAAACGCACAGGCGACGACACCTTCCGACGTTGACTACATCACAAGAAGTGTTCGCTAGAGGAGGCTAAGGCAGCTGGACGAACTAGCGCATGTCCTGTATTCTAGAATGCGGCGTGGAGAGAGAAAAAGAGACAGAGAGAAATTTTTTGCCTAAACATCCCTAGCCCAAGCCGTCCTGCCAGTCGCTTCATTAGAGGAACGGTCACTCCCTGGAATTCCTTCCTGACACGAGCAGTGGGCCGCAAGGAGGTCTTGCCACGACTTCATGTCCACGCGAGGACCCGGATCCTGTCAGTCCGCCCAGAACACGACGCGGGAACGCAAGTGTGGCGGCAGGTCTCGTGGATGGCACTCCCACTAAAGGTGTCGTACTGATGGGTAGGAAAGGCGGTTGGGTGTAGGGGCAAGTGGGGCGCGAGAGATATACCATGAGGTTGTAGATATGGGCCGGAGTGAGAAGAGAAAAACGTTTGTGGGCTTGGCGGACCACAGATGAGGTTTTATGGCTGAGGGTGGGGTAGAAGATTGGGAAACACTGCTTACTTGTACGCAGCGCTCATAGATGCTGTTGGCGTGCCTGATGTTCTAAAATATATTGAGTTCCCCAGGGTGGTACACATTTGGCCACTACATTGACAGACCCTTGGAGAGTTATTGGGTAAGCGCGTGTGCTCGAGAATTGCCGTCCAAGTTGGCGTGGCCAGGGAACCCATGCCAGCGTTATCCTGTTGGGAAAACTGGCGCGAAGGGCACACTGAATCACTAAACACAAAAATTGGGGTATCAGGGGGTTCGACTTTGACAGCGTATTCGACCGTGGCGGCTATAGAGAATTCTTCCAGGGCTGCGCAAGTTGAGGCGTTTTTGAAAGGGACGATTGTGCCGCCAGACCGGGTAAGGCTATGGCGGGCGATCGCTGCATCTCTAGTAGTGGAATCAAAACTGGCGTCCTTGAAGCAGATTGCCTCTCGTGCGCATATCGTGCGTGTTGTCTGTTCTCTCCGTCGTTCTGCGAATAATTTTGCCCTGGTTGTATTCCATGCCACTAGCTAAATGGCCACCCAACTTGAATGAACATACCTGAGCTGGGCTCAAGGTTTGCTTGCTTATGGGATTTTTGCATCTTCAGGCTTATACAAGTAGCTGCCCCTATCATCACGGCTTGAACGGCGTACTGGATTAGTCTTGCGAAATGTCCTGCTTTTAACTGTTTTTCCTGAGTTCGGTGCCTCCCACTGCTTTGAAATATGTCCACCCAACATGTGTGAAGAAATATTGAAGTCAAAACAGAATTGACGAATTCGGGTGTTTAACAGCCAAACGCATGCACTAACGTCTGACTTCTACAGGGAGGCAAAGACGTGGTGTGCTCCCAATTCATAGACACGCGTATCTTGGCTGCATCGATCGCTGCGTAGTGCAGATGGCGCGCCGGAAATTGCATTCAGAGACCAGCAGGAAGGACACTACGCCGTCAGCATTCTCAATACGGCAAATGGTTGTGGGCAGCTTGGGCACCGGGCGAGAGATAGCTCTTCCCTGAGAGGGTCCACAGCACGTCGCCTCAAATCGGGATGAAGGAAGAGTAACAGACAAGAAACGCGGCCCTGTTTCGTCATAAGATATGCCGTTTCTAGCACTCGCTCTTCCGTTGAATGCAAAAAATACCTTACAAGCGCTGAATACAAAAGCGCCGATTTTGTTTTTGCTTATTTTGTGAGTGTTTTCTCTACGGGTACTTTATGTTAGGCCTTCCCGCACTTACTATGCTAACTAGTCAAAAGTTCGCTATATATTTTGCCTGAAAGGAAGTTGCAACTAGTTAAAGTAATTCTGTGTAGTAGTTGCGACTCCTCTACAGAGATGTGCCTAAAACCAAGTGCGCTTCAATAGAAAGAACCTCGCACATGAGGCACGAGATGTTGTAAATACTCATCATTGTGATTTAATTTCGCCATTTCATGTGATTCATAGCTCACACCGAATGTGCTTGCACGAAGTTTTCCCCGACATGGTTTCGCTGTTGAGCACGGAAATGGATATGCACTATTTAGCCTTACTGGGGACCCCATAGGATTTACTTAAACTCCACATACGTTCACACTCGATATCAGAAACCTGCACATATGAAGTGCCTCACCCCTCAAAGCAGCGTTACTGCTGCTTTCCCTAGAGGCAAGGGGTGAAATTATGGCGTTGTGCAAAAACGGAATTGAATGGACATTTTATGCCAAAACGTACTAAAATTTCACCATGCCACCATACCGGTTTTTATATAGGCGTAATGAGGGCTATTGTCAGTGCCAACAAACACACTTCTACTAGTCAAGGGGAAACCGCAATAAAAAAATCACTGATAATTTTTACTTCTCTCGATTTAGTCTTCTGGAATGCAGGAAAAAAAGCTGAACTCTGTTCTGTTTTACCGCTCTTTTTTAAAGAAAACTAACGAAGGTTCCTGCTATCTAAAACATAGGAAACCACCTACCAGCTACGATCCTGAAGCCGAACGAGCGCTTCACACAGCCGCGCCGGCCTAAACGTCTTTCTTCTGTACTTCCTAAGCAGCCCAGCGTATCCAAACTATGTTCTTAAAAGGGAAGACCTGGTCCGTTATATGCATAAACCTTTATCTGTCTGGGGGATTTATTTTCATAAAAAATGGTCACCATCGCGCCTAGCGAAAGCAGATGCCGAGCGAGGCTGCTGTAAACCACTACAAATGGTGATGGAGGAGGGATGAATTGTTTCTGGTCGTCTAGGCGGACTCGTCGCTTGCACTCAGTTAGCGTCAGTAGATAAGGGTACAGAGTTTCGCCACTCGTTTCTTCTACTGTTCCTTGCCGCCGCCATGATTATTGGTCAGTTCGCATCACCTGACATTTGCTTACCCTGCGACGGTTCGTGGGCTCCGCCATTTTATTGTTTATGCGTTTTGGTTGGTCAACTCTGTTGGGCTTACCTTAACCTCCCTGCTCTGAGGCTTCGCGCGACTGACGTTGTTCCTAATGTGAACAAAAAATAAGGCGTGTAAAAGCATATCAGCAGCTGAAGTGTGTCCAAATATGCGGCAAATGCTGCGTCGTGCCTAGCCTGACGCGTACGCTTGGCGTCTGGAGAAGGAACTGCTCTATTTAGTGACACTAGTACTGCCTAGCCTTCAAAGATAATCCGCAAACACAATTTTTACCAGGAACATATGGTGGGGGGTCCCATTGTTCATAGGCTCCTTATAATCCATAATACGGTTTAGATGCTTGTCTTGTGGTTTCCTGAAACATTCTGAGCTCTATGCTGTATGCCTGATTAGCCTGACGCATGCCCTGGGCGTCTTGGGACTTGACGCCTTTGCGTTTTTGCCAAAGGAAATTGTTTTTGCCACGGAGATGAAAACGTTCTGAAGTACAGGTGTACAGCTTTGCTGTAAAGTAGATCAGCCAACGACCACATAATTTCACACAAATGGTAGACCAGCTTTTCGACCATAACATATTCCCTCGCAATAAGAGGACGTTCAAACGTGTACGTAGTACCTTATAAACAGTTAACCCCAATAACTCATAAAAAAAGAAAAAGAGCTACCGCCTGCCACTAAGCGGCCTCGTAGGCCTTTCTGATAATATAAGCCTGTCGAAACCTGGTGACACCTTTGAATTGTTCACATATTTGGATGGTATACAAGACAATAAGGGTGTGACCTCAGAGCGGCAAAGGAATCGACAATTTTCCGCCCCCCGAAAAGACAGATAGTACAGAAGCCACTAAACATCTCTTTCAACGTGAGGGCACACAATACGGAAGTGATATCCTTTCTTGCGATGACTAGATGAGTTTCTGCTTCACTTTA
The DNA here is from genome assembly GCA_013339765.2 of Haemaphysalis longicornis. Classification (NCBI taxonomy): domain Eukaryota; kingdom Metazoa; phylum Arthropoda; class Arachnida; order Ixodida; family Ixodidae; genus Haemaphysalis; species Haemaphysalis longicornis. Next base: position 249,487,362 of record CM023449.1, on the reverse strand, counting down.
ACCTGGTGCTGTTTAAAAGGTGCTGATGGTGTACGATCAATATAAAAGAAATTGACTTGCAGGTGGATTTCGTTACGAAAGTTGGCAGCCTTTTTAAGACGTTTAATTCATGCTCTGAACTTATATATGCATAAAAGTATCTGACGCAGCTCTAACGGTTCATAGCATGATCGCAAACATATTTAAATCTGCAGTAAACAAGGCTACGAAAGTAGACGAAAGAAATTTGGACGGAAGTAACTGGCGAATTTGCATTCCTCTTTATTTCCTACCTAAGGTGCTCACGAGAACGCCTCTTTTATTTGCATCACATGGCAGACGTCACTGTCCATTTCTCGTACCTCCACCGCTATGCTTCATTACAGCGGATGTTACCAGGAAACGGGCCGCAATTCGGGACAAGCCAGTTTCGGCGAAGGGGCAATGCCCGCCTATCCTTTTTTCTCGTTTTCTTCCGCCTACGCCACCTTTTTACACTTGTTTCACCTTCCGCTGCATCCAGTTGCACCCTCAAGAAAACGCAAGACGCGAGGCAGCCGCAATCAATTGCGATCCCTTGTGGCACCCAGACAAAGTTCGTGCTTTCTAGCCTCTGCACTCTTCCCGGGTCCAGATCCACATTTCGCTTCGTCATGTAGACCAAAGGTCTTGCGCATTTATTTATGACTAAATTCTTTTTTCATTCTCTTTTTCTCGCATGCTTGTGTTCGCTGCACCTCGCCTTCCATCAAATCATCGTCTCGGACGTAAGCACCCGTCTTCTTTCTTCTGCCTCTACGCTTAGGAGACCCATCTATCTGTTAAGCAGCGCTCAGCTCTCGCTCCATTCCCGTTTGAACCTACAGGCGAAGAGGTCGCTTTGTTCTTCCGAATGCGCTGAGTATACTCTTTCACTAAATGGTCACGATGCCATTAGTCTCCATTGGGCCGAAAGCCCTTCCGTATTTGCCGTGCTGCTGACCAATGGCTGATCTTTGTTGTTTTGTTTGCACGTTTTTCGTAGGCTTGAAGCTCAAAACGGAGGGCTTTGTTCCTTTAAATTGCGTTCTCCCTTGAAGTTTCTCACTGATGAGGTTCTTTTTGCTGACCTTCCTATGTGTGCTCCTGACAGTGTTGTATTTTGACTTTGCTTTCTCGCACCTATTGTGTGCGCAAATCGCAGCACCTGTTTGTATACGCGACATTGCCGAGGATGCCAACGTGCTTCCGCTTCTTTGTCCATTTTTACTCTCCGTTCACTACTTTCGTATTCTTCCTCCTTTTCTTTTCCTTAGCTTTACCTCGACTTTTGTACTTCGTCGCACAATATATAATAAGGTCAAAGCGGTGGGGCAATTATACTTGTATTCTCGCAACAAAATGCTTCTTTTGATTGTTAGAGAGTTTAGGTCAGTTTGTTTTGATTAAGCCCTATTCGGTGCGGTCAAAAAAATTTCCTGCTAGAAAAGGTCAAGGTGTAAAATGTGTTTCTTTTTCTGAAAGGGGATAACTTTTTCAAAGAAAAGGAAAGCACGCGTGTACAGTGATGTGTGACTGAATTAATGTGCAATGACTTTTAGGCTCTCCCACGAGGCGGATTCTCTGCCTTCGTTGACAATCTTAGTATTACGCTCATCTCGATAGTCAAGACCCCATTAATTGTGCCGAGGGAATTAGGAAATTTTTTTTGGTTACATTAGGCCTAAGCGGTTCTTTACAGTCACAAGTTGTGGATTAATGAGACGTTGCATGCTCGATGCAAAGGGCTTCCGCCGGAGTGGTAGCAAGGGTGAGTCAGATTTGCCAGGGTCGGCTTTTGGTTTATTTGGTTGCATGCCATCTCTCTCTCTCTCTCTTTATATATATATATATATATATGTATTGTAACGTGGCGGCAGGACAGGCGACATGAACGATCAGACAGTCGAACGAACGGTCTATTTACAGATTATTTACATGGCGGCCAAGCCAGAGCCCGCGCAGGCAGAGCGCACAGACAGATCTTCTTCGTCATCGTAGGCTGGGATTACCGAGCCAGGCGGTGTTGCCCTCTTCATCGTCTTCTCGTGACATGGCCCCCCGGTTGAAAGCGACCGTCCCGGTCGACGCCGCCGTATTGCGCGATGTGGTGAGGACGAAAGATGAGATGACAATGTACAATGAAGCCCTTGCCCGCCACATAGGATGATGATGCTGTAGGCGATGCCTGGTCCCGCGGCACGACCTCGTCAAGGCACCGACGAAACGTCGAAGGTATCCAGAACCACGTCGGACTACTGGGCTGGGGAGACGTCATCGTCGTCTGGTCACGTCATCGGGTCTTGGCGGTTCTGAATCGGCTAGTCACGGGCTGGGGATACGGGGCGGGGGGAACGTCGTCGAGTTCTGGTAGCGGCGGGGCTGGGGCTGCCGACGTGGGTCACGCCTCCTTGAAGATTGCCACGATGCCGATGAGGTGCGCAGCTGCGGCCAGCACGGCGAGGGACCCGCACCACTACCAAAATGTAACGTGGCGGCAGGACAGATGACATGAACGATGAGAAAGTCAAACGGTGTATTTACAGATTATTTACATGGCGGCCAAGCCAGAGCCCGCGCAGGCAGAGCGCACAGACAGATCTTCGTCGTCGTAGGCTGGGATTACCGAGCCACGCTGTGTTGCCCTCTTCATCGTCTTCTCGTGACAATATATATAACAAGGTAGAAACCATGATTGCTGCCAACGTTTCAGCAAAGGGACTAGCCCTGTCGAAGACAAGTCTCTTTCCGTCGGTTTAGTTCCTGCTATTGCCCTTAAAAGCATCAAACAGCTCATGGAGATATGAAAGCAGACCCGCATTTGGGATAATGTTACTCCAGTCCCTCATTACTCGAGAGTGGCTAAGGCGTTGCGCTGCTGAGCACGAAGATGCGGGTTCGATTCCCGGCTATGGCAGCTGCTTTTCCTATGGAGGCGAAAAGCAAAAACGCCGGCGTGTACGAGATTGCGACGTACGTCAAAGATCCCCAGGTGGTCACAAATATTCCGGAGCCCTTCACTACGGCGCGCCTCATCGATTGCGTTGCGTCGGCGCGTTAAAGGGATCCTGCAACACTTACCATCGACTACTCGGAATGTCCTTTGGGGTAAAGTCCATTGTCCCAGCAATCTCCTCCCGCAAAAATTAGGAAAAGATCCGTTCACTATCACCGAAACTACGCGCGATGGAAAATCGCGCATAAATGTTCCCTCTCAACTCAACCGCGGACAACGCGACGAAAGCTGCGCGCTCTCTCCCGGAGAGGGGGGCGGCGCGCGGCGTTCTGTTCGGCGGCCTTCGATATGTCACAGGCCGGGGAGTTTCGTCCTTTTCCCCGCAACGTAGACGGGTCTATTTCCGGTCTGGTGCCATAAAAAATGCAGGCATGATGGCCTGCTCGCAAGCAAGCGCTCAGGCTGGTAGGGCATTTTTGGAGCAATAAACGTTTGTTGTCGAGTGGGCTCGTTGAAAGTGGGAATATTTAGTTCGTCACTCAAACTCCGCGCGCACATCAAAACAAAAGAAACACCAAAAGCATGCGAACAGGTTCAGACATAGAAGAGGTTCCTACACAGTGCCGACGACGGCTGATCGTCACAGGAAATGCCAGAATTTAGCCGCGAAGTTAACCGGCGACAGCCAATAGGACAGCCAGGACAGCCATGGCCCGATTAACGTCGCAGAGGCCATGCCAGGGGTGTATAATGAGGAGAATTGAAGAGAGAGCGGTTGGTTTTTTCCGCGTCTTTCACGGCCGATTTGCGCGCTTACCGCTTCACGTGCACGTGTAATATTTGGCTCGGGTGTTCCTGGAAGTCTAATCTAAACGTCGCGCAGGTTTGCTTGCACTGCATGAAGAGTGTTGCAGGGTCCCTTTAAGCTCTACAATCAATCAAAATCTTTCGTCGAGACGGTAACCCGCGAAACTTAGAGTAAACCCCGTATAGTATGCTTCCCCAAACCGTGGACGTTGATTCGAACGGCGCGTCTAGTCATACACGTTTCCCCCTCGGAGTTCGGAATGTTGGCGCTAGAAGTATTTATGTGAAGCAAATATGAGGCCCCTAAACTCCCCCCCCCACCCCCCCCCCCCCCCCCAAACACACACATTCCCTAGAGAAACCCTGTACTTCGCCCACGTTACGTAGCGAAGTAGCATAAGCATTTCGCGAGAACACGGCGAACAGATCTTCGAAGAAAAAGAGAAAAAAAAGAAACAGTATGACATACTTCGCTTTCCAGGTAGGCCTCGTTCCAACCTTTCCATCGTACGGCCTCGGACGGACTGTCGTCTTACTTCAGCCGCTCTTCGCTACCGTCCACGTCTGTGCAGGAAAGAGCCGGAAGAGCGGAGAAAAAGAACAACACCATCTGGAATAAGCCTCCCTGTGGCTCTCGGAGAAACTTACTCGACCGGGACGCGAGTGCTGACTGTAAGACACAAGGGGACGCGTCGGAAAAAAAAACGAAACACGGTAGTGAACGAAAGTTGTGCTCAACGAAGCATGAACGCTTTTTTCGGTGCTTGTGTCTGTGATTGCGACTCCTGCGGGCAGTTTTAGTGCGGCGTAGCCTTAAATAAAAAACACCACTCCTGCCACCTACACACGAACAATTGGGACCTTGCCGACCTCCGGAAAAGTGATTACGGAAGATGGACAATGTTTTTTTTCCATCGTTCATTCGTTTTCTTCGGATGTTTGGTCGCAGGTTCTTGATGGTTGTAATTATAATGCTTTCCCAAAACGTCACCACCAATTGTTTGTGCAATGTGTACGCAATTTATTTTGGCGTCAGGACGATCAGTTATTTTCTTGTTGTAAGCTTACTAGTATGATATAGGGCGGTTGCAGAACCTCATGCTTATCCTGTACTCCCCGGCTCCCTTACGAGCGTGGAGATGTCATGAAGGCAAACTACAACTTCCTTCAAATAGAAGGAACTCGCTATTCGTAAATCACTGAGCTCTATTCCGGCCATTAAATACTTTTTCTTTCAAGAAACAAATGCATGAAATACTGTAAAAATCAAATTTCGTGCGGCCGTGACGTACTTGGGTCGCACTGGCGTAGTATGATTCAGCACTAAAACAAACTTATCAATATGTCAGCTGCACGTTATCATTTAATCGATTCGATCAAACAGAACTGGAGGCCACATTACAATCACCAAGTTTTGTGTCTTGGCGGTGGCTAACGTCGGCGGCCGCCTATCGCAACATTCGGTGACGTCACAACAAAACAACATTCTGTGACGTCACACAGAAATCGAAGCAAAGTGGCTGGGGAGCCCCCACTGCTCAATCTGTTTCTGTTAACGTCTTCATTATTTGGCTGAAGTTTGCAATACAATTGTCTTAATGGTTACTTCGCCAAAGCAGTCTTGCGAATTAACCAAACTGGTATTTTGTCTTCATGGTCATTTTCGGAAATGCGACGTGGTAGCGCGAATGTGTTATGCGTAGTCCCCACGACAAGAAGACTACGGTGAGACCGAATTGGTTTTGCCGCTTTATGCCTGGTACAACAAATGCCAACCTTGATGCTCAAACTACCCCAATTGCCCGTGCTCCTACGGGAAGCGTGTAATGCAACTGCGGGAAATTTCCAACACCAGGATGTTTTCAACGCCACAACTAAACAAGTCGGTAAATGTATATTTGGCCACTTTTGGACAGAAACCGCCATATCTCCGCGCACGCAATAGCTACACACCTCGGTGTCGAATGGCCCCGCGTGCTCCATTACAATATCCCGTGGCTGTTGTCTCTGGGAAGTTCTTGCATGGTAATAGTTTTTCTTCGTATCTAAGCGTAACTATAGCCTAAATAATAAACGTTTATAATATAGGCTTCTGCCCAACGCACTCAGCTGAAATACTTGTAGCTGTGTCCTTGACTAGTTTCCTTCCACTGCCTAATCGAATATCACTCTAGCTAGAAAGAATACGGATCATTCTGTTCAAGAAATATAGAAGGGACGTCGCGTTTTTTATACGAGTTTGGATACGGCAATACGCTTTAGTTACGCAGAGAAATACGAAGGAAGAAGGCCGCTAATTATTTTTTTCTAAATTTAGCCGGATGTCATCTTTAGGATCATCGTGTTTATATATAAGACGACCGTTGTTAGAACCGAATGCTCGACGTATCGTGGCTTACAGCACAACGCGGGCGCGGCGCTATATCTTGAAATAATCAGAGCGTGCGGCTACTATGCAGCCTGTCTGCGTGCGGTGGCTACGTACTTGTACGCTGGCTATATAACCTGGCTACGCGTATCTGAGCGTCGTCTTCAGTAGTTATAGCTTGTGCTGACACCACTCCGAGAATATAATAAAGCGGTAAGACAATGCTGTCCAGTCGTAACTCTTCCGTCGTTTCAAGCCGCAACAGTTTTAGGAATGGAAGGTATCCGAATTTCGTAATAATTAGATGCGACGCATCTCTTTAACTCGCCTTGTCCGCCGTAGTCGGCGTAGTCCGCGCGTCTCTCCCCCATTCTTCTCGCCGCGCCAGCTGCGCGCTAACGCCGCTCTTACACCGCAGCGCCATCTGCGTTTAGCGCTCGCTGGCGCTCGCTCCCGTCGCCGTGCCAGCTGTGTGTCAGCGCGCGTTAGCGCTCGGTTAAACACATGCGCATGCGCTGCTCTCTCTCATTCCGCTACATATAAACGCGGCAACTGCGCCGCTCCATTCAGTCGTTCCGCCGCCGTTCCACCGCGCCGCTCCGCCGATGACATCCGATGACCAGCGATGATTTGAATGGAGACTATGTGGGTTTCCGTTCCGTTTCCGTTATGTAAGCATGTCCGTTGTTGTTCTGTTTCCATTTTACGCAGCGTATCCCCCCCTCCCCACGATGCGTCGCTCCTACCCATGGTTCCCCTCGGGCGAAGATGGTGTAAATTTTTTTCTATAAATATGTTTCTGTTAGCGGCCCTGCAACAATACCTTTTCGTCAGTGCCTTAGCCTAACTCTAGATTACTATATGCTTAACACTCTTTTGCGTGAAACTCAGAAACATACACAGTCAATGAAAACAAAAACACCAACAAACACGCACGCGGACGTTCACCACAAAGCTATCCCAGCAGTTAATCAAAACATGAGTTCTGCTTATGTCATACAAGTTTAATTAGCGACGTAACTGTTCAGGCTATTACATTTTAGGTGTGAAGCAGCTTATGGTCACGCCTATTCCCTCCGCCGTTGCACGGCAGCTGTTGTTCGGCGTCCTCACCCCCACTGAGCATGCGCATTCACATCCTCCTTCTCTCCTCTGCTTGTCGCATCTACTCTCCTCGCCGGCATTCCGCTTCTCCTCTCCGACGCTCCTCTCCTCTCACGGCATTCCTCCTCTTCTCTACGAAGCACCTCTCCTGTCCGGGATTGCGCAACGAATGGCAGCACCTGAGGCTCCGCGCGCGATAAGGCGAAGCAGCTTAGTGTTAGAGGAGCGGCGGTACCCGCTGCATACTCCGCTGGGGGCGCCACTGTAATGACGCGCGCGCTCGCTCCGCTCCCATCGTTCTCCTCCCGCAACGCCGCGATGAGTGCCACGGGCATCACCACCGGTAACGCAAACCAATGGGAACTTGAGTCGACCCCATGGCTGCTTCGCATACTACTCAGGGTTCCCCAACGGGAAGATGGTGAAATTGTTTTTATTGAAGTGTTACGTTTCCTCTTTCTCAAGGTAGAGCGTACTGGCCCGGCTTCGGTACAGAAGCTTACCAAGGACGACGTCCGGGCATTTTTCTCCGCTATGATGCCTGCGAAGCTTGAAAACGCCGTCCGGACACTGATGCAGAGGAGCAATGTGCCTGAAAAGAAAAAGTAGGCGCAACGGAACAAAAGGCGCGGAACACACTTTTGAAAATATGCGCTCATCGCGTCACATCGAAGAAACGGACCATTATTTGAAAATAGAGCGCAATTTTGTCGCCATGCAACACCTCAGGCTACGTTATCCGGATACCCGTAGCATTCCATTTACACCTATTATACCTAATTTACGAACAACTTTCTGACACAAAGTACTGCAGAAATTCAGAGAATTATCTACTAATGCGTAGCATTCTGATGCCACCTGTCTTGAGGGTGATTTTTTTCCAGCCACAATTTTCGTTTTTCCTAAGTCCTCTACGACCAATTATCTCCAAGTACGATATTATAATAATTACAGGTGAAACTTTCGCGAAATCTTCAATATTTGTACCAAAAAAAAAGGAATAAGGGATAGCATAGAAGAATAAATTCAATTGTTTGCAGCAACCCAAGTATTCGTTCCTTATCTTCCCTCCAATGTTGGCTGCTTTTGAACTCCACACGCATTGCAGGTGCTGCTTCGCCAACAACCTGCCCACTTTCGGCGTCTTTCAACTTGAAGCAAGTCCGACACGGCGCCATCTGCTCGACGCGTTTATAGCATTTCATATCTTCCTCAATACCAATGGATTATTTGTCCAACATTTGTCTCCAGTGAACGCGAGTCACTAAGAGTGGCTGCGAGTCTGATGCTTTCGTTCGCAGGCCTGCCTGTATATTCCGGTTTCATACATCGCCCTCTCGTTCAGGCTCTGCATGGCTATAAATATCATACTTGTTTTGTTAGAGTACTGCTCTTGAAAACTGTCTGAAATACTTCTCTAACAGCGTTTGGACCACAAGAAGTATTCCTCTGCCCGCGAAATATGCTCGATCCGCGAAATATGCTCGATCACCTTTGCTACAGAGAGGCCGAAGAAGGCATTTTGTTTATGTGGCACACAGGTGCCACCTGCTCCATTTAACAGTAGACAGAAGTGAACATAATATCGGACTCTGTGTTTCTTGTCAATATAACGGCACAATGCTTCCGCTAAATAATGAATGAAGGTTTTCATTAAAGTTGATTTGCATTTCACTGGGCTTATAACATATAATCACTGCTAGATTTGTGCTTTTTTTTCTGGATTTTTATATCTAGTAAACACTGCGAAAATTGCCTGTAATTGTGCTGCGTTCTTCAATTGATTAGGAGGAGAACGAAATAATCTTGAAATCTTAAACCTGACAGCCACCGAACCGGTCATGTGTACGGTACTTATTTTGTATGTAAACGCAAGGTATTAGGATTGGGAAACAAACAAAGAGAGGCTTGGCAGTTGGATCTTGTTTTCTTTCCCTTGTTATTGCTGATGCCCGATTTTTTAACAGCTGGTCGGAACTTTTGAAACAATGCGACGATTCATTAGATATTGGAGAGCACACATAAAATGGATTATCTCAGATTTTAATTTCCTTCATGCAAGAGACTGTATCTAACGAGATTTTAGCGTAATAACTAAAGAAGTTCCGCTGCCATGCGGACTTTAAAAGTCGATCAATTATGCCACCTGCTGGTTTTTCTGTCTTTTTTTATCTTTCGTAATTCACATCTCAGTCACTGCGAAATATTCAAACATCTCGACGAGCTTCCATATAGCAAGGATACACAGCACTAATCGATATAGTGGTGATCCTCTTTTTTGTGCCCTCAAAGTTTTTTTTGTTAGAAAAAAAAGGCCCCTCTGCATGAAATTCGGAAAATTTTCCCAATTCCGCCAACGTTGCTCACTGCAACTTTATTGCGCCCTCTTCCCTAACTGGCGGCTGATAACCTCTACGCTCGTACCCTGCGTACCAAAACAAATACGCTTTAGTAACCTGATCCTGTCCTTCTTCAAGTGGTCGCAAGATTCAGAAATCACCTAAGTGACGTTATACTAATTAAATATTTTGCAATCAAGTCAGTGAACAAGTCAAGAAGCCAATAGTAATTATGAAGGGTGTGTGGCAGGTACTCACAGTTCATCGTCCCCCTTGGCAGGTTCCGCGGCGCAAAGCAAATACAAAACGCAGAAGTAACCACTGCTCAGTTAGTTACTGGACGAATTTTTGATTTAGCTCGTGTCTTGTTATATTGTGGAACGGCGCATAGATTATTGAATGCCATTAAAACTGCAAACCTAGTTAAGACTAGAAATGACAGAACTCTGTCCGCGGAACGAGAGGAGTGTGGAGTGGAATGTTTTTCCTAACCTACTAAACTAGCAGCACGTGTTATTTTCATGGCTTCAACTGTATTTCGGGAGAAGTTGTTTCTTTGCAGATTTCCAACTATATATTCGGTAGACAGCTGGATCCGGATGAATAGAAAAAGTTTTTCTGATGAACGTTACTGATATACATATACAAAACAGTTTTAACGATTTCGCCCTAAGACGCCCCGAGAAGAGCGTGAAGAGTAAAAAAAGACGCTATTAACGGGCGGAAAAGGCCTGACAGATCATATCAAAGACCAGCCAAACCGCGGTTACTAGAGACTAGAAATTGCGGTAGCACAATTATATCATGGTTTAGATAGTCAATATGGCTAGAGTTTAGGAAATTACACCCCCGGGAGAGTGAAAATGGCTATAATATATTTCATTAATTCGTCCTTGTATCATAGGCCCGTTCATATTTAGAACTAGTCATTTGAATGTCTAAGACAGCTACATGGGCTTCTCTCCTAAACAAACCGTAATAAGAGTATTCGGGAATTAAGGTAAATTACGTGATTTAAAAGACTTCCAAACACGCTTTCAGGTCTTTCAGATCTCCAAATTGTTTTGCTTGCAAATGTTACTCACACAAAATCCCAAACACAACTTTCTTACGATTTTTCTTCTAACATACGTTCAAATATGATGAGCGGGAATTTTAAAAAAGATCCCTCATCACATAGTGAAAAAGATATGACATCACCAACCAACAATGAATGCTGGACCTACGACTTCAAATCACGGGAGTACATCCCTCTTACTGAGAAGACCTCAATCAAGCCCTTTTTCGTTTTATACAAAAGCCCCCAAGGGAGTGAAAACAATTGACCGTGAATCCGCTTGTTTCGCGAACTGAAAAAATACCTTCGAAGGATAGGCTTCAGCCCCGTCGCTGCCACGTACTGCCGATCCTACTCCCCCTTCCACCTCTTTATGTTCTTTTTTTATCGCCTCTCAGAAATACTATTATGGAGGTTTTGTCAACTTCAATTCAATCTTCCGCCGCTTGTTTCCCCCGGTTCGCGTTCCTCTTCCGAAACCAGGAAAACGACTCCTTCACGCTGTTTCGGAGACTCCTTGAAGAAAACTTGACCGAGTCTCAATACATAACCATGCATAAACATAGACGAACATGAGAATAATCTAGGTGGGGCGGCCTACTTCTCTCGTTACTCGGTCTTTTCGCCACTTGTGCAAAGATACCCCAACTTTTTTGTTTGCTTAATATAGTCGCGTAACTTAACTTAGAGTGTACCTGCACCATGTTTTTACAACAACTAAACCAAAACGCGTTTTTTTTAAACAGAAGTATCTACGGAAACCCACTGGTTAGAAAAACATATTATAGCAATCACGTTGCTGAAAATTCAGCCAAGAGAAGAGGCCACCTTTGGCTCATGAATATTACTGTATGGAAGGCAGCAGAGCACCTGCTTTTAAAAAGTGAAGGAATTTCTTCCTTGAGGCTTCTCTTTCGAAAGCCCGACGAGGCACGCTCTATCCACTTTCTTTACGTGCACCCCGTGGCGGTTAGTTTACCTAATGTGTTTACTTTCTCCTTCGTTCGTGTCGCACGCAATAATGTCAGATCACTCGATTTGAGGGCAGAATGATTTTTGCACTTATGCTACACCAGTGCGAGATGCCGATGCCGGCACCTTCTAATAACGTACGCTGAAATATGACTCATATATCTTTAGCCACCGTAATATAGCAAGACCTACCGTAACTTAGTCACGTAGACGTGCCCCCCTGGAAGAAAACTGTACTGACAGCGACATGCAACGCAGCATATTTTTTTTGTTGTTACTGTCAGTGCCACCTCCGCGAAGTGCGCAAGTGCGACTTAAGCACGCATCGGCTGAGAACGCCTATCTTAGCTGTTCTACTGTGCAGAGATCACGACAACAGAAATGTAAACAAACTAAACCACTGAACCTGCAGTTGTAACACGTTCACCTGTCACAGAATTAGCGATTGTGTGTGCATAACATCATCATCATCATCATCAATATCATCATCAGCCTATCTACGCCCACTACCAGGGGAAGGTCTCCCCCAATCATTGGCCACTTATTTCGGTCCTGAAACCGCCATATATATATATATATATATATATATATTTATATATATATATATAATATATATATATATATATATATATAATATATATATATATATAATATACCATATATATATATATATATATATATATATATCTATATATATATATATATATATATATATATATATATATATATATATATACACAAACAAGACTTGGCAGTCAAGAAAACCTCGGAAAGCAGAGGGGAGGATGTGGTAGGTCATTGAAGCAGATAAAGAATTTCGAAAGAAAGAAAGAAAGTGGAGAAAAAATGTCCGCCAGGTGGGATCCGAACCCATGACCTCCGGAATACCGGTCTGGTGCGATAACCACTACGCTACCGACAGGGCAGTTCCCCCACCACTTTCTTGGGTATTTATGTTAGGTATTTTTTGTTTCCTGTACTGGGGGGGTGGTAGCCAGCGCCACTCGGACAACTCGGGGTGAAGGGGACCTTCTTTTTAACCCCCGGGCCGTGACTCGAGTGTCTACGACATCTCGAGAGTGGTCGACCAGCGTTGAACCCTCTTAAGCTACCTTCGACACCAAGACTGCCAGAACAGAGACCCTCGCTATGCATGTAGCGAATCAGAAATGGGAAATGAGGGGCTCGGTGAAAATAAAACAGAAAGTAGGGGTTGGCAGTCAAGAAAACCTCGGAAAGCAAAGGGGAGGTTGTGGTGGGTCATAGAAACAGATGAAGAATTTTTTTGAGTGAGATAGAAAGTGGTGAGGTCGTGGAAGGTCGTGGAGGTCATGGGTTCGGATTCCATCCGGCGGGCATTTTTTCAACGGGGTTTGAAAAAGAAGGTCCCCTTCTCCCCGTGAAGTCATAGTGGCGCCGGCTACCACCCTCAAGCTTCAGATACCGTTCTAGTAAAATATAAGTACCCCAGAAAGTGAAGGAGAACACAGTCGCCGAGATAGCCGAATTGGTAAGGCATTCGAGATCTAATCGAAAGGGGTGGGTTCGGTCCCCACTCTGGGCGCGTGTTTCTCTTTCTCTCTTTCTTTCTTTTTTTCTTTCTTTCTTACGTTTATTTAAAAAAATGTTAACTGCAATAACCGTAGTAAAAAAAATTAAAAAAATACTAACAACACCCCTATGCCTCCTATGGCGTTGTAGACTGCCGAGCTATCTTTCTGTATTTTCTCAACGAGTCGCTGATTTCCTAACTATATTATTCTGCAAAAGCCTAGCGTGGGTCTCGGCTCTGGCAGCCTTGATGCCAAGGTAGCATAAGAAGGTTCCCCGCCAGTTGACCCGCTCATGACAGGCTGTAGACGTTCGAGTCACGCCCCGGGGTTGGAAAAAAAAGGTCCCCTTCTCCGCGTGAAGTCATAGTGGCGCTCGCTACCACCCTCAAGCGTCAGATACCGTTCTAGTAAAATATAAATACCTCAGAAGTGAAGGAGAACCCAGTCGCCCAGATAGCCGAATTGGATAGGCATTCGAGATCTAATCGAAAGGCGTGGGTTCGGTCCCCACTTTGGGCAGGTGTTTTTTTTCTTTCTTGCTTTCTTACGTTATTTAAAAACATGTTAACTGCAATAACCGTAGTAAAACAATAAAAAATAAAAAATACTAACAACACCCCTATGCCTCCTTTGGCGTTGCAGACTTTCTGTATATATATATATATATATATATATATATATATATATATATAGATATATATATATATATATATATTGTTACGCCAATATTACACGCCAGGGGTTGCAACCATGCCAGCCTCATCACCGGAGTTGGAGAAAGAAGAGAACGAGGTTGCACTCCCTACGATGCCTCAAGGTGGGAAACACTGTGCCGGCCCCCACCGCCTGGCTGGCATCCCCCGCGGGAGCCCCGAATGTTCACTGGGAACGCCGATGAAGACGTTGAGGAATGGCTGAGGCATTATCGACGGGTGAGCCGATACAACCGCTGGGATGCCGCTGCACAACTCGCGAACGTCGTGTTCTCGCTAGATGAGACTGCCCTGACCTGGTTTGATAACAATGAAAGCAAGTTCACAACCTGGGACCGTTTCGTCGAAGAAATTTCATCCCGCTTTGGCGACTCCGTCGCAAAGAAGCTGGATGAACAGACGTTGCTCCATCGCGCCCAAGTCCCAGGCGAGATTGTGCACCACCTACATCGAAGAGGTCTTGAAGCTCTGCAGGACTCGTCGACCCGGCAACTGTCTGAAGATGATAAAGTGTGGTCAACGCTATTAAAAGGGATCGCTGAAGGACGTCTACAACTGTTTTAATAGGACGTGAAAGTTGGAATCGGCGTGCAGACGTTGTCCAGCATATTCGCACCTTCGAGGCGTTGAAGAAGCGTCGCATTACACCTAAGTTCGGCCGGTTGGCTAATGTTACGACTGTGGCAAGCGTTGACCTGCAACCGCCTGCCGACTTTGCTGAAATGATACGACGCATTGTCCGCGAGGAACTGCTACGACAAGAAGAGTCCCGGCACTATACCGGACAGCGTACGCATCCGGGACAGCTACGTGCTACAGGACGTCCAGGCCAAACACACTTTCTCCGTCGAGTGTTCCATTCCGCGATGCGAGCTTTATGACTCGCACTCACAGTCCGCAGCGCTCTGATGTCCACCAGTCAGCACGCAACAGTCGCGACGTTGAATGGTTGTCTCAGCGTTCCCAACGTACAACGTATGACCAGCGTCCTCGCGTCCAACGTTTGAACCTCGTTCTGACGACGTGTACGAGGAATACTTCCCTGACCGCCGTGAGCGTGGCCCTACCTGCTACAATTGTGGTATGGAGGGACACATTTCCCGCTTCTGCCGCCGTCGCCGTCGAGCACCACGGTACGAGCAACCGCCCATGTGGAACCGCCCCAACACTCGGAATGGCCGCTACGACACCTCCCTGCCACAATATCTGCGCCCTATGGAACAGCCACCGCCTCGTCGTGATTCGCCTGCATCTGACCGGAGTATAACACCTCCCAGCACACGACAGCGGCGTTCACCCTCACCTTTCCGGCGTCGGTCGCCACCGCCGGAAAACTAGCCGGCGCGGCCAATGGAGGTGAGGCCGCAGCACAATCATCCCGTAGTATGCCTCTTACCGGACAGTCTCAATTGGAACTACCTTCGCCTGTATCTATGCTAAAGAACACAGTTGAAGTATTGGTAGATGACACCAGAACAATGGCTTTGATTGATACCGGAGCAACAGTGTCTGTCATGAGTTTAGCTTTCAAAGCCCGCCTTGGCCGTAAAGTTATGTTTACATGGGACCGAATGGTGACTTTTCGGGGTGTTGGTGGTGAGTGCCTGTGCCCTCTTGGGGTTTGCTCAGTGAATGTTTCGTTTGGTGGCCACACGTTCAGAGCGGAATTTGCGGTGCTTCCGCGATCTACGCACGATGTTATTTTGGGTCTGGATTTCTTAAAGCAGTGCGGGGCCACCGTTGACTGTCGCAATGGAGAAATTTACGTGGATGGGACCGTGCTACCTGCCCTTGTGGAAGGCTCTTTTTCCGATAACCGTGCCTTCTGCGTATTGGCTGACACAATCATACCAGCGAGGTCAGCGGCATTTGTTTCTGTTCTTTGCCCCGGAGTTGACGTAGACGGCTTTGAAGCATTGGTCGAACCAGTTCCTCTGAATTGTGCCAAAAAAGACATTCTGGTGCCACGGTCAGTTGTTTCAGTTGTCCAAGGATACACCGCATTGTGGACAGTTAACTACTCTTCTGAGCCCGCCGTGCTTCCCCGTGGCCTGAAGCTTGCCAAATTCTCCGAATTTGCGTGTTCTTCAGTGGCGGTTTTGACAGAAACCTTGGATTCCCCTTCTCACAATTGCCCGGTGGACACTGCCAAGTTGGAGGGCATGGTAAATGGATCCCTTGGCCCAGAAAAACGTCGCGCATTGGTACAAGTGCTTACGCGGTACTCAAGTGTGTTTGATTTCGCCCGCCAACATCAACGCTCTTCTGTACCGAACACACGGACCCACCATTTAATTAACACTGGAGGAGCACGGCCCATACGGCAAAAGCCTTATCGCGTCTCTCCTTCTGAGCGACGAGTCATTAACGAACAAGTCCACGAGATGTTGCAGAAGGGCGTGATTAGGGAATCCTCAAGTCCTTGGGCGGCGCCGGTGATTTTGGTCAAAAAGAAAGATGGATCATGGCGCTTCTGCGTCGACTACCGGCGCCTTAACGAAATTACCAAGAAGGACGTATATCCACTGCCCCGGATAGACGACGCAATAGACTGTCTCCATTCGGCTTCATACTTCTCCACAATTGACTTACGATCAGGCTACTGGCAAATTCCTGTGCACCCCGACGATAAAGAAAAGACCGCCTTTGTCACGCCCGATGGACTTTTCGAATTTAATGTAATGCCTTTTGGACTCTGCAACGCCCCTGCCACGTTTGAGCGCTTTATGGACACTGTCCTTCGTGGACTTAAGTGGGAGGTGTGCATGTGCTACCTTGATGATATCGTGATTTTCGGTCGCACTTTTCAAGAGCACAACGCTCGCTTGGCCACTGTTTTGGAATGTTTGGACAAGGCTGGTCTCATCCTAAACTCGAAAAAATGCCGATTCGGCGAAAGGCGCACACTTGTACTCGGTCTCGTTGTCGATAAAGAGGGCGTCCGACCAGATCCGCAAAAGATTCTAGCCGTCAGCCGCTTTAAAGAACCGTGCTCTGTTAAGGACCTCCGTAGCTTTTTAGGACTATGCTCCTACTTTCGCCGTTTTATTCCCGGATTTGCCGACATAGCCTACCCTCTCACATGCCTTCTCCAGAAGAACGTCCCATTCAAATGGAGCTCTGACTGTGACATCGCTTTCCGCCACCTGAAGCATCTCTTGACGTCGGAGCCGGTGCTTCGTCACTTTGATCCCGCAGCCCCAACGGAAGTGCACACCGATGCCAGTGGTATTGGACTGGGGGCAGTCCTTGTTCAACGACACAGTGACGGGGAGCATGTTCATTGCTTATGCGAGCCGCACTCTCAGTAAGCCAGAGCGGAACTACACAGTCACAGAACAAGAGTGCCTCGCGGTCGTTTTCGCCACACAACGATTTCGCTCGTACCTCTATGGACATACCTTCACAGTCGTCACAGACCACCATTCCCTCTGCTGGCTCATCAATCTTCGAGATCCGTGTGGGCGACTGGCGCGCTGGGCTCTCCGACTACAGGAATATGATTTCACGGTGTCGTACAAGAGTGGCCGCAAGCATGCCGATGCCGACTGCCTTTCCCGGCTGCCATTACAATCAACGGACTCAGATGCTGACAACCTTGATGAGTGCCTCGCCTCGGTGTCGACGGCGTTTCCCGATATAGCTGTGTTCAAACGAGAACAACGCAAGGACAAGAGTTTGGACCACCTTTTCGCCTCAGCCGAGTCGAACCCTACTAGCCGTTTCTGCCTCCACAACGGCTTGCTTTTCAAGAAGAACTATTCCGCCGTCGGTTCGCGCATTCTTCTTGTGGTACCACAATTCCTTCGCAACGTTGTTCTGAACATTATGCACGATGACGTAATTTCCGGCCACATGGGGCTTGCCCGCACTCTTCACCGCACCCAACAACGCTTTTATTGGCCCAACATGCGCAAAACTATTGAGCGCTATGTGGCTTCTTGCAACCAATGTCAACGTTACAAACATCCCACCACTGTCCCGGCAGGCCGACTTCAGCCTGTGGACCCGGCATACCGTCCTTTTGAAAAAGTTGGCATAGACTTGTTGGGACCTTTCCCGCGCTCATCACAGGGAAACCGCTGGATTATTGTATGCGTGGATTACTTATCACGCTACGCTGAGACGGCATCCCTACCCTCTGCAACTGCGACAGAAATCTCGCTCTTCTTGCTCCGGAACGTATTGCTACGCCATGGACCCCCAAAAGTCATAATCAGTGACCGCGGGCGCCAATTCACTGCGACGGTGGTTGAAGAGCTTCTTCGCCTTTGTGCCGTACAATTTCGCCACTCCTCGCCATACCACCCTCAGACTAACGGTCTGACGGAACGAACCAACCGAACATTGACGTCCATGCTAGCGATGTACGTCGCTTCGGACCACAGAAACTGGGACGAGCTGTTGCCATTTATAACATACGCATATAACACGGCGAAGCATGAAACCACCGGTTACAGCCCGTTTTTCATCCTTTACGCCCGTCAACCTAGCAGCTGCCTGGACACCATGCTTCCTTTCTCTCTGCATGACGAACCCTCGTTGGCGAGGATGCTCTGCCTAGCTGAAGATGCCCGTCGACTTGCTCGCCTACGTACTCTCGCGTCCCAAGAGCGCTCCAAGAAGCGATTTGACAGTCGCCGACGTGATGTTACGTACGCGCCGGGTGACTTTGTGTGGCTATGGACGCCATTGCGAAAGCGTGGGCTATCCGAGAAGCTTCTGTCCCATTACGTCGGCCCGTTTGTTGTGATCGAGCGTCTCAGCGATGTTGCGTATGTTATTTCACGCTTAACTTCAAGTGGGCGACAATCCAAAAGACACAAGTGGTGCATGTTGCCCGCCTAAAACGTTGCCAAGAACGCAGTGTAAGTTAACTTGCCCAGAGGGCTTCGTCTGGGACAGGGGAAATGTTACGCCAATATTACACGCCAGGGGTTGCAACCATGCCAGCCTCATCACCGGAGTTGGAGAAAGAAGAGAACGAGGTTGCACTCCGGCTTGGCCCCATCATTCACGGACCGCTCTACCATCTACGCTCGTCCTACACCATCCAACCTCACTGTAAATAAATCCATCTCGTAACAATATAATAGATATATATATATATATATATATATATAATATATATATATAGATTATATATATATATATAATATATATATATATATATTTATAGCAAATCAGATAGGAGGAAAAATGAGGGGCTCGTTGCAATACACGAAAACACACACAAATAAGGAGTTTGGAAGTCAAGAAAACCTCGAGAAAGCAAAGGGGAGGATGTGGTAGGTCACTGAACCAGATAAAGAATTTGGAAAGAAAGAAAGAAAGTGGAGGAGCACCAGCCCGGTATTCTGGGGAAGGTTGTGGGTTCAGATCCCACCTGACGGGCATTTTTCGCCACTTTCTTTCTTTCTTTCCAAATTCTTTATCTGGTCAATCCTCTATGACATCCTCCCCTTTGCTTTCCGAGGTTTTCTTGACTGCCAACTCGTTTTTCTGTGTTATATATATATATATATATATAATATATATATATATATATATATATATATATATATATAGAAAATAAATTGTAGTCTCGGAAAGAGACTACAATTTTGTGCTTTAAAAATAAAGTATTACGTTTATTTTCCTTCTTGAGGGGGGCCCCGATCATTAGAATACAACACTTCTGTTCGTGATATATATCCTAGAACTGTTCAGCTGGTTTTGCACATGCATCCCACATAAGGCGACAGGTAGTAACCTTGTTCCCCATGTCACCGGAAGGAAACAGCCCTATGGATACTGGCTCCTATTTTCACCTCAAGTTAATGAGGAACGGCTTGTAGAACACGAACTGCCACTGTGGGACAACATTTCGCTACTCCGCGTAAGGAGCACGATCTTGTTTCCCGTTTTTCCGCGTAAAACTTAGATAACAAGAAAAACCCCAAATAAACTTTGTTATATAATAAGAAACCTTTACAAAGCTGCGGAGCAACATTTTCGTTAACAACAGAGAAAAGGCGGCAATTTCCCGGCACAACGTTTTCCCGATTTCAGTACCTAATAGTTCGAAAACCTCTGTTTAAATTCCTTGTAAGTTAGCGTACCGCAACGAGCCGTGCTAAACACAGAGCGCTAGCGCATGCCCTCTCTCATTAGAATCGCATTGCGCTGTTCCGCTCGTTTGAGAGTCAGGGAACGTAAGCGGAACTGAGATGGAAAGCCTCACTCAAAAGCCGCAGAATATAGTGTTGTGGAAGTCGTTAATTGTTTTGGCTGTGGCCTGGACACGGAGCGAACAGTACACTTGTCGTTCAGAATACGTTCACCGCTTTGTATAATTCAGCCAGTTTGCGAAAGGTCACGTACGGCCTAATGTTCCTTTTCCACGCTCACCCTCAATTGCGCTTCCGCGAAAAATGTAACGACATTACGCCCCGCAAGCCATTTAGCTCTATTGGCCGCGGGGGCGCTAGAGCGCTAACGTGCCAAAAGTGCAAAGCAATCGTACAATGGGCACAGAAAAGAAATCGCTAATATCGTGTCGACAAAACTACGGACAGGTATTAACAACTATCAAACATGCAGAGCAAAAAAAAAAAAAAACAATCACTCCGTGTTTTCGCAGACGCCGCGAGGGAATCACACAAAGAAGCTTGGTTGAGGGCCCTGCCACGGTGCTTAAGTGTTTCCTGCGATCCTAACCTGCTTCCAGGTCGATAAAGACGAATACGAAAAAAGCCAAAAAAAGGCTTAAAAGGCTTTAGGAAACGTCAATCACGGGAACAAAAAGAGCTGTTGGTGCGCTCCACTTCCCAAAGGTCGTGCTCAGTTGTTCTATAATGAAGGCTGCAGGGCACAAGGCGAGACACTGGCGGAGAAATTCTTCCTTCCGCATCGCCCTAATGGGTTTTTGAGCACAATCTTCGCGCACATTATTCGCTTAAAAATTTCATTCACTACCGGTTTCGGCTCGACAATAACAGGAAGCTTCAAGGCTCTCTCCCTCTCTCTCGTGTCGCTCACTGGCTACAGCCACATTTGTGTTTCGGTGTGAAGCCGGAGCCATTTCCGTCCGCGCCGCGGCTACACAGGTTTTTAAATCCCTTCCAATTTTTTCGAAATTTGTAACGTAAAGTTTGTCTGATATATACCCTTTATTCGATCTACAAGCATCAACTATACTCACATTGACGTCGGTATAAATACGGCCGTCATGCACGAGCTGTGAACCGCATATTCGAAACCAATAAAACTGCCTAAATGCTCTCATGGAAACGTGCAGTGCCCAAGAAGCGGCTTTCAGTGGAAACTCTGTAAACGTGGGTGCAGTTTTGCCTTTGTATGGCTTAAGGTGGAACCTCATAACTTCATATTGCTACGTAACTCCCAGAACATTTCACATAGCATTGGACTAGATCACCTGGTGGTCAATCCATCGTACACTTCATCTATGGGTACGTGCCTCATCAGTGGGCGCGCACGGCAAGCCGAAAGACGAGGAAGAGATCGCCTTTAAACGGACCGGCACGAGCTGCATTGGATTTCTTGGCTTGGTCTCTTGGCCTTCAGCTGTAATTATCTGTAAATACATTTCGCATATGCCTCGTAACATCTTTTTGGTGGAGGTGCGAGGTAGCGGTCGTCGAAGAACCATGGACGTGGAGATGACGACCAGCTGCTACGGCAGTAACGGGCGACATGGCCAACGCGATGGCAGTTGAAACAGATGGGATGGTCATCGGCTGTGCTGCGTTCGGCAGGGCTGCGCCGTAGGAACCGCGGTGGGGCGTCGTAGCGCAGGGGGACATCAGTACGAGTAGAGGGTGCGCGGACCCCGTCGCGGGGATCGTAGCGTCCCAAGGCACGAACCGATTGAAGGCCCAGGGAAGCGATATCGTCTCTAACGACGGCTTGAATGAGGGAAATCGTGGGGGCGGTCCGGTCATGCGTATAAGGAAAAGCCGCGACTGGGGTCATAGCCTCGATCTACCGGCGCACGGGAAGCCGAGAGACGAGGAAGAGATCGCCCAGAAACGGACTGGCACGAGCTGCATTGGATTTTTTGCTTAGTCTCTTAGCCTTCAGCTGTAACTATCCTTTAAAAGATTGCTTATTCGCATCTGCCTCGTTACAATATTTCCACTATATAAAGCGCTACTCAAGTACATCGATGTAGATCATTAGTAATAAGTTTACGCTTCTATTAGGTAATTCCACATTCGATTAAAGCGCGCTAACGCGTGCTGCTGGACGGCTTGCCTATAGACTGTAGCTCCAGATTTACCCCTAGTATACCGTAGAGTAAACTGCGTGTTGGATTATTAAATAAAGCCACTTTTGAGCATGCCGACGACTCGGTAAGGCCTCTAAAGGTACTGTGCGTAGGAGCCGGTGCTGATATAATTGTTGTCAGTCGGTCAACGGCCAGGCGACGTCATCACACCATCAGAGGGCAAAAAAACTGAGGAAGCAGCCGAAGCAGTTCATGTCGTTCTGTCGGCGGTAATAGCAAGACCACAAATTTCCCGCAATATTGCAGCTGTTGTGGCAGGAAAAGGGCAGAGTCTCTTTACTCCAGGCTGCAGCGCGATTTGCCTAAAACGAGAGCGACAACGCCATGCTTGAGGGACTCAATGCGGCCAAGGCATTTCAGACAGAGCCAAGAACAAAGACTATTTCTATTTTCCCGGCAATAGAACCAGAAAGGGCATTTCAGCCATTGGGTACAGTGAGCACCACAAAGAACAGTAATAGACATCGACATTGTAAGAAGAAAACAATCTGTCTTGTCTATGTTTCTTAGAGATTGTATAATTACTTATGAGATTGTGTAATCACTTTTAGAGATTGTATAATGCCTTTTGCTTATAGGCTATGTAATCGTTTTCCCACTTCCGCTTGGCCCTAATTCTCGCCTGCAGTATTGTTTGAATAAAAAGATGTTGAACTACAAAACAGTGGGAAAAGGAAGATCGCAGGATAAAAGCCCGAAGAAAGCAGAGCATGATCGGATATTCGTTTCTTCGGCCACAAGTAATTGTTTTAAAAGGTACTGGAGGCACCTTTTAAATAACTCATTAAACATAAAAACTCCACTTTCGTGCGGGCGCTTTCAATGATAGCGTTGCGACGTGACAGGAAATCCTTTGCCTAGATGTCGTCGGGAGAGCTTGAAGGGAACGCAGTCAGCTGAATGACACAGAGGACGTCTAGCACGAATGCTGGGACCGTGCACGCCTTCCGCTTTGATCAGGTTGGCTGCTACAGGGCTTTAGGGGGTACACCATTCTGTGTCGTAAGCGTTTTCACAAGGCGGCTAATCTTTCGCGGTGGGCCTTGGGCACTGCGGCTGCAATTTCTACAAGTTCATGGCCGTGACGTCGTATAAAAATATGTCAAGGACGTTCGAGAAAGAAAGTTTACGCTTCGGTCAGTTCGATGATGACGCATATGTTGGCTCCAAAGCTGCGGCGTCTAATTTTTTTATTCGTGGATTCATGAGAAACCGACAAACTTTTGATAGCGAGCGTCGCCGTGGATGCGGTGAATGGCGGCTGGGGGTTTCACAGAAATTCGCGCCGTAAGGGGTCAGGAGAAAGGGTGCTGCACATATTTAATCAGTTGTAAAGACACAGACGACGAGTTGCATCATGCTACGGTGCAACGGCCACATGCAGTCGTTCATCAGGGAAAGGCGATGGTGCTGCCGCCCTGCGTGAGCCAAGTGTTGGCTGGGTGCGAAGCTTCAGGACGAGCCGGCAGCCCTCGCTGGGGGGCGGGAAGCTTGTGTCCTGAGGTTTTCCTGCGGCTTGAGCGTAGCCTTTTCGGACGACTTTGACGATCGGCGGCCTCGACGGAAGCTCTTTTGATGCCTTACACAAAAAGTATTGGCTGTACACCGGACAGTGCCCGACCGGAGTTCACATAGGTGATTAAACCGCTGTAGGTGTTGGCTATGCAATGCCGCCAGCTATTAGCAAACGGGTCACAACAGCATGTTCGCGATAGTATTGGAGTACATCGGCCGCTCTCTGTTAGATTGCCTCCTTGGCGAAGGGGCAACCTTGACGTCACAGTGGAACAACGTTAAGGAAGGACAGCGTAAAGAAATAAAAAACGAGGTCGCTGCGATTCGTACTGTGTCACGTCATAGCGCTGTACGTCTTTGACAAGCACTAACTGGGCCAAATACAAACCCTGCAGCAGTTATCGCCAACTATCGGTGTGTAAGGGACGAGGGAAAGTTGGCGGACACATTTTCCATGGATCATTCCGTGTAAAAGGTCGCGGTATCGTATCTTGCTGCTTCCTGAGCTTGTCGTGGCTCTGACACAGAGTGATGGCATCCGAAACCACTCGATGATCCTTCATCAGCAGCATTCTGAAGCAGTCACCGGAAATTCTATTGAAGATGCTCGCTTTTTATGAGTACGCTCACTTGTTCCCTGAACAGATCCACATCACCGTCCACGTTACTGGTGGAGTAATCACCCGCTGTTTCGCCTGTTCTCGCAAACGCTACTCCACGCTAAAAGATGAAATAAAAGCTGAGAAGAGCTTGTGCTGGCAAGATTTCGTCTTGAATGCCGTACACACGTCCAGATAGCGGTTTCTTTTTATATATGTATATATATATATATAAGACAAGAAGAGAGCGGAGTGGGTCAGAGAGCAAACTGGTGTTAAAGACATATTAGTAGAAATTAAGAAGAAGAAATGGACGTGGGCAGGGCATGTAATGCGAAGGCAAGATAACCGCTGGTCATTAAGGGTAACAGAGTGGATCCCTAGAGAAGGCAAGCGTTGCAGGGGGCGGCAGAAAGTTAGATGGGCAGATGAGATCAAGAAGTTTGCGGGGATAAATTGGTCACAGTTGGCACAGGACCGAGGTAATTGGAGAATAATGGGAGAGGCCTTTGCCCTGCAGTGGGCGTAGATAGGCTGGTGATGATGATGCTGATGAGGAAGATATATATATATTTTGTTTTATATTTTATATATATATATATATATATATATATATATATATATATATATATATATATATATATTATATATATATATATTGTAACGGTGAAAGTGAGCACTGGGGTTTGTAGCAATAAAGAAAAGCACTTTATTTAGAGGGCGAACTTGTGCCCGTAAGTCTGCTGTCACCGCTAGCTACAGCGTCCACCGAAAACTGCTCCTTCGTCTTTCTCTTCGCCTTTTTCTCAGCTGCTGGCTTCAACGTCCTCACTTCGAATACTGGGTGTGGGCCGCTGGGTCTGTCTGGCAATGATGATAATAATGCCGTGGCATTACTCCCCCTCCCGGAAACGGCATCGACCCGATGCCGGATGGTTGTTCCTTGCTATTGCAGCCTAACCAGTCTGGGAAACGTAGTAGCTGAAAAGCGCCGTCTCAGTGTTCAAATACGTAAAGGCAACCAGATACGTTCAGTCAGGCTGGACTTGGTCTGAGCGAAAGTAATAGGGCTTCATGCGTGCCACATGTACGATCTCTGGGGTAGGCCGCCGTCTCGATGAGCACGCTGCTGTTGCCTTGGGTTCTACCTCGTAGTTTACATCAGATACGCGACGAAGGACTTGATAAGGGCCGAAGTATCGGCGGAGAAGCTTTTCCGAAAGCCCACGGCGACGGACGGGTGTCCACACCCAAACAAGGTCTCCAGCTAGATATTCAGGATTGCGTCGTCCCTGGTTGTATCTTTGGGCATCGACTGTTTGTTGCCTTAGAATGCGGAGTCGGGCAAGCTGACGAGCTTCTTAAGCGCGCTGCGTGATATCTTCCACGGCATTGTCGGCAACGTCGGTATGATCTACGGGAAGCATAGCGTCCAGTGTAGTGGTCACCGGGCGTCCGTAAACAAGTTGAAACGGGGTGAGTCGAGTTGTTTCGTGCGTAGCCGTATTATAAGCGAAGGTAGCGTAAGGTAGAATTTCGTCCCAATTCCTGTGTTCTAAATCGACGTACATGGACAACATATCGGTGATGGTCCTGTTGAGGCGCTCCGTGAGCCCGTTAGTTTGAGGGTGATATGCCGTGCTTTTACGATGCTCGCAGTTAGTTAGCCTAAGGACGTTTTCCGTGAAGGAAGCAGTGAAGGCGGTGCCCCGATCCGTAATTACAGTGGTAGGTGCGCCGTGTCGCAGAACGATGTTCTCTACGAAGAATTTGGCGACTTCTACGGCGGTTCCCCGAGAGAGAGCCTTTGTTTCGGCATATCGTGTTAAGTAGTCCGTGGCTACAATAATCCATTTGTTTCCCAGAGATGATGTTGGAAATGGCCCAAGTAGATCCATTCCAACCTTCCTGAATGGCGCGTCGGAGGGATCAACTGGGTGAAGCATTCCGGGTGGTTTTACGGGAGGTGTCTTCCTGCGCTGGCAATCGCGGCACGTCCTTACGTAATGTCTTACCGATTGAAGAAGGTTCGGCCAAAAGTACCTCTGGTGGATCCGCGCAAATGTGCGACTCACGCCGAGATGGCCGGCTGAAGGCTCATCGTGACAGGCTTGCAGGATTTCCGCCCGTAGCACAGTTGGCACGACAAGAAGAAATTTCTCCTGGCTATCATAGCTCCGTTTGTACAGCACATTGTTCCGCAGGCAGTACGCGGCTACATTCCTAAGGAAGGGACGCGGCACGGTGGAGTTCCTGCCGCGCAGATGCTCGATGAGTGGCCGTAGCTCGGCGTCCTGCATCTGGTAGTCAGCCATGTCAGTGGTGCGGAGCACTCCGAGAAACGGGATGTCCTCTTCTGATTCACGTGTGTCGGATGAAATCGGCGCCCGCGATAAACAGTCTGCATCGGTATGTTTCCTTCCCGACTTGTATACGACAGTAATGTCATACTCTTGGAGGCGTAGGCTCCAACGAGCGAGTCGTCCAGATGGGTCCTTTAGGCTGGCCAGCCAACATAAGGAGTGGTGATCGCTTACCGCCCTGAAAGGGCGACCGTACAGGTAGGGGCGGAATTTGGTAATGGCCCAGATCACCGCTAGGCATTCCTTTTCCGTTGCAGAGTAATTCGTCTCGGCTTTTGAAAGCGTGCGACTGGCGTATGCGATAACTTTTTCTGTCCCCTGCTGCCATTGCACTAGGATAGCGCCAATTCCAACATTGCTGGCATCAGTTCGGATTTCTGTCTCGCTAGAGTCGTCGAAGTGGGCCAAGATGGGTGCGTTCTGAAGGCGGGTACGTAGCTCATCGAATGCCGCTTGCTGCTCCCCTGTCCAAATGAACGGCACATCGTTTTTGGTAAGGCGCGTTAATGGTTCGGCAATCTTGGAGAAACCTTCCACGAAACGTCTGTAATACGCGCAAAGGCCTAAGAAGCGCCGTATCGCCTTCTTGTCGGTGGGCAGTGGAAAGCAGCGCACAGCAGCTGTTTTGTCGGGATCGGGTCCGACGCCTTTAGCGCTGACAACGTGTCCAAGAAATTTTAGTTCTTTGAATCCGAGATGGCATTTTTCAGGCTTGATAGTTAGATCTGCAGAGCGGAGAGCTTCCAGAACGCATCTGAGTCGCAGAAGGTGCTCCTCAAATGAACTGGAAAAAACGACCACGTCGTCTAAGTAAACCAGACACGTCTGCCACTTAAGCCCCGCGAGTACAGTGTCCATCATCCGTTGGAAGGTTGCAGGGGCGGAACACAAGCCAAACGGGAGGACTTTAAACTCGTAGAGGCCGTCAGGTGTTACGAACGCCGTCTTTTCGCGATCTCGCTCATCTACCTCTATTTGCCAATAACCAGATTTCAAATCTAAGGACGAGAAGAATTTAGCATCACGGAGGCGGTCTAACGTGTCGTCAATTCGAGGAAGCGGGTAGACGTCTCGTTTTGTCACGCTGTTCAATTTGCGGTAGTCAACGCAAAACCGAAGCGTATTGTCTTTTTTCTTTACTAGAACTACGGGAGAGGCCCACGCGCTCTTAGACGGTTGAATAACATCATCATCGAGCATCTGCTTCACCTGACTCTTGATGATTTCCCTTTCCCTTGGCGCCACCCTGTAAGGTTGCTGGCGCACTGGCCTGACAGATTCATCCGTGAAGATGCGATGCTTCGCGATGGATGTCCGGCGCACTTTAGATGACGTCGCAAAGCAGTCGGAGAATTCTTGGACGAGGGACTTCAAGGCCTCCTTTTGAGCGGTCGAGAGTTCGGGGTTGATCTCAACGGGTATGCACAGAGTCGCTGCCAGTGGATCAGATGGCGTCGTTTCCAGAGCGCTCACGTGCGTTACTTCAGCGATCTCTTCAATGAACCCGATGGCGGTGCCTTTTGCGAGGTGCCGACGCTCGTTGGCAAAATTAGTGAGCAAGACAGGCGTACATCCGCGTTGTAGCCTCACTAATCCTCTTGCTATGCAGATGCCCTTCTCTATGAGCAACCGGATGTTACCTTCGGCAATAGCAGCGCAATCGTGGAATGCATCGCTTTTAACATTCACGAGCACGCTAGTGCGAGCTGGTAGCGTGACATCGTCGTCAACGATGCGCAACGCCTTGTCACGCTCGTCTTCCACATGACTGGCAATAGCTCCTTTGGTAGAAAAGCTAATTTTAGATTTCTCCAAGTCGATAATTGCTCCGTTGGTCAACAGGAAGTCCATGCCTAGAATTAGGTCTCTCGAACACTCCGGAAGCACAATGAATGCATTGACATAGGTGAAGCCGTGAATCTTGATTCGGGCAGTGCACCTACCGACGGGAGTAATCAAGTGGCCTCCAGCTGTACGAATTTGAAGGCCAGACCAGGGGGTCAGAACTTTCTTTAAAGTAGCGGCGAGAGTTTGACTTATAACAGAATGGTCCGCGCCAGTGTCAGCCAAGGCAGTCGTCTCGCGGCCGTCGATGTCCACACGTACGTCACACGATACTGGTTCGGCGTAACAGCGACTGGGACTCAGATGACCAGTTTCTTGTCGTCGTCGTGGTCTTCGCAGTGGAGGATGTTGGCGGTTAGCGACGTCAGCGGCCTCACCTCCGGAAGTCGCTGCCCTCAGTTTCCCCGGTTCTCGGGGCTACCAGGGCGACGGCTGGTAGAACCTGGCGCGACACGTGGACTCAGGGATCTGCGTCGAGTGGGAGGAGACGGTGACCGGGGCTCACGGCGTATGGGAGGAAACATGCTCTGACGTCCGGCGATGTACTCCTCGATCTCCTGGGGTCGTTCTCCGTATTTTGGGCACGGTGCGTTCGGCGAAAATCCCCGCAATCCAGCCCGACGGTATGCACAGGTGCGGTAGACGTGCCCTGCTTCCCCACAGTGGAAGCAGAGAGGCCTGCGGTCGGGGGCACGCCATACGTCGCTCTTCCGGGGTGTTACATCCATCTGGTAAGGCACGTCGCGGGGTCCCAAATGTACCTTAGGCTGCGGCGAGACGGGGACGATCGCGGGCGGAGAGCAGTAGGCAGGGTTCCTCAAGGTAGCCGCGTACGAAATGCGTGGCTCCTGTCGCGCCATGTCTGCTTGCTCCGATGTCCTCACAGCTTGGCTGATTTCCTCTCTGACAATTTCGGCGATGGACACCGAAGCAGGTGACACGTTTCCCGGTTGAAGGCGGTGGAGCTCCTCTCTGACTATTTGCCTCACGATCTCGCGGAGCCCAGGCATTCCGAGCTGAGCTACGTTTGACACGGTGGCTCCTTCGCGGTGGTATTGCCGGGCCCGTTGCCGAAGCGCCCTCTCGATCGCCGTAGCCTCCTTAATAAATTCGGAAACGGTTAATGGCGGATTCCGTACTAGACCGGCAAAGATTTCTTCCTTGACCCCTCGCATGAGGTGCCGCACCTTCTTGTCCTCAGCCATGTCGGGGTCTGCCCGCCTGAACAGACGAGACATGTCTTCGGCGTATGTCGTGACGCTCTCATTAGGACGCTGACTCCTGGCTTGAAGCGCAGCCTCCGCCGTTTCTTTGCGGTCACCGGTCACGTAAGCCGCAAGTATCCGCCGGCGAAACTCCTCCCAGGACGTCATCTTGGCCTCGTAGTTCTCGAACCACGTTCGTGCGCCTTCCTCCAGAGCGTAGTACACATTATGTAGCTTGCGCTCCTCGTTCCATTCGTTGAACGCGGCGACGCGCTCGAACTGGTCCAGCCAGTCCTCCACATCTTCAAAGCTCTCCCCATAGAAGATCTTCGGCGTCCGTGGCTGATGAACCACGTACTGAATGGAAGGGGTAGGTGGAGGAGGTGCATCCACGACGCCGGTGTTTCGCCCCGTCATCTTCCGATTCCGGTCAGCCAAGGGCCCGCACTCCGCAGGCAATCCGCGTAGGCGTCGGCTGATCCGCTCGTGAACTGGTGTAATTTCGGTACCTGGCGGCCTTGTAGTCGGTGTCCTGGTAGGACCGGGTATCATGTACCCAGCAACTCCACCACTTGTAACGGTGAAAGTGAGCACTGGGGTTTGTAGCAATAAAGAAAAGCACTTTATTTAGAGGGCGAACTTGTGCCCGTAAGTCTGCTGTCACCGCTAGCTACAGCGTCCACCGAAAACTGCTCCTTCGTCTTTCTCTTCGCCTTTTTCTCAGCTGCTGGCTTCAACGTCCTCACTTCGAATACTGGGTGTGGGCCGCTGGGTCTGTTTGGCAATGATGATAATAATGCCGTGGCAAATATATATATATATATATTATAATATATATAATCTATATATATATATATATATAAATATATATATATATATATATATATATATATATTCTGTATTTCCTCAACGAGCCCCTCATTT
Source organism: Haemaphysalis longicornis (assembly GCA_013339765.2). Lineage (NCBI taxonomy): Eukaryota > Metazoa > Arthropoda > Arachnida > Ixodida > Ixodidae > Haemaphysalis > Haemaphysalis longicornis. Next base: position 249,456,755 of record CM023449.1, on the reverse strand, counting down.
CCTACCTATATATATATATATATATATATATATATATATATATATATATATATATATATTGTTGCGTCCTGTCAAACAGGGGCGCAGAGAAGTTGTCTTGGCGAAGACGCAGGGGCAAAGTATTTATTAGGCGAGGTGCCTAACTTGCCAGAGGAAACACACAGAGAGCACCGGTTGGTGGCTAGCAATATGGCGACCAAGAACCGAGCACACGAGCCGCTAGCTAACGCGCTCCTTCGTCGTCCTCTGCTGTGCCCATCACACGGCACGTACCCACGCGGGGGATTAGCATGTCTGTCCTACTTAATGCTCTCATCCCACAGACTGGCACGTGACATTACCCCCTCTCCTCAAAAGCATCGACTCGATGCTACGGTTATGCGCGGAAAATGTAGTCCGCTGCTAGATGCATTGCGTGATCACCGCGAGAAGTATTGTTTCATGCGGACCACATGCACAATTTCTGGGCGAGATCGGGAACGTCCTGCGGCGCTTGGGCTGGCTGGAGCGACTTCGTAGGTAACATCGCTAAGCTGTCGTAACACCGTGTACGGGCCAAAGTAACGCCGCATAAGCTTTTCCGAGAGTCCCCGGCGCCTAACTGGAGTCCACACCCAGACCTGGTCCCCAGGGGAGAAGGTTGCATGTCGGTGGCGAAGATTGTAGCGAGCGGCGTCACAACGCTGGTGCTGTTGTATTCGCTGGCGTGCCAGCGCGCGTGCTTCTTCGGCGCTACGCACAAACTCGTGAAGGGAGCCGTCTTGGTCGTCGTGGGTATCGGGTAGCAGCATGGCGTCAAGCATTGTGGAAGGTTCCCTACCGTAGACAAGTGCAAATGGCGTCATTTGCGTCGTCTCTTGTTGGGCCGTATTATACGCGAACGTTACGTAAGGCAAAACTGCATCCCACGTCTTGTGTTCCGCATCGGCGTACATACTGAGCATGTCGGCTATTGTTCGGTTCAGACGTTCTGTTAAGCCGTTGGTTTGGGGGTGGTACGCGCTGGCCTTTCGGTGGGACGTGCCGCTCAATCTCAACACTTCTTGCAGCAGTTGCGCCGTGAAGGCCGTTCCACGGTCTGTAATCAGCACTGCCGGTGCGCCATGCCGCAGCACAATTCTTGTTAGAAAAAACTGCGCAACCTCAAGCGCTGTAGCCCGTGGAAGCGCCTTCGTTTCGGCATACCTGGTTAAGTAATCCGTGGCGACTACTATCCATTTGTTCCCAGTTGTGGAAGTTGGAAAGGGGCCGAGCAAGTCCATGCCAACTTGTTCAAAAGGCGTCCTAGGAACCTGAACGGGCTGCAGAAGTCCGGCTGGCCGGCCGGGTGGTGCTTTCCGTCGCTGGCAGTCCCGGCAAGTTCGTACATACTGCCGTACGGTGGCCGATAGCTTCGGCCAGTAGTACTTCTGCTTGATCCGTGCCAGCGTACGTGTGTAACCGAAGTGACCGGCGCTAGGCTCGTCGTGACAGGCCTGCAAGATTTCATTCCTGAGAAGGTTGGGTACGACAAGCAGGTAGTTACTCCCACTCGACGCGAAATTTCTCTTATAGAGAACGTTGCTCCGCAGACAGAATGAGGACAGTCCTCTGGCAAATGCCTTCGGCACGACGGTAGTGTGGCCTTGTGAAAAATCAGTGATCGTAGTTCCGGATCTTCACGCTGCTGCTCCGAAATGGTGGGTGCGTCCAGAACTCCGATTAGCGCGGCATCGTCGCTGTCGTCGTCATCGGCGGGGGCAAGGCCAACAGGAGCTCTTGAAAGGCAGTCTGCGTCTGAATGCCGCTTGCCGGATTTATGTATGATGGTCATGTCGAATTCCTGGAGTCTTAAGCTCCATCGCGCAGGACGGCCAGCAGGATTCTTAAGATTCGTGAGCCAGCAGAGGGAATGGTGGTCGCTGACGACGGTGAAATGACGCCCATAAAGGTATGGTCGGAATTTGAGGAGTGCCCAAACAACAGCAAGGCACTCTTTCTCGGTGGCCGAGTAGTTACTTTCGGCCCGTGATAGTGTTCGGCTGGCGTAAGCGATGACTTTTTCGGCGCCGTCTTGCCACTGGACGAGAACAGCGCCGAGCCCCACATTGCTGGCATCCGTGTGAACCATAGTTGCGGCATCCTCATCGAAATGTGCCAGCACAGGTGGTGTCTGCAAGCGCCGCCGGAGCTCGTCAAACGCCTCTTGCTGTTCATCACTCCAGATGAAAGCTACGTCGTCACGTGTGAGGCGAGTGAGTGGGGCCGCAATGTGGGAGAAGTTCGCTATGAATCTCCGGTAATAGGAGCACAGCCCCAGAAAACGCCGAATGCTCTTTTTGTCGGTAGACGTGCAGAACTTCGACACGGCATCAAGTTTATCAGGATCCGGGCGTACGCCAGCTCGACTGACAACGTGACCGAGAAATAGTAGTTCTTCATACCCGAAGTGGCATTTTTCTGGTTTCAGTGTCAGTGCGGCAGATCGGATAGCCTGAAGAACGGACGTCAATCGCTCCAAGTGCTCTTGAAAGGTCCTGGAAAACGTGACGACGTCGTCTAGGTATACCAAACACGTTTGCCATTTCAATCCAGACAGAACCGTGTCCATCATTCTTTGAAATGTTGCAGGCCCTGAGCACACCTCCACCAAAATGTTACGTGGCGGCAGGACAATGATGAAGCAAACCATGGGCGACGATGAAGTGATGTATTTACAAGATGTTGCCGCAGAGCGATGGGATCTATTTACAAGCGGCCATGATCGCTCGGGCCAGCCGCATCCTCTTCGTCGTCTTCGGTGAGGGGTTCATGGCGCTATGGGGCATTGTCCACATATGTGTTCCGTAACAATATATATATATATATATATATATATATATATATATATATATATATATATATATATATATATATATATACATATATACCATCCATGTAAGCAATGACAAGGATGAAATAACTGCAACCGCTAAAATCTACCGGCTGCAGACAGGAGCCAAGACCGGAGGCGGCGTTGCCGGCGGACGTGCAGGGGCACATCGCAGCAAATTTCTAACGCCCAGTACCTTGAGAGACTAGCGCAACAGTAATATCGACAAAAACTGATTGCAGACACACATGCAAAAAACAAAAGATACCCCGGTATAAGTTTATTTTTCCGGACGGGCCAGCGGTAGGAAACGGGGCTGCCTTCCGGTCAGGAGCGAATGCCGTCCCGGTAAAACCATTCTCAGAACCGTTATTTATTCTGTGCCGAATTTCGGCATGGCTTGCAAACAGCCCGTGAGCGGAAGGGGGGACACAATTTCCCGTGTGCGTGCATTATATTTGGTGAGCAGAGCGCGGTCAAAGGGACCATACCTTTACTTCCCATCTACCCTAACGCGCGTGACCAGCACTGACATCCGCCGCCGAAAAGCTGCGATTTCCACCGACGGGGAAGGCGCAAAATAAAACAGAGAAACGCTGTTTGATGGATGGCGTGCATGCCACTTTCCGAATCACATTACGGCAGCATTAATCACGAGCCGAGCGAGGTGTTCCCGGCATGGAGTGCACCGGCGCGATTACCGGGTGAATCGTCTTCCCGGCGCTTCACAGTCGGTTTGGTCCCTCGGTGGACCTCCTTGCGCCGGGACATAGAACGCGGAACGGCTTCCATCCAGCAAACACGCTCCGTCAACTCGATGCGTATTGCCAGCGAAACTAGAGCACAGCTGATTATTGAGCGCCTCCTGGAAAACTTCGTTCGTCACGGGAGAACGCCCGATTGATTAGCTCGGTTCGTAAACATTAACCAACGGCACTGTTTCATTCGTGCAGTATTTTACCATGAGTGGTGCCGATATTGCGAGCGTCGACCCTCGCAGTGCAGTGTATGTGTTTTTATATTTTTGTCATCAAAACTTGCACTAGTGTTGCAAATCTGGAGACACGGCCGAGCTGGGGGTTGACCTGCATTCTCCTAACACTGACAGCAGATACCAACAGAGAGGTAGCAGCCGGAACCCACCAGTGCAAAGACGTTTATTAGTTGCAGCTTTTATTGGACAGAAAGGCCGAAGCCAATGTGGGGCTGGATTGTGTTTTGAGAAAATGGGTTTTTAGAGTAGGATCAGTATCAGTTCTTAGTGTCACTGCACAGTTTTTCAGACTGTGTGGCGGACTAGGCTTCGCCCTGCTAGCTACCCGACGACGACGACGGCGACGGCGGCGTCGGCGGCGAATGTGGATGCTCCTGATGTGTCGCAAGTCCACGCGCAAGGCTGGACGATGTTGTGCGGTCGCCGCGAGAGACGCGCTCACGTGCGCTTCGTATATATATATTCTAGCCCGCCGGTCTCCGCTAGGCGCCCCCTCACGTGCGCATGGAGTTTTTGCCTCCACTAGACGGATTAGTGTGTTAATATTGTTGTGCCGAATGGCTATGTTGCGTAAAAGCATATTGCATTGACAAAAAATACGAATAAGGAACAAGACCGAATCCCTCCCTGCAATCGAAACACATAGACAAACTTGCGCGCCGACAGTGTCCCATCAAGAGTTTCAATGTGCCACATCAGTCAACTTTCACAGTATTTGTGGCAACGTAACAGAAGCGAATACAAGAACTTTGTAGGTTGCGGCTCCGCCTTGCGCCCGGGTTCTTATTTTCGTTGCCGCCTTTTTTAGAGAATGCGCTAATCGGGCTCGCCGGAAAAAGAATTCAATTTCGTTCACAGACAAGTGTTTTTTTTTCAGTTTACGAGCCCACAAAACAGAAAACAGGAATTCAACTCATACGATGCTCGGAACCGCAGTTAAATTGTTCTGTTCAAGTTATAAGAACTACGAAGAGGCGCCAGCAGGCGTGGAGGTGATAATTATGCGCCTAGACCCTGAACCACCAGCAGCGTATCTGGATGCGCTGAAACATGTCAAAACAAAAATCAACGGTGTACCAGGTGATGCTACGTTAGTTAGTGTCAAGCTTTGTTAAATGATTAAGGGGCCCATCTTTCTGCAACCCGCCGCGGTGGCTCAGTGGCTAAGGCGTTGCGCTGCTGAGCACGAGGTCGCGGATTCGAGCTTTTCTGATGGAGGCGAAAAGCAAAAACGCCGTGTGTGCGAGATTTCGGCGCACGTTAAAGATCCCCAGGTGGTCAAAATTAATCTGGAGCCCTCCACTACGGCGCGCCTCATCGCCTGCGTTGCGTCGGCGCGTTAAACCCTCACAATCAAAAATCAACCATCTTTCTGCAGAGACAGAGAGATACGGTTTTGTTCAAAGTTTAGGACAGCTTAGAAAACTTTTCTATGAGGAATGTCAACACGATCTTGCAGGAATAGAGAGGTTTATGCGGTTTTTTCTAGCTTTGTTTCTTCTCAAATCTCTGAAAACCGAAGCTGAAGCCAAACCAATTAACCCTCTTGCAAAGAACCAGGCTTAGCGAGGGAAAATTGGTGCCAAGAGTTTGGCTCAACTAGCTACATATGTAAACGTCAAGGATATGTAAAACTTTTCGACCACTAGTATCTAATTTATTCTTTCACTCTCTGAAGACTCAAATATTCTGACGCCTACCAGCACGGATTTAGAAAACGGTCGTCTACGCTCACCGCATCTCGTTACCAGTAGTCATAAAACTCGCTTCACTTAACACAAGGTTGAACAAATCGACGTCATTTTTTCTAAATTTTCTGCGAGCCCTTCAGCCGCGTTCCGCATAGCAATCTGATCCTAAGCTTCATAAACTGGTCTTCCCATACCTTTCATGAAATGCATCCAGCCCTATCTCTCAAACCGCAAACAGTTTGTTCAAATCAATAACTGTTTTTCCAGCACCCTCCCCGTAATTTTCGGCGTTCCTCATGGCAGCGCACTCGGGTTTCTAGTGTTCTTTATTCACATCAAGGATAATATTGATTGTATTCATGCATCCTTCATTGGTTTGAACTTTTTTGCTGAAGACTGTGTACACTTCAAACGTATTTCATCCCGTTGCGACAAAGTTAACCTTCAAAGTAACCTTGATGCTGTCGCAGAATGGTGTGGGAAATGGTTCAGAGAGTTCTACTATTACAAATCTGCATTGCTCCAAATAACTAACAAACACTTTCATTCCCGTTTCTCTACAGGCTTAATCAGCAGCGCTAAACCACGTGAATGAATATAAATATTTAGGGGTTACTATAACTAGCCGACGGAACTGGTCCATTCACATTGCTAAAAGTGGCACGTCAGCCTCCAGAAATTTCGCGTTTCCGAGGCATAAACTAAAAGCCGCACCTTCGCATGTGAAGTTACGAGCCCAAAATTCTATTCTTTGCCTTTAACTAGACTGCGCAAACGCAGAATGGGACCCTTTTCTTCAAGAAGATATTCATAAACTGGAAATGGTGCGAAGAGGAGCTCTCCGATTTCTCGTAAAAGTTATCACAGCCGCGATTCGTCATCGCTGCTCATAGCTAACAACAACATAATCACTTTGGAAAAGAGGAGTTAGCTGACGCGGCTCAAGTTGCTTCTTTTACGTAATTCAAAACATTTCAATATTACTCCCGCTCTTTACGTACAGCCCTGCTTATATCGTCCTAATAGATGCACCCTTAAACACAAAGTAACCAAAATATTTGCAGCAACCAATGTTTTTTTAGCATTCCCCTCCCATCAGAATCCATAGTTGGAATAAATTGCCCAGACCTGCGTTTTCGATGCGTGATGTCTCCTATTTTAAAAAACGCGTACTTATTGCAATGTGTTAGCATTTAAAGCAACTGCTATTGGCACTTGTGCGCTATGTTTTTGTTGTCTTTTTAGTTTTTTTTCTCAACCCATTTTTCTCAACTTTTGTCAGGCTTGCTTATCGTTTTCGAAACACGTAGAATTTTAAATAGTTTCTCAATGCTTTGTTTTGGATGTACCCTCTCTCTTGCATATTTTACGCCCACCCACTAGGCCTCCGAACTTCAGTATTTCCTAGATACATAAATAAAATACAAAATACTCCGTGAAAACTGTACTTACGGAAACCATGCTCTCAGTCATCTTCTTTCTTTTAATCTTTCCACCATTTTCACGAAAGCACCGCTTTTGCCTAGTCTCAATAAGCACTCCTCACTGCTTTCGAATGCAAAATAAAAAGGAAAGTTATGGGTTTAAAAAATTATATCCTGTTCCGATTAAAACATAGGACATCGATACCGTAGGGCAAACTATTCCCCAAAAAGAAACGTGCATACTCTCCTTTTCAGGGCTAGGGAACCAGGTGTTTCGGGGTACTCGAAACGCACCTCGGGAAGACTATGCCTTAGTGACAGAAGTTTTTTCTTCCCGCTCCCCTTGTTTCTCTGAAATAACCACGAGTGTTTTGACCTTCTCGACTGCTCTTATTAAGAGGAAAGCTTAGCACTTTATTTTGTATAGGAAACAAAAAATGTGAAGCGTTTTTTGTCTGGTAACACTTTGAATTTAGGGGATGCATTTCACTAAGAAAGATAAAATGTTTGGGTGTTTTTCTTGTTTTTGCAGTGTCATGTAACCGGTTTTTATAAAATGTTTCATGTCTGGAAGTTTATCAGCCGAATTTTCTAACACGTGCTATTAAAAAGCGTCGGAAATAATAATGCGCCTAAACATACAGATTAGTGAAGCAGTCATGCCAGAAAAGCCAGTTGAATTAGTGTGAATGACTTCAGCTTATCTATCGTACGAAATGCTCAAAATCAGCAAAAATGCTCGTGTGTACAAAATTTCGGCGCACATCAAAGATTCCCAGGTGGCCAAAATTAATCCGGAGGCCCTCCATCCTACGGCGAGCCTCATCGCCTTCGTTGCCGTCGGCGCGTTAAACCCCACCAATCAATCAACCAAGTCTCGCATCGATGTGCGCGGGCCTAATAATATTGCAAGGCATTTTAGGCACGTTGCACCGGACAGAGGCCGCTGTGAGCGCTGCACTTTTGCTACTAAAGTTGTCTGTAGCGCATGCTAGGGCATCGGTAAGAAGTGGCGATTCCTCGACCCGTTATCACCCACTGCCTGCGCATGCCATGACCAACGATCTATGGGGTTGGCACTGAGACCGGTGTAAAGGTAGCCGGCTTTGATGAATGCATTGGTTGCTCCCTGCCATTTTTATAATATATGCAATCTTGACTGGTCGGCTACAATATCGACAGCTAACTTCGTTTCATCTGCGCCACTTAAAGGGTTGTTCTTCTCTGCCTTGTTATCATGGACGTTACCTTAGATGCCATCGTCCTGTGGACGCCTGTGCGTGGACTCGCGATAATACCGGCTGTTGCTGTCTATCACAGGGCGCCGACACTTACGTAATATGATGTTACAAACCGCGCCCGTAATATGCGGGGCATCTTTCCTACAAGAAGTGACCCCCCGAACCACCAGGCTATAGAAAGTGGCGCTGCTGCATGCGAGGCAAACATCAGCGCAACGTGCCCATACGTTTGCTCACTGTTTAAAGACGGTAACCAGACGCCTTTTTTGGCTGCATGAGACTACAGGTTATGGTTGTTCCTGCTACAGTATTTCGGTAGATACCACTGAAACTCTATTTGTGGCTCACTTGCGCTTTGAAATGCATCATTGGGGTCAGAAAAAAATGAAAAAAACATGGACGGCATCCCGCCTGCGAAAGTGGACGTCCAGGGAACCTGGTGTAAACCACTACACATGCTAATGTGGGAGAATATGAGGTGTCTCTCGTTGTTTCGGTGGGCTTCTCACCTGCCCTCGGATCCTTTGGCGGCAAGTGCTGTGTCCTGGCGAATGAGTTAGCAGTCTTGGGTGAGAACTGCTGGGTCCTACCCAGCCTGACGCGCGTCAGGCTAGGCAGAACCCAGCGCATGCGCACGTGCCAGCTCTCAAATGACGTCAACGCCACTCCACTTTCGAAAGCTGCTGTAAACCTAATATTTACCAGAACACGAAGGGTCCCATTGTTCATTGGGCCTAATCATCCACCATAAGGTTTTTGATGCTTGTTTTGTAGTTTTTGCATTTTACTGGCGAAAAATAGACGCAGACGAAGCAGAAGTACACAGGACACTCGCTATTCTTCGTCCGCGTCTATTTTTCGCTATTAAAATGCAGTCAGATAACCAACTAGCCCAACTTTATGCCTTAATTGTAGTTTTTTCTTTACACAAATACTAAGATCCGTGCTGCCACGCCTGATTAGGCTGACGCATGCGCTCGGAGTCTTGGTAATGTGCATCCCACGAACGACTTAATGTGCATTTCATGGGTAATACGGCCGTTGCCTTCTATTCCACGTTAATTGCTTCAGGGAACGGCTATTGTCTCCTTCCTCGCAATCCAACTTGTCCGTCATCGTGAACACGCCACAAAAAAGATTTGAAAGCGCGCTGTACCTTACCTGCTACTCTCTCTTCACTTTAATGAACAGCTGGTGGCACAGAATTGAAACGTTTTTAAAGTAAGGGGTGTTGGATTTCCTCTCTGAAGAACTCTACGAGAAATGCCAAGGGTTGTAACACTGCCTTTCATGACTTTCCCGTAGTAATAATGCCCGCCAACATTTGTCGAGCTTTCCTACTCTTGCCCATCATGTTCTCTTCTGCTCCTGCTACTCTTCATCTTTTTTCTCTAGAGTGTTCTGGTTCCTCATTTTGGGAGATGAGGGAAATGGCGTCCGTGGGAGCGGGAAAATAGACGCCATTATTTACGCCTGAAATACCGCGAACATGCAATGACGTCATGATCAGAGTCACTGCATTATCATTTGATCAGAAATCAATGCGTGGCCTTTACCTTTTACGGTCAAACAGTTGGCGCCTAATAAACTAGTCCACCCGGGTTTGTATTACCTCATATAGTGTGAAGGACGTCCTTTTTGTTCTGTTTTATACATACCTGCTATGTTAGTTCTCCGGCATATACGCATAATTTGGGCTTCTCGCAACCTTAGATCGAATGGCTTTATTTCTACACAAACTCGCATTTACGCCAATTTTCTGCCGATCTCTAGTTGAAACGTGGTTCTGCAGGCAAGTGTAGTGGCAATCAGTAGTGGCAGACATATCCGAACCGCACTTGTACGCTAAAGTTGTCTAGAACCCAATACTGATTTAGAACACTGCATTATCTCCTGCTGCATTGCAAGTTAACTCCCACATTTCGACACGCTCCTCCTCTAATGCGGGTGGCGGAACATGGGTGGCCTTGGGCCAGCTAATGGAGCAGTTCGCGTTTGTAAACCTGGCCCAGGACACTCTCCGACGCGTAACGTTAAACTTTAATAAAAAACATTCCTCTTCTTCCTTGCCCCAAAACAAAACAACTATATCAACTTCTGACACTGCCATTCTATAAACATGAAGTACTGAAAGTAGGACTTTTCATATAGGTCACTTTTCTGAGTGGCTGTCTCACATCGCTAACCCCCGTCTCCTTGCGCCATGTCCTCTGCCGTAGAAGTGCTGCGATATCTTATGCCAAATCGGGTTTTATTTTTTGTTTGGCCATCTATAGACATTTTGTTTAAGCACCGCTGCAACACTTCTGCGAGGGGTGCCCGCTACCGGCCTGCCTCTGGTGTTAATTACCAAAGTATTTGCGTAGTGCTTAACTTGGTTAATCTGTGTCTGCATGGCGTTATCTGTGTTGTTGCTGACTGTGTCACCACTGCAAGGTTCACTGGATAGCCACTTCTGTTGGACAGGATGGCCCTTCAATTTCTCGTTCGTTTCTGGCGGCGAACATGGAAAGTAGAGGTACATTATAAATGTCCCTCTGTAGGTTTCTCGTTTCCATAGTCCGAGTGCCTGTAAGGATGTCGCTCATTTCAGGGCTGAATGTTTTGCTTATCTGTCTGATATATATCTTTTCGGCCTCAAAGAAAGTGTACTGAGTAGTATGAAAACAGAAATTCATGGGTTGCTGCTATTTTATTTCTCAGCGAGGTGTATGAAGAGCGTGAAATTAAATTTCCTAAAACTCACTGAATTATATGAGGCGTTTTACACAGCTAAGTACAACGCATGCATCTATTCTTCCCTGTTGACCAAATATATTTTGCTATTAACGCTTGGTGTGCGGTATTTACAAGAGAAAAAAACGTCACTTGTACATAAAACCTTTGCAAACGTATATAGTAAGGCCATAAATACTGTGTGTTCAAATACGACGAGCACAATTGCACGCGTTTTCGATCGTGACGGGAGCCCTCGAAGAGGTTGTTCTAGAGTCTTAGAGTAAATAATATCAATCATTTTTCTCGCCCCTTAAAAATAAAAGTCAACACCGGATTTTGAGCTAATTGTCCACCGCCCTGCTCTTGATTTTACAGGCCCTAATTGTACTAAATCACTGCCCCATTCCGCAATTTTATTTTTCTTGTGAACATTTTCGGCTGATTATTAATTAACATCCGCTCGGTCGTGCCAGCGTGTTCGCGAAACGATTAATTATAGATTCAGCTGAGAATTCCTACGACTACAGGAACCACTCAATCTTTCTCCCCGTGAAGGCGGACCAGTGTTCGGCATGTTTCCGTGCGTTTCGGAATTTTTTAAACTTTGTTTCTGAAATTTAACCACATGGCTGCCCATCACATATTTCCGCTTCCTCAAATAGAAGCAATTTGCGTGCGCCATCGGACGCTGGCCTAGGAAACTTGTCTTAGAAACTTGCAGGTGCCGAGTCCACCTTTTCCTGTTTTTACTCGGCCACCCACACACCATCTTCCGCTCCAATAATGTTTACCAAATAACAACCCTTACGGACGACTGGCGGTGGCCCCGCCGGAAAGAAAGTTTTCTGGAATGGTTCCTGCAAATAAACCGGTGATTTCATTGGAATTCGCGCGAACGTTTTTGCACGTAAATAATGTGTATCATCTTTGTTTTTTTTTGTTTTTTTGTGGCATCGCCTTACGCGGGTGATTAATGAGGCCGACTGATCAGGTGCAGCAGCAAGCCGCCGAAACAGCGCTGTAAAGCTTCTTTTTTGTAACGATGCGCATACAGTGTCGGTTAACCAGAGAAGCATATATTTTTTGTAAGCGGAATGTGTACCTTTGTAATAAAAATGCAGACCAAGACAAAATCAATAGTACATAGCTGGCCCAAGTACATGCGAAATTAACACTATGAAGTTCGATCATGAAAAAGTTCTAAGCGGCAAAACTTTCTCGGTGGTAAACGGTTGTTCACATCTCTCATAGTGTTCATAAACTTAACTATAATTGATTGCTCTGTAAGGAACGATCGGTTTAATCTTTGTAATTAGTTGCAGTAAAATTTAGCGGATGTGTTCGTGCGTTCTCGGTTATGTCCACACTAAATAGCAGCAAATGTTGGGAAACGGGACATGCTGACATGATTATGATGTTTAACCGCTCCAAATACTCTCAGTTACAAAGGCTCCAGCTGCTGCTCAGGAAGGCGCTGCGGGTTAAGTTCGCGAGAGTACAGTTTTTAACTGCCGGATCTCAGCTTTAAAGTACTCCAAGCGGGTGCATCACGCCCGTTCCTGGCTCAACAGCGCACAGGTCAGAGACGCTGCTGTATAAATTAGGAGCGCTGCTCAGGAAGGTTTTATAACTACGATTTGCATTCGCCCTTAAAAAGTGTTGTTATTCCATTTTTTCGCGTTCACCAAAACATTTTAGTTTGGCCATAAGTGTTAATCACTGACAAGTTTAGCGGGTGATTTCTTAGCTTGGCAACACTTAAAACCGCCATGACCGTGGCCACTGTGCCTGCGCACCGGGATTGCGTCCGCATCTCGCAGAAAAAAAACATCAGCGTGCAGCCGTCTGCCGCATTTCAACCCACTTTTCGGCGGTGGCGTCAACATAAAGTGCACTCACATACTGTGGTGGCACTCTACTTGCCCTCGAGCACTTCGCATCCGTCGTCTCGGCCGTGGCGTCAACAGATGTGAATAATAGCAGCGACATTTTGAAGTGATGCCTAGGATAGAACCGACAAAAGTAAACATGAGAAAGGCGAAGAAAGAGTAGAGAAGAGTAGTTCCACTGGGGTTGAACACTGCGGTTGATCAGCGGAACACGCCTCGAACACTGCTGGCTGGCCTCGTGCTTCGTTCGGGAGACGAGAAGCCTCGAAGAGAACGGTTAAGCGTGGAGGTGAACGAGCTTGCTGTGACAAGGAGCTAAGTGTGCGGCGGTTCTAACCATTTCGAAGTTCTCTGGAATGGAGTGTGGCCGACAAATAAGTACTCGGGAGCGGGAGCTGGCACTCGACGACCCACACCAGCAGGGCGAAAGCCGGGCGACATCCAGGTCGAGGGCCGCGGCCCGCGTAGACAACGGGCCACCTTAACGAAGTCCCTCCGAGAGCGCCCAATGGCGAAAACAGCGGTACGCTATACCCGCTGGCTCGGTAACCAAATGCACGCGGCGGAACCACGCGGGAGCTGAGGGCGCATTCCGCCGTGGAAAGGAGCACTTGTAATTCGTCGCTTAGAGTGGCAGGGAAAAAACGATGCTTCTCCACACGGTTATGCTTTTTATCTCGGTGTGACAGCCTGATGCGAGTGCCGCCATGACGATGGTAGCGCGTCCCCGTTTCTGAGGCGACACACACGGTTGCTGGCATGCGCTCCACGCCAGTGAATACAACCTATAGAGCTACATTGATTATTTCCCTTCGCAGTTGTCTCTAAACAAAATGCTGCCAACGTGATGCAAAATAAGAGTGGACAGAAAGAGTGGGAGGTTAACTAGGTGCCGAACTAGCATTTGGGAGTACGTTAAGGAAGATAAGGCACAGTTTAAACCGACCAGATGAGAGGTAAGAGAAGTGCGTACATTTGTTCTCTCCAGTGCTACTACCGCTTACGTCGGCCGGTAGCGTTCAAAAATCGGAATCCACCTTTTGTTGCCTCTTTAGCGATACGTTACCACAACTAATGGCTTGAATACAGAACAGACGCGTGCGCATAACTTCGGAACACAACCAAACAAAGCAAGCCAGCGCGTGTAAGTTGATTGTAACGAACATTCTATGCGCTTGCTTTCCTAAAATGTACGCGGTTGCAAAACATAAATACGGGGAAATACTCCTACCAAGTTGTTTTTGCACCCACGAAGCTGCCTATGTCATTCCCTCCAAGAAATCTTGGAGGAGCTTTACATCTACTTTTGTGTATTCGTTACCAAATAACCCCTAACACTCCAAGAATGTCGTAAAATCCCTCTCGCCTGATGAAGCGACAACAAGGCCTGTAGACCACCACTGGAGAATTGGGGGCCAGTTCGGTTCAAGAAAACTAATAATATCCTAAATATCTATAAATAACAAAAATGTGGCTGACATCAACAAAAAAAAATTTCCCTGATGACGGCACGTGAAGTTCTTGATTGCGGGTGCGGTCCCTACGGAAGTCCTTCCCCACAGCGGTAAACACCGGAGTCTCTCAAGTCCAACGCTGGAAGCCTGAGGCTCTGTGCGGGCTTCGTAGCAAAGTAGGCATGGCGACCCCAGGCGGCGAACGAGTGCCTGCCTTCGAGACGTCTTCGCGCCGGGAATCCACGGAGTACACGGGTGAGGAAAGTGCATCCTTGTACCACAGCACCAGTGCCACCCAGTCGTCAAGGAGACAGGCCGCATGGCAGCAGCGCCGTTGCTGCCCGCCAAAGCCGTCACGTGATCGACTGCGACAAAAAAGAAAGTGAAGTGTCCCCGTGGTTAAGATCATCATGTCGGTAGGATAACATGTTTATTAGTGATTACGTGTTGGCCAGGAGAAGAAAATTCGGAATGTGACTGGCGAGGTCCACTATGCACAGTGCCTACCTTTGCTGTTTGAAACGGCAGTTTAGCCACTAAATATTTAATAGGAAATTAATCTACGAAAAATAGGGATTGATGAGAACATTTTTTACACCTTGAACGTCTGCAATTTGCAACGCTTTTCACTCAACTCTTTGACCTAATTATGTGCTACCAACTGAAGGACGACTTCCTAGAGCTGCAGTTTAGATACTAATAAGGGTAGCCCACCAATTTGCCCGCATTCGGAGTTCCAACGTCCCTGGCGACACCGCTCCTGAATAAACTCGTAGCATGAATTTCAAAATTCCTATACACTCCGTGGAGTTACCTTTGGTTGAACGCTCTGCTACTTTACTTGTTGCCGCAGCCTCGCTCGGGATAACAGTTTTCCTAACCAGGGAGATTCAAGCCCCAGCTCTATTTAGTGTCTGGCTTGGGACAGTAATGATAATATGACAGAACCTCTGTGAACGAGACCTTCTATTTATGGTACACAAAACCCAATCCAAGAAATCGCCATCCATCTTCTCCTTTTTTTTTTTTTGCAAATGTCGAAAAAAAAAACGATTGGCGATAGGTGCTCCCGCCATTTAAACGCCTCCCTTCTCATTCCCGCTCACCTCTGGGGCTATTCCACTCCCGTCTCGTTCCTCCCAAAATAACACGTTAGAGGTTTGCTCAAGTAAATTTAAAATTACCGCGTTCTACTGTTCGAGGCCAGGTGCCTCTACACCAGAGATGCCGTACGGCAGAGACACGCGTGATTCGACGCAAGCCTACTACAATGTTTATAGAACCATGTTTCCCGGCTCCACGTGCATTCATACCGGAACGTCGAACGTATCTAGTGGAACCTTTTCGTTACTGTTGCCGTTGGATTTCTAAAATACCGCAAGGGGCTATACTGCCGCGGGCAACAGCAGGCGACAATTTTCTGCAGTTGAGGTAGTATTTCATTTGACACCGCAAATACCAAGAATCCATAATTTTTTAAATAAATGAACACTGCAAATATAACTTATGTATTGATTTTCTGTCTCACCTTTGCGTAATGTTTTGTTGTTGTTCAACACTGTTGACAAGTATGAAGATTGCCACTGGACTTAGACGCTTAGATTTTGGCTGTGGGTATTAAGACTATTTCCCGGATTCAGTTTCACTTTGGCCAGGTGGCTGAATCGGGTTACAGACAGACAGACAGACAGACAGACAGACAGAAGAATAGACACACACACACACAGAGACCAAAATTTCTGCGTTTAAGTAGCACAAGAAAGACTATCGTGTTTAATGACACAAGATATAAGATAAACTGACAAATGATAAGAGCGAGCTAAGCTTGATAATAAGGTCAAAGAGTTTAAACGGAGGAAAAATAAGTCTAAGTACGTGTTTCTCACTTTGACGAGCCCGTCAGAGCGCTGGTAATAGGTGCCCAATTATGACGTGAGGGTATCGATCGCCCCCGTCAAACCTCGTAGTTCAAGATGGGGTGGCGCGTTGCGAGCTCCCATTTGTGTCTCGAAGGCAGCTTCCATGGAACACGCCGCCGCCCTTCTTGTTGGTCGCCCTACCACACCACTCCAGACGACTGAGGAGAGGCCTATTGGTTTCAGTTATGGGCGACCACTGAGGCGTGGCACGGGTTCTTGGCGCCCGATGAGCAACGTTTCGCTCATACTCCCCATGGCCCACTCTGTAATCTTCGGACGGCCTCTCTGGCTGCGCGATGTCGCTGGCAACCCACCGACTAGCCAGCGCCGGTCCTGAAGCCCTGTTCCTCACCTCGAGCGTTCGGTGCGTAGCTGATATAAACGCCCATCGTGTCGCTATCCTTGAGTCTTCTTTTCCTTCTGGTCACGGCGGGATCTTTTAAATGCAGAGCATTTCTTTAACTCACATGTAGCGTCCGCCGTGCGTCCGCAACAGCTCAGCGCGCAGGCGCGCCCTCTCCCCCACTCCTCCTCTCCCGCATCACGCTACCCTCCTCAGCTCAACAACAGGTCCGCACCTCTCCCCCTACACTATATAAAAAAAATATACTTACCGGGGCCTGGTTTTTATCCCACGACCCTGCGGGCGGAACGCAAGGTACATGGTGCTCTACCCACTGCGCCGCAAAGCCGACACAGAATGGAAGGCTACGAACGCGCCTTATATCCTTGACTCATTCAAACTACGTCAAGAAGCTGCTGATACAACGCATTCACTACCTGTGGGCGGAACGCGAGGTACATGGTGCTCTTCCCACTGCGCCACAAAACCGACACAGAATGAAAGGCTACGAACGCGCCTTATATCCTTGACTCATTCAAACTACGTCAAGGAGCTGCTGATACAACGCATTCACTACCACCAACTCCCCAAACACTAAACGTTAAAGCAATACACCCACCCCCTATGCGACGCATTTACTCGAGTCCCCCTCGCGGGTAGATGGGCCCTTTTTTAAGGACGATAGTCTTTTTGAGCTACTTAAACCCAAAAAGTTTGGTCTGTCTATATGTCTGTCTGTCTGTCTGCCTGTGTTTGACTTGATTCAGCCACCCGGCCAAAGTAAAACAAGGTCTGCTCAATAGTCTTATGTAGTTACAGCTAAATCTACCCGTCTAAGCCAGGAGTAATGTTCGTACTCGTCAACATTGTCGAAGAAGAACAAGACATTACGCAAATATAAGGCAACAAATGAATACAGAAGTGATATTTGCCGTGTTCCTTTATAAAAAAATCATACATGCTTGATTTTTGCGATAAATCAAGCATGTATCACCCACTCCACCATCACTCCACCATCGACTGCTGTCGCCCGCGCCTACTACAGCTTCTGGCGCCAGTTTAAGAAATCAAACGGCAACAGTTACGAAAGGTCCACTAAATAATTTTCTCGTTCTGCTTAGAACGCACGTGGAATAGGGCAACGTGGTTCTATCAAGGTTGAAGCAGGGCGCCTCGATTCCCGCGCGTCTCCGCCGTACGGCAGCGTTGGCATCGAGACAGCCTGCCTGGAGCAGTGGAACGCGGTAAATTTAAAACGATTTAAGCAAACCTCCGGCGTCTTTACCTTGGGAGGAGTGCGACGGAAGAGGAACATGAGAGGTGAGGGGGAAAGCGAAGGGAGGCATTTACTTGCGAAACTCGATAAAGGCTATTGTCTTTTGTCGACATTTGCAGCAAAAGAAAAAGATACGCGGCCAATTTTCTTCACTTGCGATTTCTTCGCTTAACACTAGCTAATCACGCTTTGAAAAGGTGTTTCCTCAAGCTGGACTGTGGATGCCTACACCGCTCACGCCACGTCCTTGTCGACATAGCTACGGGACATGACTTGTCGACGCGACTCAAGCGTTCCTTCTGTCCTCCTCACCGACTACCTGCTGTCACTCATTCGTGTCCAGCGTTTTACAGCCTGCGTACGTCTGACGCCCTTTAAAGTTCTTCGTCGACGATATTCACAGGCGGTCCGGAACGGGGCTGCGCAGAGCATGAACATGGTAAAAGCATCAGAAGTTTTCATCGTAAAGAGCGCCCGAAACTCCCCCATTTAAAATATATGACTGAAGTTAAAAGCTTTCCTTCAGACGAGAAAGTTTCGGAGGCAGTATTGCTCGCATACCTCGCACCGCAGTCATTAGTGCTTCCGCGTCCTAAAAACTAGCCAAGGAAACAATACCCGCCAATAAATATCACCGTTGCAGGTTAGGGCATACATGATAAAGAATAAAATTGAAAGCCGTCGCCCCAAGTAGTAGTGCTCGCACGCTTTTACGCTCCCGCCTGTAGTGCCAGACACCAAACACGTGTGATGTTCCCTAGCAACGGGTTTCTTGTACACGTGGCATTCGTCATTTCTAAAACCCTAATTGAGAGGTTTCTGTCATCCACAGAACGACGAGGTCGAGAAACGTCTTCCTCTACTGCCGCTGACGGAAGCCAATATGTTGAAACACAAGCATGTTAATTTTTGTATGTCACGTTTCGCTGATTCATCAAGGGCTTACATGCGCCAAGCACGAATATTCACAGTCAAGATAAATAGGCTTACATGTAAAAGAAGAAATGAATCCCAGATCCATTAGTGAAACTTTACATATGCCTGGGCATCATTTTTCCTCTCTCAAGTGCGCGAAGCTGACTCTTCCCAGCCGCGGCGGCCGCTTTTGTGATCGAGGCGAAAAGCAAAAACGCCCGTGTGTACGAGATTTCGGCGCACGTTAAAGATCCCCAGGTGGTCAAAATTAAACCGGAGCCCTTCACTACGGCGCGCCTCATGGCCTGCGTTGCGTCGGCGCGTTAAACCCTACAATCAATCAAATCAATCAAGCTGACGCTGGAACCGCACGCTTTACTCCGGCTTAGAAGTCCGCCACAGAGAATTTCTCTCCCACGCCTCGCACACCGCGCTAACACTGCTTTGCACTATACACGTATCAGTGGTCACTTTCTGCTCGCTTGAGCAGCAGCACTGTCGGCCTGGTTCTCCCTGTGTTTTCCTTCGGTATTGAAATTCAATTGCCATCCATTTTGTTCGCTCCGGTCTTGACGTGCTGTACTGGCTTCATGGACTCTTCATTTATAATGCGCAGAAGAACGAGGGAAGTCACGGGACCTATCGAGACGACGTGCGGCCTGCACATCGGCCGAAGCAGGTGGCGATCCGCGCTTCGACTTGGCGTCTCCCTAGCAACGTCGGCTGAGGGGCAAAGGCAACGGCACCGCATCCGTGGTGAAACTGAATTTGTCTTGTATTGTTTAAATGTGTTTCTTTCTCTGTTCAGTTGCTCTGGACAGCGATCGAGTGCGCAAATATTTCCCGAAAGGGACCACCTGTTGAGCACGCAAAATGAAACGCTGGTAAAACTAAGCAGATAATTTGGATACACATTTAGTTGCGTCCTCTTGTGGGACTGACCGAAGGCGCTTGTGCGTTGAAGCCACCCACATAGGAAAAAAAAGAACTGACAGCGGCAAAATCTTTTTTTTTCAACATATTGCCACACAGACTGTCTCCATGTAGAGCGAAGCGTATTCCTGAAGATAGGCTGCTCGATACGATTAGCTCGTGATCTATGGTAAAGTCGCTTGGGTGATCTCCAACATCGCTTATCCTTTCTTTCGCCGTATGGATAAGTTGAGATGACGTCCTTTATATCACCGCACAGTGTCAAAAAGAAAATGCGCAGGAGAAAAGCTAGCCCTAGAAACCCTTCCGAATTAGTAGAGAGAGCAGACAAAGCGAAGTTTCGCTTCGTGTGGGTGTGCGTTCTTCCCGCTGCATGAGTTCGCGGGAGTGTTTGAGATGGCCAGGCCCACACACAAATATATTGTCGTAGAAAGATAACAGGCAAGTAACTTCCCCGATCGGCATGTAATCTCTCCGTATTTGTCGAACATATCGCGATATAAAGGGACGGCGCAGGATTCGTTTCCTGAAACCTTCTCAGATAGAAATCCCGAAAGTATTTTCCAGACTAGACAGTCGCCGACTGACGAGATTGTCGATGGTGTGCAGAAAAGGTCGAGAAGGGCAGCTTCAGCGGCTCTTCGGTCATTTCTCTGCAGCTAGAGAAGATACATGAAAGTGCATTCCTGGAAGCGAGTTTCCATTTGTCTCGTCTTTCTATACGTCCAGCTGCTCGCTAACCACCTGCGTATCGAAAGACTTGAGCACATTGAAGGGTCGGTATGTCATAAGCCACGTGATAGGAATCTTCCTTTCTGTTCGGGGATCATCCACAATCATCCATCTCCCGTCGCAATATTCTCTCGCTTGTCCTCGTTATCCCTCGGTATCGCCGCTTCCCGATGCTGTTGTAGCATCGAGCACACGGGCTTCCAACGAGCCGGTCCTTCCAGGGCTCTAATAATAATCGGACGGGCTCTTTCGCCGCCGGTGCAGATAGCGTGGTTCCAGTGCGAGTAGTCGCTTTGAAGCCAAAAACAAAAAAAAAAGGACGTCGGAGGGACAGACGATCATGGCACGAGCTGTAGTGGGAGACAGAAGGCGAAAAACGCCAGGGAATCGCGGGAAGAGGAGGGGACGAAGACAAACTGGAAAACCGACGGAAAATACTGTTTTCTTATCACGCCTGGAAATCACCTTTTGGAAGAATCGACCAAAAACCAAGAGAGTGCGCTCTCTTCCTCCGGTATTTTATCTTTTTTTGTGTGAGAGTGCAGGCTTTGGTACGGCCGTAGAACGCCCCGCCATCTCTTCTTGCGTACTCCCGAAGCCCGATCCTTCCCTCCGCGGCCGGACATTTCATCGGTTGCTCAGAGTGAGTGCAAAACCCCGAGATAAATGAGCCGTTCTGGCCTGGTTTGGTGTGGCACAACTTGCCCTTTTTACGCCGCTTACACTGCGTCCTTTCATCCCTTGCTTTTTAGAGACGATCGAGGGGGTTACGTCTTTTATCTCCTGCCTCCCTTTTTGCCCGTGTTTTCTTTCGCCTCTTCATCGACGTCTGCCTGTGGTTTCAAAGGGTTTCCCCGGCACCCTGGTCTCTCAGACGCATCGCTTCGATAAGAACGACCATCCCTTTCCCAACCAAGGCTAACCTCTTCCATGGTTTTCCGTTGCTGCGGCGGCGCGCGTACGTTTTATCCCTATCGAGTGCTTTTGTAGAAAATTGTTCTTTTTCGCGCTTTTCAATCTTTCCTTACAGGATTTTTCTTCGGCGCCGCCACCACCAATGGCGAAGGAATTTTTATGGTTGTGATTTTGGGGCAATCTGTTTTTGTTTATGCTTTCCCTTGCACCCTTCGATTACCTTAAATTTGTGGTTTTTGTTCTTTTTTTTTCAATCTTGCGAGATGGCTGCAGACAGCCGGCGTCTCCGCGCGGCACACACGGCAATCTTCTTTGGGAATGGCTGAATATATTCTCTTCGTGCTGGTCATTCTGAAACATACACGTTCTATAGCGAAAGGACGGTGACCTCGAAACCCGGAAAAAAAAAAACCACAAACGGCACGGGGTGTTCAGGAGATTGGCTCTTTTGAGCTAGGGAAACTGACCATTTGGGCGGTCAATTTGTCGGTAGGTCGGTCGGTTCGTTGGTCGCTTTGTCGGTCGTTCGGTCGGCCGGTAGGTCAGTCTAGCAGTCGGTTGCTCATTAACGGGAATAAACCAATACAATTACTGGAGCCCCATGCGTGGGTCACCATCTTGTTCAGTGTATTCTTTCTATCCACAATGCGTTCGCCCACTAACTACTGTTATTGGGGTGACGTATTTGCAAACGGAAAACCTTACAACGCAAAGCACTGCTGCTGACACAGAAAACCTCTAGGAACTACTTTGGCGCACTGTCATAAAAAGCGAAACCGCAATCTTGATTACGTCCTAATCTAGCTGTAGAGTCCATGGCGTGGATGTAATGAATTCGCGTTCGATCGTTTAGACAGTTGTTGAAGCTCCGCGCGTGTTATAAGCCTCAGATACATTTTAAAGATGATATTCCTTTTTGTGCTCCCTAAATGCGAAAAACATGCGAAACGCTGCAAATGTCGTCGGCAACCAATAGTTTTCGGTCGCCCCTCCAACGTAAGTGCCTCTCTCCTCTTCCCGCCCACCTCTCTCGCTCTCCTCCTCCCGTATCGCTATTCCCACCATAAACACGCTGAAGGTTTGCTCAATTCAATTCACTTTCCGCGTTGCACTGCTCGCGCGCCATTTATAGAGCCTTTCGTACTTTTTAACTTGTAACGCCATCCTAAAGTTCAGACTTGTCGCTGAAGTTGTGTACTGATGTTTTGCTTCAAATATGCCTTCATGTTTTCTTTTTGCTGAGAAATTGTAAAGCATACGTATGTATCCCGCTTCAGTGGTTTGGAAATGCTTTGCCTATAGGAACGTCTTGTTCAATTTTGTTTTATCTTTTGGACAGATGGCTGAATCGAGGGACGGATGGACGGACGGACGCACAGACAGACAGACAGACAGACAGACAGACAGACAGACAGACAGACAGACAGACAGACAGACAGACAGACAACAGACAGACAGACAGACAGACAGACAGACAGACAGACAGACAGACAGACAGACGAAAATCTTCGGGTTTAAGTAGCCCAAGAAAAACTATCGCCTCTATTATGTTATCTGTCTCTCACTTGATGAGGCCCCCGGCCCAAGAGAACAATGCTTGCACACGAACCACGTAAAGGCAGGGTTCTTCCAAACTACCTAAATTGGGGACACGGCTCATATAGCCGCCGCGGATGTTCGGTGGCTAAGGCGTTGTGCTGCTGAGCCCAAGGACGCAGTTTCTATTCCGGGCCGCGGCGGCGGCTTTTTCTGATGTAGGCGAAAAGCGAAAATGCCCGCGTGTTGGAGATTTCGGCGCACGTTAAAGATCCCTAGGAGGTCGAAATTACTCAGGCGCCTTCCAATACGGCGCGCCTAATGTGTGGCGTCGGTGCGTTAAGCCCCATAATCAATCAGCACGGCTGATATATGCCCACATTATTCGGCGTGAAGGAAATTCGGGCATATTACAAGCAAAATGTAAGTTCATGATCGAGGTAACGAATACACGCTCGACTGCTTTTTGCGATAGCAAATGAGCAAAATACGCATTAAGAAGCCGTGTCGAAGAGAGCAAAGCTGAATGCACTCAAAAAGAGTTCTCGACCTGGGCTCGTGCCAGCAGAACACCGAGTAAACGATAAAGAAAAGGACGCGTGCTGGCCCAACAGATGGTGCACGAGCTGTGCAAACACGCGACAAAAATGCGTTGAACAAACCTCCATTCCATTCGTAACCAGAGGTGCAAGAGAGGAGAGGAAATTCAGGGGAGGGGGGCGGTGGATGGGGGACAGATACGTGGTGGGGGCGTTAGAGGGATATCGTCTTTTGACAACTTTGCAACAAAGGAAGCAGATACGCGGTTTGTCTGTTCTCCACTCTTGAACTTTACCATCAAGAAGAAAAGCAGTAACGCACCGCATTGCATAAGTTGGCAAATTGGAAGAGGTTAGGTACTTTTTATGTGACGAAAGAAACAAGGCAGTTTGAATGAAACGGGAACACAGATGTCGCGCTAGCGATCCCTCGCCGCGCAGGCGCGGCATGGCGTTTTGCTGGCGAAAGGTGCGATTGGCAGACGGGAGTGTCCATCAATGCATGGACTTCCCTAGGTGCACACGCTCAACACGCGAAGGGATTGCACACCATTGTAACAAATATTGTGAAACGGTCGATGCAGGGTAAGGAACATGGCGACTGTAAATTGTCGCGGAATATTAGCAAAGCTCAGTAATGTAAGCCTGCTACCTGCGGAATTAATGACACTTCTTTGGGGTTTCGGCAGAAAAGGCTATTTTGTGCATCGTTCGTCTGTAACAATAGTCGACTCACGACACAGTAAACATGCAGGTGATTTTGTTAACTATTTACTTGGTTTAATTTTAGATGCGACGCTGAGAGCATCTCTTGTCGGCGGCCTTGTCCTTCCTGCGTGCGTCCGTTGTTGTTGTCCGCAGCCACTCTCCCCCTCTCCTCTCCGATAGCGAACACTCTCTCGTGAGGGCATTGGATTGATTCGCTTGGATTGGCTTGGCTTGGCTTGGTTTGACTTGACTTGCTGGATTGGATTTGGATTGGCTTGGATTAAAGTGGATTGTGTTGGATTGTGTTGCGTCATAGCCGCGGCACTCTCTCTCTCCGTGGTCTCCTCTCCTTCAGGCGCGCTGCGCATATAACCGGTGTGCCGCTCTCCGGCGGCCTTTCGGTCGACGGTTGCTCTCCACTTGCGCTTGAACCCCCCTCAGCGTCGCATCACACCAGGGTTCCCGCGAGGGGAGGTGGGCGTAATTTTTAAGTGGGAGAGAATTCAGGAAAAGTCGAATATCTACAGCGAAGACGTTCCCGCATGGGCAGGCAACGTTGAACTGAAGAATGCCTAATTATAAATCGGAACGCAGTGTGCAAAAACGTACTTCTTCCTTCTGGTTAGGTGCGTTGATCTATTTTGCATGAGGTGATATGCAAATGTTACGTGGAGACCAACTTTCCTTGATAATTGAGAAAAGATAAACGTTGTTTTATGGTTGACAGCCCCTGTGCGTGAACTGTGGAACCACTGGAAAGATGGTTTGTCATTTTCTCAGTTGTGTTTGTGGGGCCACGAATGATTGAATTTAAATAATTTTTAAAGCAACACAGAAAATCTCGCATCCATGCGATTATTGGCTGCCTTTGGGACTGCGTTAAAACTTCGTTTTATTCAGAACTTTTTCCTAGTTGGCACTACGGTCGATATGTACACTACATGTTTATGTTTGATTTATGACTCTTAATTATGTAGTGTGCATCACCCAATCTTTTGTACTACTTCGTTTAGGGTAGCCCCTGCTTGTAGAACCCGCTGTAATCTATCTAAGGCGGGCGCTTAGTTCGATTGCTCCTTCACGTCAAGATGACAATTTTTCAAAACTGTATTGTTCATAAAAAAGGATGGTAGGGGAAGTTCTAATGAATAAACAGTGTACGGTATTTCATCAAACCATCCCACAAAGATGAAGGTAAGCAAAGTCAGGCCAGCGAAGACCATGCCATCGAGAACCCAAGTTGTCATAGGCCAGGGGTCGGCAACCTTTGGAGGCGGAGGGCCGAGTTGCATGAAGCCCACGGCGGGGACCGTACGGCAAATGGATGGGAGGCGGGTGCTTTGCAGGGAAGAGTGCAAAATCAGCTAATTCAGAAGTACAAAATCAGAAGATGGGGGACCATGCGAACTGAAAGCGATCTTTCGTTGTTCCTGTCGAACCTCATTGAGGCCAAATTGTCAAGTCAACCTTTAGATAAGAAGTGACAAGGGGAAAGGGGAAGGGTTCTCACGTCCTGCCGGGGTCTGCATGATAATACCCCGCGGGCCGCATGCGTGAGGTTGCCGATCCCCTGGCTCTGGAATGGCACCTGGCACCGACCGCACTTTTTAGCTCCTCAACGCTACTACTAAGGCGAATAGTAGAATATACTAGTAATTTTACACGTATGGGTTAAACTGTCCCACAGGCAGGGTACGCATCTTATACTAGTTTACGTATGCTGCGGGCGCATTACACCTCCCCACTACATGGTCCCTAGCTAATTTAACAGTCGAGACAGTGGTTACTGCGTTTGACTGTTGAAGCTTGCACATCAAGCTTGTACTACCGCTCAACAATCAGCTCATTCTCGTTTGTTTTTCCATTTTACCGTCAGAGGAGGCGCTAGCGAAGCTTAGGGTGGCAATCGGCCCCACGCGATATCATTAAACCCTTGGGCAGCTATACGTATCTGCATCCACTTAGATCCACCCAATGGGTTATAAGCTTCCTGTGTTACGTCTGTGCGCGCTTTGAATATGAATCATAGAAAGAGGTTCGCAAGGAGTAATGTTTAGTGGGAGAAATGGGCATCGTAGATTAGGGAACACAATTCTGTGTGAGCCCAAGTTCAAAGCGCGAGACACATGCATGACTGCGCCGTCGTGTGCCATGCATGACTGGTCGGAAATATGGCTGCCACGACTAGTCGTAACGCGTGAATTTGAGACACATCGTCCTATGCGTGCGTGCGATGCGTCATTGGCGTCGCTCCGTCCACTGTTTTCGTTCCACTGTTGTCTTCCTGTTTCGGCGCACTCCAGCCGATTTGATAGGTGCTAGGAAATACGAGCAAGAAAAGAGAACATTTATCAATTTGAAGTAAAAATTAATAGTGCTATTACGTTACTACTTTGCATTTATATGTTTCGCAAAGGGGTGTGGGGACTTTTAGCGCCGACGATTTCGCTCGTCCATGCTGACGGTACCGCTGGCAACATGGGTTTACCAGGAGTTTATTGATGGCGGAGACCGCGTGTGCGCGCCCCGCGCTGCGCCCCTCGAAATACTCGGAACGGCCACTAGCGTCTCTTCGAGGCTTCGAAAGAAACTTTCACAGTGACGTCATTATGACGACACCTTCTGCTCTCATTGGCTGCCGCCGCATGATGATCGCAGCGATCATACGATTGCATCTGGCTTCGCAGTCGCACCTCGTGGAGCCTCCTCCGACCAGCGTACGACGCCAAAACCGGTCCTGTACGACCGTCGTCGCAATTAGTCGCATGCCAATAGCATGCTGTATCCGTGCATGTGCCTCGCGCTTAAAGAAGGGGACTTCGCCTGGCATGTAACCCGAAGGACAGACAGCCGATGGACCACTCGAGTAACACAATGGCAACGAAGGGGTGGCATGAGAAGCAGGAAAAGACAGAAACCCGGAGGATATTTGAAATGACGAAATTTTGTGACAAGGAATAGATTCGGATGCTGCAGGCAGGGAGCGGTTGGAAGTCACTCGTAGAGGCCTTCATGCTGCAGGCCCTTCATCAGGCATTCATCATCATCACATCATGCTTGTTTTTTCTCGTGCGCCTGCACAAAGTTCCCCGGCTGTTTCTGGGCAAGCTATAGACAATTGATTGATTGATTGATTGATTGATTGATTGATTGATTGATTGATTGATTGATTGATTGATTGATTGATTGATTGATTGATTGATTCTCACCATCGCCGTCGCCGTCATGTCCACTGCATTGATTCAGTTGCTTCGACAAATTACACCAGTTTGGTCACCCTGGATTTTTTAGACATAAACGGAATGATTATTGTAATGGGGCTGGTGATGAAGACATCGGCACCGAAAACTGTATGAATAATATGAATAAATTGTATGAATAATAATTTCTCAGTAATGCTTATATTTGAAACAACTACTACTAATATATATCATGTTGTGGAGAAGAAGAGGTGATGTTGTTATTGTTATGTGGTTGTTGTTGATGATGATGATGATTATTACGATGATGATGACGAGGCCAGGGATAACAATGTTGTTATGGTCGCGGTAATGCATCTGTACCACTGCGCTCGCCTCCATAAACGATGTTTCAGAGATTAGGCTGTATTTGTTTTGATTTTCGGTATGAAAGGTGTTTCGTACAACCAATTTGCAACAATTCCGCTCTTGCATGCAGAAAGAAGGCTAATGAGAGAAAGATTATTGTCGTCTTATAAACTATTAGTATTCTTTTTTATACTTCGCGGCGCCAGAATCGTCACAATCACAACACTTCAGGCAAACGACGGTGTTTTTTTTTAATTTTTATTATCCGCTTTTAAGCCTGAATAAAGGGCGGAAGGGCCGTAGGAGGTTGCACGTTATACATGGCGTGTGCGTCATTGGCTGAGCTAGGTGATTCATCACGAAAACCCGTAACGCGACTGATGCTTTTCATCTGTTATTTCTTTTTTAGCCAAGTCTGCACATTGGTTCGAACGCCTTCAGACTGCAAGCCAAGGACTGAAGAACGTATTTCTGACTCCCGAGAGGACTTGACTCAACAAGGTCGACCCCACTCCTATTAGACTAAATCTTTAGTTACTGGCGCTTGCGGAGATGCACCGGGCTTGACTCTAACGCCCACCCCTCCTCCCCCCCCAAGTTGGTGCACACAAACGTTAGCCACGCTGGCAACTGTGAGCCAACGGTGCTGTCCAATAAGGAACAAGCCACACAAGGTGGGTCAGCGCCTAGAAAGTTGAGCGAGTGTGCACGGAGGGGGACATCGCCCACCTTTAACTGGTTCGGGAAAACGCAGAAATATGCTCGAGGTTTGTGTGGGCAAAACTGCGAAAAAGTACTCCGATCGATGATTTTTCCTCAGGGCTACGGGAATAGGAGTAGAGGGGAGAAAAGTGGCGAGCTGGACTCGTTCCAACACACTGACGCTCCTGTTATTTTTCCCGCTTATTCGCGGGAGGAAGAGGCTTCAGCTCACCTAACCTCTGTGCTCGACGACAATCAAGGCGTGTTTGCTTTGCCTGACACCTTCCACCTTCCGCTTCTTCCCTTGTTTATTCCTCTTCATGTTTTCGGAGGGACGTTCGACAGGCCGTCACAAGGTGCCGGCCCCGTGGGCTGATCTGGACACTGTCCTGCGTGGGTCATCTGTATCCCGGCGAAAACTTTCTTCTTTCCCTAAAGATACTCCTTCCCGCAGCGTTTCCCTCTGTTTTGTCCGGCTGCTTGTTAGGTTGGAAACCCGGAGCAGCCATGCAACTCGGGGTGGTAGTGGTAGTCCGTGGCTACTTTCCATCGTTCTTCTGTGTTTGCAGGACTTGCGATATACAAATTTCAAACTTCCTTACGCTTCTTTCATGCCAGCTTGTGTTTTTGCGTTGCAGATTTACAGGGAGGCGGCGACAACTCCATTCGCTAAGGTATTTAGGGCGTCCTCTTTGCCGAAAGGCCCGCGTTGAGTGTGAGAGACGTAAACACGAGGGGTAATTGTTTTCGCGAGCTTGCAGTCTTGACACCGTGCCTGCTTTTAGCGTGCGTGCACTACACCACGCCCGCTTTCTGCGTACCCACACGAGCTCAATCGCCTGCACCCGGTTACAGTGAAGGCCATTCTAGAGCATTACTCCCTACCCTCGCTTCCAAGGAAGCGACAAAAACTCGTTACCTCCACACTTCAGTCTTGTAGGAACCTTCTAAGGACTGCCGTACGTCTACAAGAGCACACACTCTTCGCTCGTATTTCGATATATATAGTTTATGACGTGGGATAGTTTTAGAGGCAGTATTTTCTTTCGGCGTGCGTTTGCGGCCGTGTGTCCACCGCCCTGTGTCCGCACTGCTATTGCGACGCATGCGCTGTCAAGCAGACAGCTAAAAAAATGTACAGAAAGTCCCAGTTGTGAATTGTTAGATGGTGCGTAAATCATACGCAGCCAGAGCTATTCTTTGAACAGTCTCCATGCCTGGAGTGACTGACGGGTATACCTACGGCATCGCTCCTGATTCGTGAGTTGCTTCTCTGAAGTGCCGCATAACCGCTACATCTGGGCGCACACGTCCGCACTGTCCCACACCATCTAGCCAACCTAACGACCTCGCCGTCACGTGACAGTCCCTGCTGTAGTTGCGGCAGGTACAACGGCCATTCCGTAGACCACCTGTCACGCGTTACAGAATGAACGGACTGACGACAGATTTCATAAGGAAGTACCCCATAATGCGAATGCAATAAATAAAAATGTTTTTTTGCCAGTATCTTTGCGTCTGGCCAAGTTTATTCCATGATCAGTTAATTGACTGTGTCGTCCCACCACTGTGTCTTCTGAGTTCTTCCCGAACTCACTCCGTTTTTCGTTTCCAGCGGCCCTTATGATTTTGCAACCTTGAAGGTGCGGAGTCGAACCTTGATCACTTCTACTAATAAGTGGAAATCGTAACCACTCGGCCACGGGCATGGTTTATTTACCTAGCACAACTAAGAGAACCTTACAGATTTTTCAGCGTTCATTTTTTTCTTCACCTGTAGAAGCTAAGCTTTTTTCAGCTAACGGCGGCCGCACCATTCCAAGAAACGCATCCGCAATATCACTGCGTATGAGAATGAAAAACAGAGACAAACAACTTTAACTTTCCCAACAAAAAGCGCTGGGTGCAGAGTTCACCCATGCAAACCCTTTTTACCGCGAAGGAAACATTGGACATATTTGAGGGAAACAACTGCGTTGTTATCAAGGACGGCGGCATTGTTCTAATAAAATATATGCTACGGGATTCATTTTTTTCAGCAAAAAATTACACTACATTCATCTTGTTTAGAACAATAGGGTCGACAAGAGACTTAGTAACTGTACAAAAACATAAAAAAAGGCTTTGTCGCACTGTCGGCTTGAGCAGTGCCAGTAACTGCGCCCACGCGTTTTTAGGGCCATGGGTCCTGTTAACCTAGCCGGATTGGTGTTTCACTGCCCATAAAAACAAAACAAAACAAAACAAACGAGAGGAGCTATGCTGCCTGCAAAAGTAGATAGTCGGCAAAACTGTGAGGATCCGCGTACTCGTCTATACTTCTGTTCTTTATGTTTCGTTATTACTATTGTCTTTCTGTTTTTTCTTAGTGCTAAAACTAGCTGCGTCTTTCCAGCCGGCGGTTCCACGTTATCGGCACGTCGCTACGCACGTTGTCCTGACAGGCGTTTAGAAACTTTAGTCCACCACATGTTCACGATAGTCTTTTTGACAGAGAAGTTAAGAATAAGGCGTCTGGCTTCCCTGAAGAAAGGCGCACCCAACGCGTTGATGTGCTTTCGATCCAGTCGCCACGAGGTTTCCTGGAGGACGCCAGTGTCGAAGTGGAAACAGCTCGGCGCTATTGTAGGGATCGTACTCGCGGCGCGCGTAGGGCTGCCAGGTTTGCGCCCACTCAGCTTACTCTTAGTCTTGTTGGAAGCACGATGTTGGCAAGCACAGTAACCACGGAAAGCAGACGGTCATGCAACCAGAAGGTAGGCAACAACAGCGGTGACACTGTCCTTGTGCCCACGTCCGATCCAGCCTCCACGATGCAGTCTGCTCGAGTAGCGTGTCCGTTATCTTGACGGACAAGATAAGCTCGTTCTCTCTAGACCAGTAAACACGGTGTCGACCATCGACTCGTGCCTGCCCGATAACGGGACGTTACCATCAAAACAGCCGGACTGCTTCGCCGCTTGAATGCCTCGCCACCAGGTCTGGAAGCGCGTGGTTGCAGCGAACCAAAGCTTTTCCGAGGCTTCTTCAATGATTCTTCTTCCGGGATGTCAGTGCTCAACGTCCCTTTTGTTCTTCAGCGGTACATGGGAGGCTGCTTCATGTGCATTCTCTTCTTAGCTTGTTCGTTTTTCCTTATTGCGTCATGTGGCACGTTTCATTGCGTCATGTGGAAAGGCATGCGGCTATTGGGGAATGTCGGCAAAACTTTTCGCTGTCCACACGTGAACAGAGCAAGCTACCGAAGAGCGGAGGACGGGAAAGCGTCGTGCTGCGGTTGCGCGGCGTTCCAAGCCGCTGCCGACGTTGCTCGGGGTACGTCCAATCGAAGTGTGGCTCGCCACCTGCGTCTAGCACGGCGTCAGTCGCACGCCAGCTCGACGTGTCTCGTGATTCCGTCACCGCTTGCACGCATTGTAAAATGGAGATTGCAACCAGTGCTGGGCCGGAAAAAAAAATAGGCATGGGGATCACCGGCGACGAAATGCCGATACTGGATTACCCTTAAGGGAGCGACAAGCCGCCAATACCGCTGCTAAAGCGAGCAAACCGTGTACCTGAGACGGTTCTAAGGCCAATTACGATTAGAAAAATGTACGAGGGGCGTACGGAGCAATTCCACGTGGCGGACTCCCGAATCCGTATACCAATACCTGCACATTAGGGCTTCTGCCTCAAGTTCGTGTGGATCGGGAGTCGGTGCTCACGCCATTTTTAAGGATCCACCAATAGATCTTCTATTATTTTTTCCGGCCTTCCAATGGCTTCTATCACTTTTCTTCACGACGAACGCTACGAAACCCCACAAACGAGAGGCAAACAGCGGTTTCAAAATGAGGAAGCAAAAAAACAGCATCTGTCACGCCCTGAAATTCGCTTCCCCGCCCAAGACGCGCTGCCGGCGTGTCTCATATCACTGCTACCGTTACTGCGTCACATCGATTGGTGGTTTGCGAAACTCAAATACATTAGGGCCTTACTTTGGAAAATCAAATGCTATGGGAAGACCACACAATAAATACAGTAAAATCCGCGATGACGCTTCATTTTTTCCAAGATGAAATACCATCCAGCATTCTCCATTACCTTTCTGGCTGGACATCTAGGAAAATTCTTCCGCCGTTTTCTCCGAACGCGACCTGTAATTCTACTCGGGGCCATGTAACGGAATGGGAAACAAATGGAATAAACTTCTACCAAATGAGCGTCCAAGGTACAATCATGTTCTCAGGATATTCCGGCAGCACAACATCGCCCAAAATAGAAGTAAAAATATTTTTCTCGTGCAACATAAGTTATTAAAACCTTTGGCTTTTAATTGCCTCAATTCGTATTGTCTCTCTGCCATATTCCAAGCAATAAAAGCTGAAAAAAATATTAGTGCATCGGCGTATTCAGAACCTTGCTTGTTTTCGCACCCGGGAGACTTTGTCTGTTTTCAGACCCAAAAGCAAGTACAACATAGAGCTCATGGTGGAAATAGTTTGCTGGCTCAATTTTCCCTGTGAAGTATTGATCAGTGTTTGATTGAAAATACTATAGCAATAACATTTCTTGTATTTAAGCCTTGGCCCGGGGTCACACGCGGGAATTCAAAAGAGCAAACTTAACCGGTACCCCTGTCGGTGACGTCCGGCCTGCGTAGTTGCAATGGGAGGACCTAAAAGTAATAATAACAAATAGGATGCACATAAATACCAATTTTTTTCCAAAACCGGGTGTATTTGTGTCGGTGGAGGGGGGGCGGGGGTGCAGAAACGTGCAAAAGTTTCATTCGTGTGTGACATCTAGTAGATCATACAAATTGCCGCAGGTCCAACTGCTGGAAGCACTTTTCGCTTTGCCGCAACCTTCTCTTGTCCCCCCTCCCCTACACATACACACACAAGTTGCCTCCTGCCGCACTTCTATTCGTACTTGTCCCAGGATGGCCTGCTCATCGCAAAAGAAACTGATTGGCGCCTGTTAAATTTCCTGTTATTTCTTTTCGTGTCATTTTTTACTACACTAAAGGGGTAATCATCCTGAGCTTTAGTTAGTCTTATCTAAGCCCACAGGTGGAGTTAGGTAGTGCCTACGTGAAGTATAAAGTAAGAAAACTGTGCGTCGCAAATTTTTTTTTTGCTAAGCTGAGTTTCTCTGATTGAACTCCTTCTGAATAGAAAAAAAACCCAAACTGGTTTCTTGAAGGACCGCAGTTTTTGATAGTAGTGCCGGCCTAGACATCAGCCAGGCACGACTTTGAAACGGTGTGTACAGAATTCGTCGCCATAAGATTTTCGAAGAATGGTGTTCAACGTCTAGCATGAGCCGCAATCTTTCTGGCATACACGGCATGCAACCGTGTTCCCACACCATAAACTGGCTAGAGAGAGGGAGAAAACGTTCACCGAAAATTCACCAACGATCTGAAATAGCAAGCCGAGCAGTGCGCAAGGATCTCTCTCTGTCCTCTCTCTCGGTCTACTACTAAATCTCTCTCTCGTATCTATCTATCTATCTATCTATCTATCTATCTATCTATCTATCTATCTATCTATCTATCTATCTATCTATCTATCTATCTCTCTCTCTCTCTCTCTCTCCCATGACCTAGCCAGTATCTGCGTTGAACGCTGTCCGCAAGACTGCTTTGAAGCTTCCTGGCACCGGCCTCACGTGTTTTGAAATCCACAGTTTGTAATACCACATAACACGCCGCACCGAAGACACACTTAATCTGAAAAAGGGCGTTGTTTGCGGGGAAAACACCCTTTCGGGAAGCCCTAGATAGTTTGGCTACGCCGGTCGCGCAAACAAGGATGTGGATGGCGAAGCTGGTTCAGTTTGGGTTTGCTTGAAGCGCTTACGTCGCGCGGTTTTCGGCATGCGCAGTGCGGCCGAAAAGGTTTCAGTAGAAGCGAAGGTTAGAGGATCGGGTAGAAAAATGGTGTGGCCCAGGAACCATGTGGTTGGGTCCCTCAGGATGGAGAACGAAGACGGCGAATGTGGGCAGTGCCTTTTCCACCTCGCGACACCTACGACCCGTGAGGTGAAGCGACTTGCGGCTGTGTTAAGGACAGAGTGGCTGCAGAGGGCGTATAATTTGGTCTCAAAGATTACCCTAAATTGGACACATCCCGAGTATATTCTCAGGCTTCACCGATGTGCCGTTTCCGGTGCAGGTTTCTTGACTGGGGTCATCCCGGTAGCGTATTTCCAAACGCTTTGCTGCACCGAGCACCCACGTGACATGTCTGTTTGTGCAATGCTTTTAAGTTCACTTGCATATTAAAAACTCCGCAATTAATAAGTAACCTGGTAATAAACATAAAATGCAATAAAAACGTTCATTTATGCTCGTATGTAGTACAGCCCCCAAACGTTAGGATCGCTGCAGTCACGAGACAGAAAAAACTAAGACGTAGACCCTCTTGGGCTCGAACCCAAGCCTTCAACGCCAGAACTCAGTACTCTACATTTGGGCCACAGAGCCCAAACGGGGTGTTCGTTTTAGCAATCGCTCAAAAGAATAGCGCGCGCATTGCCATCACACATGTCACGTGGGTGCTTTGTGCAGCGAAGCTTTTGTAATCACGCATCCCGGTATGCTTTCTGGTGTAACAACGGCGTTTTTAAGATGCTTCCTAGGCATGGTGAATGATTACCTGTTTATTGTGGGATAAGCTTTGAGGCTGGTTTCTGTAACTTTCGTCGAGATTATTTAGGTATTTGAAAATGACCTTGCCTGTCGTTGGCTGTAGGCTAAAAAAATAAGGGTTCCGAAATAAAATAAAAGAAAATAAATAAAAATGGGAACAAACCTGTACCGGCGTCGCTATAACAGGTTAAAGCCAATTAGAAAAATAAAAGAAAAGGAACCCTAGGCTCCAAATTTTCGGAAGGAAAGCCAATGAAAAAAAAAGGAAATAAATAAATAAAAAAGAGGCTCTTGCTTCGGTCGACAGAGAACACGGCCCAGAACCAACACCTTTATTGATCCATGATATGGGAAAGACGCCTCTTGCGAATTATATGATCCCCCCCCCCCCCCCCCCCCCCCCCCACACCAGCACTTCTGGAGTCCTGGAGTCCTATTGTCTCTTCATCTTTTAATGTCTTAGTACCGTCCGTGCCTGTTCAGTTTTTTTTTTTTTCAAGGTTTTCTCCCGTTTTACCCGCCTTCGCGGTATGCTACCTTCAAGCTCTGTGGATTGTATGTCCGTATTTGTGGCAGAATTCATATGCATTTTCATGGAAGACTGTGGTTTGAGATATATGTACACAAACAAAACTAAAGAATAATCGGTGCAGTGGACGGCGATGGAATATTCAAAACCAATTTTTTTATTTGCTTTCTTAACTTCCTTAACATCGGGCATAATATTTAGGGGATCGTTTTTTAAACAGATTTTCTTTGATTCATAATTTCTTTTTTTTTGTTTTTACTACGTCCATCCTGTTCCGCTGCGCTGTAGATTATTACCTCAAGTTTTTTCTTCGCACTGTGACTAATAATCTTTATTGCTTTAAAATTTAATGCGCTCTCTTGACTTCGTACCTAAAATTCTCTCACTTAAGTTTACGGTCTTGTTAATTTTTTTTGATACTCATAACATAAACATAGCCCGCCGGTGGTGTTAAGAACGCAAGAAGTTCTGCAATGTTTGAGAACGAGTACCAGTCACCCGAAGAAAAATATTGCGGGCGATATGATGCAGATGGATTCTTTGGGCTCCAGAAAATTCTCTCTGATTCGTTTGCATTATTATAATGGTCCAAGTAGACCTTGCTTGTTCATCATAACGGGTGTGCATAAAACTCAGAATAAATTTGGGATTATAAAACGTTGTCCAATGCCCCTCTACTGGTATGTGCCTTTGTGTGGGTATAAGAGAGAGAGAAGCAATCTTTTATTTGTCGAGCAGAGGCTGATTTTAAGCGCCTTGCCCCGTAGAAGACATCCCTAGTCCAGGATACACTGGCTTCAAATGGCTCTCCTCCCTCGGGTCACCAGGTTGATCTGGCGGGATATGCGAGACTGCGCTGACCAGGGAAGCCCTCTACTACTCGAATGTGGGGTCTGGAAACTGTGAAAGATCTGGGGTGCGTTGACATGTCCCCACAATATAATGAAGCGAGCCAGGCTTGGGCGGTATACCCAGAGGGAAGGTTTTTGGGTGGGCAAGAGGAGGTAAAGGTCAGTGGGACGTGGGTAGGTGCTCGTCGGGAGTCGCTTCTCTACTGTTGGTTCGCCCCTAGCGAACCTACTGTACTTTCATATT
This sequence comes from Haemaphysalis longicornis, assembly GCA_013339765.2. Lineage (NCBI taxonomy): Eukaryota > Metazoa > Arthropoda > Arachnida > Ixodida > Ixodidae > Haemaphysalis > Haemaphysalis longicornis. The sequence goes on along the minus strand of CM023449.1, from coordinate 249,420,163 downwards.
GCTTGTGCAAAGATTGATTGATTGATTGATTGATTGATTGATTGATTGATTGATTGATTGATTGATTGATTGATTGATTGATTGATTGATTGATTGATTGATTGATTGTGATTGATTGATTGATTGATTGATTGATTGATTTAACTTGTTCAATATAAAAATAGGGTAATTAGTACCTTTGCGCAGCATTTTCCAATACAACTCTTTTGTTATTTACTACTGTGTGGATAAGTAACGCTATACTAGACCCCAGAATACGCGCACAGGCCTGGGAATACACGTACAGATTTATTGTGGTTCACGCACCTTATGGCTGCGCACAGAAAGGTAAGCGATGCTGACGCAACACTCCCAGTTCGCTCTTTCGGCGAGGACATCCGCTGAATCACAGCCAAACAGAAAGTCTGATTACCGGCATTACGCGACAAGCGTTTCAAGGAGGTGTCTAAAGAGGCCAAGTACGTACAACCCGAAACTAAAGTTGGCGAACCAAAACTGAGTCTCCTGACTAGACGCGGAAATCTCTTGTTTGGATTTTCAATTCACCCTACATGCCGCGTGCGGTCAAGGTAGAAAAAGACACGCCCCGCCCAAGAGGAACGCAAATTAAACAAAGCATGCGAGAACCGCTAAACCTCAGTTTTCTTGTTTTTACGGAGAGAAAACTCGGATTTTTCTCTCTCCCCACCAGTGTCGCAAACCACAACGATAAATCTTAATAAAGGGCAGTCGATCCCCGCCCACCGTTTTTTCACACGCCCTTTTCACCCGATCGTGTATCGCCTACTGCGGGTGTTTGTTCGGGCTCTTTTGTTTCTCCACTTAAGTTTGCTTTTGCTTTCAAGAGAAAAAGGCTGTAGACGCCACTTCCCCACCACTTTGAATTTCAAAACCAGGGTATCGCTATCCCCCAGAGGGGCAACGACCTCAAGGCCAACTGCTTTCTTGTTACGGTTCTTGTCTATTCGGGCCGCACAAACAAGGGACAAGAATTGAAAGCACGACGAATTTGTCCCCAACCACACAAAGTGGGATGTAAAAAAATGTCGTTTGGACGGCCCAGGACCCCCCCGCCCCCCGCCATGATTCAATGTGTGCGGGAAAGCGCAGCTCTCATTGGAATTCTGTCGCTGTCGAGGAATCGTCGCCGTCCCGGTGTGAGGTGGGACGTTTCTACCCGTGTCACGCAAGCTGAGACGGCATGGCGACTCGATTGAGGCTGGGGACATCGTGGTCAGGACGGGACACTGTGTTGTCCGCTCTGCTTCAACCTCCCGCAGTAGCTCTGGGGTTAAAGCTACTTGTCGGTCTTTTGTTTTCCCTCCAGGTAATCTCTTAGATCGAACAGGGTGGTGTGTCCAGGGTTGTCACGTTGTAAGAACTACAAAGGGATTTTCTCGTCTTTGCAGGAAGGAAGGGCTTGCGAAACGCAGAACAAGTGCCTGAAGAGATTGATACAAAAGGTCAGCGGAAAGGAGTTACAAATTTAATCCTTCACCCTCTTGCAGTAGCTCTGGGGTTAAGGCTCCATCTCGGTCTTTTGTTTTCTCTCCAAGTAATCTATTTCTTAGACCGAAAAGGGGTGGTGTGTCCAGAGTGCCACGTTGTAAGAATAACTACAAAGGGATTTTCTCGTCATTGCAGGAAGGAAAAGCTTGCGAAACACGGGGCAAGCGCCTGGAGTGATTGATACAAAAAAGGTCAGCAGAAAAAGTAAAAATGTAATAAATTGGAGGAACGACAGTTCTGGACAGCTGCGAATTCCATTGAAAGGTTACGTTCATTTATATTCCAAAAGAACTACTAGTTTGCCGATTAAGATTTCGCTTTTGGCTCTATGAAGCCACTCCTCAGGTATGGAAAACAAAATAACGCTGCAAAGGCAGGCGTAAAACATGAACATGGATACTATTGGTATTGTAGCCGATGCCTTATCCAACAACGCCAGGCCAGCAGGATCTCCTCTTTAATCAAAGTGTTGAACGTATTGTCTGCGGAGATCACGCAGCTACAGGCCGTGGGGCATGAGCGGTAAATTCAAAATTGCTTAAGACCAATACCTTAAAGGGCTGGTGAAGAGCTTTTCAAAAAATTTTTCTTGGGAGGATTACATTATGGTTTTCCTGACGCTGAATTCAAAAAACATGTTTATTTTATGTGTAAATACACCCAAACCATCTTTTTTTTGTCAAAACAAACGATCCCTGATCGCGGGCGTGGTGAGAAACCTGGCTGCCTTTCGCGATTGGCTGGCGGTAGATGACGTCATATTCGGATGTGCCGGCGCTGCGGGGACCGCTCGGCCTGAAGATCTCATTCTGTTCCCGTTCAGATACGGGCTAGAAGATTCTCTGGTGAATGGAGGGCTCACACAATGTTTCCTTAGAACAGGAGAGCCTCAGGGAAGTATAAACGCAACAGGTTCGCTCGCGGCGAGCTTTAGAAAGGGTTCTCCCCCGACGACTCATGGCCGACTTGTTCCTCGGGTGCAAGGAAGTTGCGCAGATATTGGTTCGCAGCTTTCACTACCGGCGCTAGTCACAATTACTAGCACAATTTTTCAACCCGACATCATCCACATCCTCGAATCTGGAACTTTGTTTTTATATTTGGACAGGCGGCAACAAGCTCTGTGCAGCGGCCTGCGATGCGCACAGGCAGCGCGGCCGCCGCCGGTCGCCGCGTCGAGCAGAGGTGTTGGTGCCGGATCGCTGCTCGGCCGGTCAGCGGAACGTGGCATTGATGCACATACGCATGTTTTAGAATAAGGGAGCCGAACGTTGGTCGCCCCCCAAAAGGTAGAGGAACCCAAGCGCCGCAGCACGCTGGTCCCCGACGAGCTTTAGAACACCTTCCCCAACATCTCCAGCCGGCTCACGTTGCACGGATCGCCGCTGATGTTGGAAACTTTAAGCTTAGCACCAAGGGAGATAGTTGGTCGCTTCTATGTCTACGTTTGCGAATGACTATCGTTAACACAGTTTATCACCACACTATCATCCCCTTTCTCGCATGTGGAACCTTATTCCTACGTTGATATTCTTTGTAGCGATCGGTGCTGTGCTCATTCTTGCGCGCAGGTAATGCCATCCATCGGCCTCTCGCCGCATCTCGTGCTCGGGCAGCTTCGTTTGCTGCCGGCGACGATCCTCCGCGACCGGTCGGCGCTCCGCATCGCGATACAAATTCGTTCACCTCTTCCGACGACAATCCCTAGCATAATTTTTTGCTGCACTATCATCCACTCTCTTGCACTTTTACCTTGCTTTTCGCGACTGCCTTAATTCTGCATGGCAGCGAAGAGCGGTCGCTGTCGCGGCATGCGTGGTGACAGCCGTTTTGTGCGCCGTACGGGCATGCACGACAGGCGAGTGTGCGGAGCGCTTCCGCGCGCAGAAAACGCTTCATGCTTTCAGCTTGCTTTATTTCTTCTTAAAAGTAAGCTATTCAGCTAAGCAATCGTCACAGGCAACAACGTTGATCGGGAAAACGAGCAAGAAGTTCGGGAAGCCCAGAGCGCTGTGGTCCCACAAATTTTCTATTTCTGTTATAATAATGGATCATGAACTTGAGGTACCTCCGTATTTGTTTGAGCCCGTCGCTTCGCGTATGGAGCACAGAGCACCCGACGACACGGCCGGCCCCGCGACTACTCGTGAAGGCAATGTAGTAGCCACGGGCGCTCGGGTAGGAAATGTCTGGTATCAAGGAGTCGCTTTAGGGAATCACACAGTAGCTTTACGGTTAACAATAATTGCGGAAGCAACTCTATACAATGATGATTAATAAAGTGTAGATTACACGCCTGCCTAATTCGGAACTTCGCCCAGAAAACTGGAACACAGTGAAGCGGCGGCGCACGTCGCTGGCAGTCTTCCGAATATGACGCTACTTCCTGTCGCTGCCTCAGCTTCTCGCTCTTCCGGCGATGCGGCAGGGAGCAGTGGGCGGGCCGTAGGGTCAACTTGAACGTCGAATACCGCTGTCCTCAAGGTAAAAATTACGAGGAACACTTTACAGGCATAATCTGACCAATGTAATAATTGTAAAAAGCAGAGTTTTGCCCTGTTTTAAAAGCGCTTCAGTAGCCCTTTAACCTTGACAGAAAATTTGCTGCAACCAAACTGTCCCTAAATATTCCCTGGCTGAATACAAACTGTCTGTCATTTTTACTGATACTTTTATATATTTATTTCGTTATTATTTACTTAAAACATCAGCTATTTTTTTTAATTATTCTTGCTAAAAGCCCTGTAAGTCATGCATCCACCTTTCTGCGAACATAGGCTGGCCATGCATCTTGAATGCACCGATACCGAAAGTGACAGCCCATGCCGTAAAATACCCCAGCTCCAGTTCTGGAGTAGTGGTAAGATTTTATACGTCTCAACAAAACAAACAAATGTCCCGTTCTCCAAATTGAACTGACAAAGTCACTGTAGGGCGGGGTCTAGGCCGTTTAACGCGCCGAAGCTAGGATGCAAAGCGCGAAAGTAGTCATTGACCAACAAAACGCGAACACGAAAATATGAACCAGGACACACAAATTGCGCGATTTGTCTCCATGCAAGCAAAAATGACACGTGGCTTCATTACAAAAAGAAAGTTGGGAAATGTGAATTTCCGAATATACCCATAGCCCAGCATTATTAGACTTCCACAACTAGTAATTTTCAATTTTGCGTATTCTGGTTCACATTTTCGTGTTCGCGTTTTATTTGCACGTGACGTTAAATTTATTCAGGACAAATAGGACCAAGTTCTGTGCACAAATCAGGTATGACCGTGTGTTTGTGCCCTTCGAATCCTGTCGTCGAGCCTCAACGAAAAAGAATCGACCATTCGCCTTCAAATGCCTAGCAAGCCCGCCTTAGACCTCACGGGTGTCACGGTGAAAATAATTGGAGCGTCGCAGTAACGCCGGCTTTAAACAGATTGGCACTAGCTTTACAGCGTGTACAATGCTGTGATAGTTCCTTTTAGTTCCCTTAACTGCTGCACAAATAAATACAGCACATGTAGGACAAACTAAAATAAGACCGGTGCATTAGGCTTTGAAAAAACTGCCCACGCCTCGTTCGCACGCAACAAAGCGCCGAGCCTGCGCCGTGATCCTGGATTCTTTCTTTGGTGCTTGTTCTTATCTTTGTTGGCGTTACTTTAATGTTCGATTAAAATCCGTACCCCTGCCTCTCTTCTATTGATCAAATTATTTTCTCGCCGTTTAGGCGGGGGAAATCCCTAGGAGGTTTATCTTCGCGAGATTAGAAGCGAGCAAACCAAGAAGAAAAAACCAATACGACCGTGCTTTTCCTAATTGCACTAAGAGGAATCGGTCATTCTTCATTGCATAGTACATGAGGCAACCCTCATCAGTCAATATTTTGCATGGTGGCCTCTTTCTCACGTCTCCATTAACGCAGGAGAACTCTAAAAGTGAAACAATAAACATCCTCACTAAACGATAAAAATCATGGCAGCGGCGCCGGTTCATGAGCCTAGTCGCAATAACACGCTCAAAGCATGTTGCAACAAAGGTTGCAACATGGTTTCATACGCCAAATAAGTGCGCATCATTAACGCCCGTTCCTAGGCGCGAGAGAACTAAACCCGGCATGCACTTAGCTAATGAAAATAAGAACCTATTTTTAGCAGGCATGAGACGCTGAAATCAGCCCGCAAAGGTATTACGGGCAGGAGATGAATAATTAGGATCACTTTCAAGGTGATCGCTCGGGTAACTAATTAACAAGCCTGCAGCGCCACGTTACGGTTTGCATCGGGGTTGTATCATTCACGATACAACGACGGGAAGAAGCCACTGCTTCCAGCATCTCCAAATGTCTGAAAACAGCCGCTGTGTAGGTTGTAAGGCCGGCTAATTGATGCTTCCTTGATCACCTTCAAATTGAACACGACTGTACGTCGGCATCACAGTCACCATAAATGTAGCAATACTGTTCTCCTCAAAACATATAACTGTGTTTTCCCCTTATTTTTATCTAAACACTACGAATAAACGTCATTAATTTTAACAGGCCAAACACGCGTATTGACTCTACAGTCCTGCCCAATCTAAGCTCCGCGCAAAAATAGTCACAAAACTGCGAGAAAAGAAGCAGTCCCAAAAGTGGCTGAACAGCAATCTTCGCGCCCGTTAAAGTGATGAGATTGCTGCTGGCCCGTACCAGAGTCCTTCAATGCCTTGAAGGACTCTGCCCGTACGGTCTCGTGGGAACTTGGTACTACCAACCGGAAAATCGCATCGCCGGAATGCTATCCGGAATGCCCTAACGGTATTTGGTTTCTTTTGTTTTAATACTGCACTAGACTATAGGCGTGCGCCACTGACGGATATATAACGTACACCTAAATTACCGATGATTTACAAAGCACGACCGGTTTGAACAAAGCGATATAGTACTCCCATTACTAAGATGGAGTGGTCAGCTAGCTGCATACTCGCGCATGTACGGCACAATCGAATTAGCCTTTCGAAGATGGAAATTTATGAGTGTGCGTATAATAGGCACATATTTAATGATGTAAAAATTGCATGTTTTCAAAGTAAAGATAAATAAATCAAAGTAAAGATAAAACCGGATAACGACGCCATTAAAGCGGGTGTCATAGTTTTAGTTCTTTCAAATGAATCAAATTTCGGCTGCGAAGCAGTCGCCTGGCAAGTACTTTTGCTTGGCCCTATTAGTGTTATATTTTCTTCAATCAGTGGTGTTAATGCTGATAGGAATCTGATTATCCGCCGCAAATTTGAAAATATTGTTGCAATGCTCATGTACACCTTAGTTTTTTAGTGGCTTTTCGGTAAATCCAACGTTATTGCGAACGCTCAACAGAGAATGAGAGTCTAAATTTTGTTTTACCACAGCGTCCCAAAAGCCATTACGTAACAAATTGGCCGCTAAGACGACTTTCTGTTTACGGCGAGTTTGATTTCCTTGTACATCTAGATAGGGCCAAGACAAGTTTCAAACTTTACAGAATTCTGGTCTGCTGTCACTACATGAGGATCGTCTGGAGGCGTACGGTTATAGAATACTACTGTAACTCTTATTCCACCAAAGATTTTTAAACACGAATTTTATTGCAAGTGGCCGATTAGACGACTCTTACTTTACACAGCGTGATTTATTTGTTAGAATTATTTTGTCAACCACAGTAGAGATGAGAAACGTTTTCTAAAATTCTGTGTAAACTTCATATCCTGCACCTAAAAGCTTCTGTGGTCATCCACCTTCGCCGAGTGAAACGGTTCAGGCTGTTATTTACAATTGAAGAAATACACTGGCATCTATGCCAAGAAATTGTGCAAAAGCAATTTCGCGGTTTGAGAAATGAGTGACAATAATCTTATTCCCTGAAATTGGCTTTGAAAGTCGAGATCTTCTGTTGTAAAGATACTGCAAGTTGTCGAAATAGCCCTTACCACCTGAGCGTCACCAATCCCTCTTTAGCGCTGGTATACGACAAAAAAAGAGCAAAAATATTGTCTTTATTTTGTCTTTATCTCCAAGGTTTGTGGATCCAAAGAACCGCTCAATCGATCACATAACGAACGACAATCTACAGAACATTCAGTTAAATGTCTTAAAATGTCAGGAGGCCCTAGATAAATCATTACAATATCTACTAAAGTTCCCTCTCGAGAAAGCGCAAGGGTCAGAAGTACAATGAAGACTAAGGAATGCATAGAAAACTTTTGCATCGAAACCTTTTTTTTTTTCGAAGTGCATACCATGGCGGTGAACTCACAGACGGGCGTGCACTTGGTTACTTAGTGAGCATGGCGGCGATTAAGGTAAATATTTTCTCGCACGAACGCTGCCTTCTCTCTTTCTCTCAGACTCAGCTCGCACCCCGGTGAACTCACTGAGAAACGCAAAGTGGCTAAAAGGGTCGGCGAGATTTCACGCCCACAGCCATGCTCACTATCACTAATTATTTCCAGACATCACTGTCGCGGAAACCAGACGTGGTGGCTGCTGCGCGCGGCCCTTGGCTTGCGTGAAAGCATGTGCTGGCGCACAATTGCGATGCGCAAGTCGTGCCGTGCGCAGAGTCGCTTTCCACATCCCACCAGATCCGCAATGGGCGCCGGCAGGAGCTCCAATTGGGCACCGGGGTGTAATGTTAGCTCTAAACTCTGGAGCCACGGGTCGACCAGCGTGTTCAAAGCGGCTCGGGGTCTGTGGATGGGGGAACGGGCGCCAGACTGCGTCGGCTGCAGCTTTAATGAGGGGCAGCATTCGCGCAGAAACCTTCACGCGATGTAAGATTTAAACCGCCTATACTTTCGCTCACAGTTCCTTTGATTCCTCAGTTGGATCGGCTGCACAGCTGATCTAGAGACATCTAATAATACCTCCGCTCGCGTAGTTCAAACTAACGAAAATTGATATCTAGCTGCCGTTGGATATTTCCCGCATTTCAATGCATTTCGCCTCTGCTGAACGTTCTATGAGGCTGATACACTTTCTAATATCTTGCATTCATCGAGAATGTTAGATTCAAGCTTTGGGTTCCAGCTACTCATTTTCTTGCAGCCCTGTCATGTGCCTGAATTGGTGTGGATCATTTGCGTCTTGGTTAACTCCTTCAACCCGCAAACCGTATCGTTCTCTCTAGCTCAAGAGTACGTTAGGTGCCTATTTGTTAGACAAGAATTGTTTCAATAGTCCCCAACCTGCGACTGGTTCCGTCATTCTATTATATCTTAAACCTCTTCAACTGCACTTGCAGTTGGGCATCCCTCAAAAATCCATAATAATGTCCGTTTGTTGATTATTTTGTGCAATATTTATAATCGATTACATGCAACGTACTGAAGTCACGTCCCTATACGTTGTCTGGATTACTTCGCATGGTCTATAAGAAACGCGAGCTTTTATTTTGCACTGTAACAGTATCTCCTTTAGGTTAGTATACACAGTCAGTACCTCGCGTAGAAGTTGTTAGAAACACAAAATACTCGTATAAACTAAACAAAATGCGTTTTAAGTTGACGGAAAGCCCACAATGTAAATAGCAGTGAGCGCCGTAATGCGCTTCAGAACACGGGCAGCGGTTGCCGACGCGCAGGAATAAAATATGCAAGGCAAATTCGAGATTACGGCCAGAGGCGTAGCGAAAGCTTCAGACCAGACGTTTTTGCCTTTTTTTGCGCAACGTGAATTTGGGCAATGTTTGCTATGTTGTACGCGAACAAAACTGCCCGGAATAAATCGTGCATCGTGCGTCATGTGTAGGTGTTTTCTTTTTGAATGGAAATTGTCAACAAAAAAGAGGGAAAGGTCGAGAGTGACGACGTTATTATCAAGTATTCCACAAGTTTGATTTTTTTGTTGGTTGAAGTTAACTGGTTTCGGTAGCCACTACAATGCCTAGCTAATGCAAACAAAACTTTCGGGGCAGGCGCTAGAAAAGTGGTTCTTTGTGGCCCAGTTGTTGTATCAAAGGAATTACGACGGACTGTCTCCGCCATCCAGGTGATGGGCAACGTACGAGAAAGACAATAGCAAGAAACGTACGCGGAAAGAGAGTTGAAAAAAAACTGTTTATATACTGCTTAAATTCCCATCCCACCTGCTATGCATGGGGGCGGCGGTTTCTTTGCGGGCGCAATTCTTTAAACCGTGATATCCGCTCCCCGCATGTGTACGTTCAATCTGCTGGGATCTGTACAAGAGATTAGTAGTATTAATTCCTAATTTCAGACCATCATGCGAATCTGTGCAGCAACCGATATCAATTAACAGCTTTAGCCATGCTCGAGCATGCGTAAAGGCGTTTGTTTCTTAAGCACCTCGCAAATTATGTCTTGCTCGTTTCATTTGCAATTGGGCCTTGTTTAACCAGCCCCGAGATTCAAGAATGCAGTGTGAATGAGCTGTGTCTCTCGGCGTCGTTTTTTTCAGCCGCTGGGATAACGTGCGCCTCACTTTAAGCGGCTAAAGTGAGGTGTTTGTGGTGTCTATTTCTTACTAGTGTGCCGCGTGTTTTTTTACGCTGTGCAAGATGAACGTATTCCGACTCGCCCAAGTTTCCGCCTTGATTAAAGTGAGGTACATCAAGCTTCACATACTGGCCGACGAGTTTTCTCATTCAGTCCATATAGCAATGTTGTTGTGATGTGTATTTATTCATCTTAATTACGCTCCGTTCCTTGGCCTTTGTCATCGCCGGAGGGGGAAATGGGAAAGGGAGTTGAAGGATAAAAACTTGAATAAAAAGTGCCGCCTGAACCGCGTCACACGCACAGGACTGTAAACCCGCGCTGCGGTTGAGCGAGGAGCAGAATAGTCCGACCTGCCAATTGTAAACACAGCAGTACTGTGGGGAGAGTGCTTACCTTTGTCTTGGGGTCGCAGAGAGATGCATTGGGGAGGCAAGAAAGAAAAAGAGGGAAGGAGAAAGAAGGTTCATTCGGGCACCCAATCAATGGCTATGTTGACCTGAGAACACCACATCTGTACACAACAGCTCGTAAGATCTCAATAGCAACCTAACACAGCAGTTCCAATTGAAGCGAAACATATGGTTGCTTTAAAAACTTTCTACTGCGCCAAAAAAAAAAAAAAAATAGACGGACTGAATAAGGCAACGACAGTATAAGCACTGTGTAGCTTCCTTATTCTGTCTGCATTTGTATTTGTCTTCAGTGGGGGGGGGGGGGGGGGGCGGAGAGGAGAGAAGGCGCTATGCATTAAGTATAATTACTGACTCGCATAAACGTACACCTTACTATAGCATCAACGGTAACTAGAAAGATGCCTTTCAAATCACGCTTATACATGAGTCCCTAACAATGCCATGTGCAACAGTCTGTAATGGAAATGGAAGCAATTAAAACGAAGATATTCCACCCCAGCACTGCGCTCATTATACTGATTGTAATCTAGCAATTGCTAAAAATAGTGCTTTCAATTTTTGTAATTGTGTTGACTGATTGTAATCTATCAATTACTAAGAATAGTGCTTTGAATTTTTGTAATTGTGTTGAAATCTTCACACCTGTGGGAAGAATATCCCGTGATGGCATTTTTCTTTTTTTCTTTATTACCAATTTTGGCGTTAACCTGTCGTAGCTAGTCAGCAGTATTGGCTAGGTAACATCACCATGTCTCGCTGAAGATGCTCGCCTTAGTGTTATCTCAGCGGATTTAATCAGCAACCATATTGATGGATTTCAAGGAGCCATCGGTTAGGCTACGCTTATCTTCGGAGCTTTCATGCGGGTTTAAATAAACGTTGGCTTCAATTTCTTGACTGCTGATACATAAAAGCAAATCCAAATAAAACAGCAACATTAGAACCCGCTTCTCAATGCTTCTCCGCCAACGGAGTCGGCGTTTGAGCAGCGAATTGCGGAATCACAAATAGAGGGGAAATTCTTTTCAAACTCGTTGGGGGTTTTCGTATTAGAGATTGTCTTTTCAGTGCCTCTGAGAAATATAACTGAAAATTTGTGATTCTATTAGGGTGACAATGGCACCTCTAACGTCTTCTTATTTCTCACATGAGCGCAGGCTTGATCATGAACACATACTGTATATACTCGCACTGTTACTCGCAGAAGCAAATAACCTGCCTAATTGAAAACCCCACCGGTAAAATCGTGTTGTATTACCGTATCACGGCATATCGCCTTTGTTTTGCAATTAAACATGGCGAATATTATATGCTTTCATTGTACTCACGCCAAAATTAGGCGAGGTCATTATTTTCTTATGCCACTGACTTCTAATAGTGATATTGCCAAAGTAAACAGCTTCCGAGAAGAAGCGTGCACTAAAGAATGGCACAAGTTTTTTGATGTCGGTTAACACTCGATGTTTACAATGGACTGGCGGAATTATGTTCCCGCCGTAAAATCTCGCAACGGCTAGCTTTTCTCCGAGATTTTCAGGAAAACTTAATGGTATTCGAACTATGCACATAATGACGTACCATAAGGCCAAGTTCTGCTTTTGTAGCCGCTTGAGTCGAAAAACATTTCACATTCGGGGAGGCCCGCGCTCACAGAGAGAAAGAAACCTATTGTGAGCAGGTGCTGTGCGTCTACTTTCTTTCGTATACGCCCCCTCAAGCTTCGCCATCTATGTGTGCCATCACCTACGATGCCACCTCGAAGGTACGTATCATCAGAACGTACCCGGGCATGCCCTTCGACGGTTTTCCAATGTTTCGTTTTGTAGTTTTTTGCTTTGCTTAAGGGCTCCCATCATTCCGGAAATCGCTGAACCAAACCGTTTTTTCTTGAAAAGGAAGTGGAGCGTCATATCTTCAATACGAGCACGCCCCCCATTGTACAGCTGGAAATATGCGACAAATGCCGTGCGTTTCGATGGACGTTTAGGGGGAGAGAGCACATGGAGCGTTCCCTTTCAGGTTTTGCTGTAGGCCGGTTTCCCAGTCCGGTGGAATCAGAAACTTGCTGTCGAAGTACAGGCAGCTACGCGCTCTCTTGGGGCGAAGAACGGAAATCAAGGGTGGCTTAGAAATTTTATTTAACATTCTTCCGCTTTGTTCTTCTTTTCTTTGCGTCAGCAATTCCGATTTAATGCACTTCATGCAACCCTAGTTAATTGGGTGAAAGAGTGAATAATTAGCGCACGGCGATGAACTGTGAAACGTCTACATCAATAGCAGTTGTAATACGCAGTCGGCCACGAATATAGGCGCCAAAAGGAGCGGGTGTGAAAAAACTAGGCTCGGGGAGTAAAACCGCCACACCCGTTGTTGAACTGAGCATTAATGGTTTTGCGCTCAGCACATAATAAGGACTGCTTAGGTCGTTCTACGACAATTTCTTGTGCTTGTCAGCACTCAAGCAAAACCATTTGCTTCTGTTGCACTTTTTCGCCGTTTTTCTTCGACGCCGTTTCTAACTCAGTGTTGATCATTTTTTTATAAGCCACTTCAACATGTATTTGTTATTGAATTATTGGTTATTCCCGTTATGCGAAGGTGCATTCCGAAGCAACAAAAGCGCCGAAGTATTAATTTACACAAATTGGTCGGGTGTCTTGCCAGGAATATGCACTTAAATTAGTGTTTTTTTTAGCTTTTTTGAACTTAAAACTGCGTACATAACCACAGTATTTGTTAACGGTCGCGTAGCCGAGAAATTATTTTCAATTCACGAACACGCGTTCTGTTTACTTTTGAGTGCACCAATATTTATGTTTTTCGCCGAGTATACTTAGCATTTCTTTCCCGCTGAGCAATGTTGACATGTATATTCCATGCACCAGTTTTACGAAGTCTGAAAGTTTTTGCCTATATTTGCACCGTGTTCACGTTCTTTTTCCTGTCAGAAATGTCTTTTGCAACTGCAACTGGAAATGGCTTAAAAGAGAAGCCAGCGCCGAAACGTCAACGCCACAACGGTGGTGACAAAAAGGGGACGCAGAAAAATCGACGCCATAAAACGTGCCTTGGTTCGCCAAGACATGTTTGGTACATAAAACTGTCGAAAGCACTTACCTTTTCCCTTTTTAAAGCTCCCGGTGTCACTACTTTATGGCAAGGCTTTCCAACCCATAATAACATACCAATTTACCAATTACGCATGCTGTCACGCTCATCATTTAGAAACCCCTGGTGTTAATTTACAGGTCTGTGAGGTTGTTTTGAGTTGTGACTCAAACACCTTTTGAAAAACAGCTATCATTGGTAGACGTCAGACATGTTTCTAGGCTAGCATAACACCTGAAAACGGGACCACAGAGCTTCATTTACGTTGCCTTAATCTTGCACTGGAAGTATTGCAGACAACGTTTTGTAAAATGTGAAGGCCGGCTTTTTGTGCACATCACACAGGTGCTGCGCTCCCTGAATTCACGATCCAACAGCGCAAATACCTTAGCGGTATTGCGCATCAACTAGACATTTTGTCTGCAAACACATGTAGGTTTATCAACAAATTTGTATTATTACCAGTGCTGCGTTCAACTGCTTTATTGTAAAGCATCATTCGGGGAGTAAGCGTCTGGACACCCATTAAAAAAAGCCCGTGTGAGCAACCTACTACAATGCGGGTCATGGACTATTGCCTAATTCAAATAGCAACTAAATGTCCTCAGTTATTGTTTTAAGCGTAAACTAACAATCTTTTATTCATTTTATTTATGTATCAATACTGTATGGCTGATACTGACCTATATAGCAGCGGGCATACGTCACAGGTATTTAATAAGATACAAGGTGAAGAAATACAATATTTTCAGTGTCCATAAGTGGAACGGCTGAACACTTTTTCAATAGCGTGTACAACAACAGTACATTAGCTACATTGGTACACTTCGAGAACACGAGAAAAAAATATACTAGAAACCGCATGCTTTTGTACGTATTTTTTCTCATGCTACCGCATGAGAAAAAATACGTACAAAAAAGTCCAATGATACACTTCAAGAAACTTGCGCTACCACAACAAAAAATAGCAATACAGACACCGTTAGCTTCTCCACGAATGAAAATTGATCTATATTTTCATATTTACACCTTCGCTTGGTGGCGCATTTCATGCGTTCACAGCGCGGGGGAAATATGAATGTTTAAACGCATGGCTATGCGCCCTGAAGGACCGTATGCATTCAGCGTGGTTTGTCCTACTTGAACTGTGGCCAGGCGGATGAATGTAGTCGAATTTAGGGATTTTTGTATGGCCGTAAAAGAAGAGATATAAAAAACTTTATGGAAGCAACATGACGCCGGCAGGACAGAGGTAATAGGTGCGCTTGATTAGGCATGTCCGTTGCACAGTTGTGCCAAGAATATTTTCAATGGATAAACAGCAGAGCACTATTCTTCAATCTTTCAAGTTTCTCGCGATTTCTGGAGGGTCCTACACTGTGCTTTAGTATTCTAGTAGGGGTGTGGCCTGGGTTTGTAGGCGATTAGCGGAACGGCCGAAGTTGCTTTGCTAAATTTTGTGCGCAGAAATCCTAGTTGTTTAAAAACCCTGCGCTTGTATTGGTAACATGGTCATCCCGTTTAAGGCTTGTGGAAATGTGACGCTCCAATGTTTTAGAGTGTCAACTTGAGTAGTATTCAAGCCTTTAAGATTGTACCGATAAGCGCTGGTTTACTTTAGACATATTAATTTCCATCCCCCTCCCGCGCCATTGGGTAATGTTTTCTAAAAACTAATTGAGTTTTACTGGTCATCAATACTGCGTATTGTAGTATAAATCATGCATTCATCTGCGAAAAGTCGAAATGTTACACTTGGTTCCTCACAAGAAGAGATGTCATTAGCGTAGATAAGAAATAATGTTGGACGCGAAACAGACCCTTGGGGAACACCGGAAAATACACTATGGAAGTCGGAATCTACATTCTTTAAAACTGCATACTGGGTACGATTTTTTAAGTAAGCCGAGGTCCATGCTATTACTTTGCTCTTAATGACACTGAATTCAAGCTTGGCTATTAATTTATTATGAAGCATACGATCGAATGCTATCGCAAAGTATGTGAATATTGTGCGAGCTTGAAGTTTGGGGTCTATTATGCCTGCGGAGTCTTGTGTTAGTTCCGCAAGTTGCCTTGTCCGTCTTTATCCGATACCTTATCCGTCTGGATAAGGTATCCGCAAGTGGCCTTATCCGGAATCCGTCTTATTTTGGGTTCAAGATATTGTTAGATTCTAGGTAATCTATAATCGCATTGTGAGGATACGCTCCAATGATTACGCAGCAAGTAGGTAGGGATATGGGTCTATACGTGTCCTCCGGAAATTAGTTACAACTTTTATAGATCGGAAATTTTCTTGCGCAAAGCCAAATAACCTTCCAGTGCCAGACTATTAGTAGTAACCATTTAACTGCGACGTTTCCGAACATTTTCATGTCAAATCCCTGCAGCCGGATCGTTCCTGAGAATCTCGCTGATGTAACTGTTCGCCCAGTTCCTGAGAATCTCTGCAGCTGTAGGGTTTCTCAGCGCTGTAATTCGAAATCCGCTGACTGAAGTGCGAAATGAATGCTAAAAAGATAAAATAAAATTTCGCACTATTGTGCAGCGCACGCGGTTTGGGCTGGGTGGCTCAAGAGTGCCCCGCCTTGAATTTCTCGGCGACGAATGAAACCATAAGGACCAAGTTACCAGCCAAAATTGGAAGTAGAAACCCGCTTCAAATCGGACACAGGCGTAAAAGAATCCGTCCAGAGCATTTTCAGATCGATGGTGAAGACCGAAAGCAGGGCGTTCACGCCTATGTTACAGTCGTTCACGCTACTAAAAAGAATAACTTTTTAGAACGACAATATCGGGGCTTCACAAGAATGACAATAACGTCACGGTTGATCAACATTCGCAGAAGTAAAGTTTTCCTCTCTTGCTACATGGATTCTGCAGCGCAACACTTCAACTAACTGTGAATTAGATGCCGACGATCTCGCTTCTTTTAAGTAAAACAATACAACCCATTGATCACAGCCTCCAAATTATGCAAATAAATAGGAAAAGCAGCAACATTTGACGCCACATTTGTCCAAGTGATATATGGTTCAAGAAAAGGCAGCGCAGCTGGAACACAGACAAAATAAAAACTGGGTCCACAGAGCGCTGAACGCTTTCAGCACCCGTATGTGTGCAGTAGTACTCATTTTTTCCGTGTTCTAGCGACGCTGTCTACCCCTTTTGATCATGCCTAACCGACAAGGCCACATAGCCACATTAGTTACATAAGCTGTTTTTCTTGGCGTATCCTGACGCGGGTGTTAAGCCTGATGGACATGTGTCAGTGGATTTTATAGTGACGCTTCTAAAACCTCCACTATGGTGTCGTGCGCTGCTCATGGTCCACATTTCGATGCAGCCAGAACCATGAGCGTGCACAAAACATTTTTTCAGCAGAAGCGTATGGAATTTTTACTGATTGTACGACACATTCTTGAAAATCAAATTCCCAATTCCATCATCTATACAGATTCTTTGAGTGTTGTTCGCGCACTGTCATCGCACAAGCTCCCCAAAAACCACATAGTTAATCTTGTATTCAACACTATCCTGTCCGTGTATGCACAAAAGCATGAGCTGGTCCTCTGCTGGGTCCCAGGACACGCAGGGATCGCTAGGAACGAGTTGGCAGACGAGAGGGCCGCTGCTGCTGCACTCAGGAACACTGTAAACATTACAACGATACCCTACACAGACCTCAAGCCACACATAAGACAACACCTGCGCAGAACATGGCAAACACACTGCGACGAACAGACAGACAACAAACTACATGTAATAAAGCCACACTTGGACGGTACACAGCTGACTCACACAACAGACACACGGAAGTCGCCTTGGGTAGGCTGCGGATAGGGCCCACCCATGGCGACGGCACTCGTATCTGCTGACGGGATCTTCTAGACCCCAGTGCAGCAGGTGCAGGGAGGCCCTATCCGTAGTGCACATACTAATCTCATGCAAGGCACTTCACACAACACTACACAAACACTTCAGAGAACTCTACAGACAACATATTTCCCCTACATCCATCGCTGTTTCTGGGTGACGATGCCATGTTTTCCGTGAAACGTGTGTTTGAGTACTTGTCAGACGTGAAGTTTTTAAACCTCATTTCCTATCAGCGCATAATCAAATCTGGCCCTATACAGCAGCCAATCACCATTGCGTTAATTGATTTTACTGTTATTTTGGCTTTAGTAGCCACTATTTTCTTTTAGATACTTTTGTTTGGCGCTCTTTGCCACAGCTGGCCTTGCGCCAAAAAACTCTAACCATCATCATCAGTGGATCAGCTGCTCTTATTGGTCGCATAACTCTTAATATCTATCTGACCGGTATTCTCTAAAGTAATTGAAAAGCTTATACACGCCAGGTTATCCGATTTCCTTAATAAAAACCTATCGCTACATTGTTTTCAACATGGATTTCGCAAGCACTGCTCCACAGAAACGGCTTTACTGAAACAGAAAGAAATAATCCTGCATAACTTTTCGCAAAACAAACTGACATTAGGTATATACATAGATTTTTCAAAGGCTTTTGATTCCTTAAATCGACAAACATTACTGGATAAACTTCACTCGTAAGGCGTGCGGGAGGCTGATCACACCCTTAGGTCCTCCTACTTGAAATATCGAAAACAATATGTCTGTCTGGGAGAATTTTTGTCCGAACTCAAACGCATCGGCTCAGGTGTTCCCCAGGGGAGCATTCTAGGACCACTTCTTTTCTGCATATGCCGTCAACGACCCTCCAAACGCCTTGTGTAACCAAAGCTTCGCTTGTCTGCTATGCAGATGACACAACCTTGTTAATAACTGGTACGACAACTGAGGATGTGCAGGAAACTAGTAATGATATTCTTCCCCACCATGCAACCTGGGCCAGGCAAAATCCTGTGCTAATAAATACAGATAAAACAATGTGTATTCTTTTTAGGCAAAAAAACAAAAATGTTTCGCCACTAACACTTACTATCGATACAAACAACATAGAATTAGTAACAACTGTGAAGGTGTTGGGAGTCCGCTTCCATTGCAACTTAACCTGGGATCAACATATCAACGACGTGCATCAGAAATTGTGCAGAACTGTTGGCGTAATAATAGAAATAGATATACACTTCCGGAACGCATTAAACTATTGTTGTATAATTCCCTTATCTTTCCGCACTTCTCCCGCTCCCATTTATTGTGGGGTACCACAACACAAACAAGTATGACTAGGTTATTGACCCTACAGAAAAAGGCCTTAAGAATTTTTGCGAATGTCCCCTATCACTACCACACAAAAGAGCTTTTCACTCGATTCCGTGTCGTTAATGTACTAATTCTTTACAACTTCAGATTGCTAAACTGCTTTCGTGTAGCTGTTAAAAGCCGCAACTCATTCTTTAGTGACATATCTAACCTAACAAAAAACGCTCTGGCGTACCAAACGCGTTTTCCCTCCTTATGGTACACGCCGACACCCCGCAACAATTACAGTCTCCAGTCATTACCGTATAACCTCCCGGTGTTGCTAAATAGATACGACACCATTTCCATTGATATATACCGCCTTTCTCCGAAAAAATTGAAAACACTCTGTGTTTCCTGAAAAAGCCATGTGTGTCAGTTTTCTCTTTTTTGAGAAATTAGCAATTGTATAAAGTGGTCACTGTTTTCCGATGTCTTATGTATATAGCCTTCCTTCAAAAAAAAATGATTCCACTTGTTGAAAAAAAAAGTTGTTGTATATAGTGCTTCTTATGCCCATATTATAACAATTGTATACTTATTACCATTCCTGCTTCCGGTAAGTATATGGCCATGACTGTGATTTGATTTGATTATTATGTCTTCCTTTTATTTCTCTTTGTGAGCGTGTGTGTGTGTGGCGTGCGTGTGTGTGTGGTGTGTGTGTGTGTGTGTGTGTGTGTGTGGTGTTGTGTGTGTGTGTGTGTGTGTGTGTGTTGTGTGTGTGGTGTGTTGTGTGTGCGCATGCGTGCGTGCTTACGTGCGTGCGTGTCTTTTTTTTCCTTTCTCGTTTACTCCGCAAGATGTGTAATGAAATAATATCGCATATGGTCGTGATATCTGCTGTTGCCGGAAACCGGGGCAGCCGCCTTGTCAATCCGCTTGTAACAGTGGCTTTTTGCGGTTGTGCCATCCTTTTGTAAAAGAAAAAAATAAACGATTTGATTTGATTTGATAATTACAAGGATGTCTGTATTTTTGTTTCTGTAAGTTTTCCACTCATGCTGTATATTTATACCAGCTCCGCGTTAATACTAATACGTAGCAGCGTTCTCAGGCAGCGACGGAATCTCATATTAAAGTATTGACAACATATAATCCTCAATACTCCCAGAACAACACAGATGGTTTCATCCTTTGCACCGAATAATACATGTTCCACCAGCTGAACCATTGCTGTAGTTTCAATACTGACTCGAACACTAGCTTTCTGGTCAAACATCCAGTTCACACTTCCTATACAAGAGCGGTGCTCCTATGCATTGGTTTCAGGGATCAAGGATTCTGTTTAAAAAATGCCGCGCTTGTGCACTAAATTGAAACGAGGTGCAGTTATTCCAAACTGCAGCTGCACTGCCCGGTCCTCTAATTGGATTCTCAGAATTCTTACACAACACGCTATATCTAACGGAAGTAGTTTCCGTTACAAAACTTGGCCAAACTAACCTAATTTCTTATCCCTGAGCTATAGGGAATGCCAGTGTAACCACCATCACCGAAACAAACTAGAAGCATTCTCTTCAGAAAGCGTGGCCCGTTCATCAGCTCACAAACACACGGCTACCGCTCGCTACAAAGAACTGCACACTCTCTGACGGGTCAACAAAGGGGGATTCGAGCGCAGCCCAGACGATGTAATGGGCTATTAATCTCTTCACGGGAGGTACGGGAGTGGCAGTTCGGATGAGCAGGCTTCGGAAAAATGGACGTAGGAACGAGCCGCATTGATCCCGTTTGAATCCGACCACCAGGGGGAGAACAACGACGCTGTGTAAAGTGGGGAGGGAAGGAGAGACAGAAGGAAGTTTACCGGAATTTTTTTTTTTTTTGAAAAACAATCTCAAAGCGCCGCTGGACTAAGATGGCTACGAAAGCAAGGGTAAATGAATACGCTCGAATAAATGAACGGTTCTAGTTCCGGAAGAACGGGTCCGACGCTGTAGATGCTTCCACCTCACGAGAACATGCCCAGTTCAATAAAAAAAAAGATGTAGAGACCGGATTTCCTAACTGGTGTCCAACGCCCGCTTTCAAAAGAATTCATAGGCGATTTCTTCCGCCATTTCGCTCGTTCAGAAAAGGGCACCGCGCTGATGCGAGCAGACAGGCCCGGTCGCATCCTGCCCACTTGACTTATCATTAACCGTGGGTGTCTCCAAAGATTTTGAGTAGACTCTCCGATGCTGACTCCGCAACTCGCAATAAAGCTGCCGGGATTACCGTGGATTGGGCGTGCGCTGACCGGAAGTCTGGCTGAAGCTGTCGTTCTTGTATAACGCAGTCTTGAACACTCACTTCGCGTGTTTTAGTGTCGGCAAATTTCAGTATTTTGGGCTTGTTTGCGCCTCTGCAAGTGCTGGTTTCATAAAAAAAAATAGTAAGTCCGGGCAACGTCTCGCGCGCCTTCAAGGTAGCCATCATCAATTTGTTTAGGGATAATGGCTAGGCGGTTAATGTCAAGTGCTTGGAGTGTTTGTAGACAGGAGAAAACCTCGTCAGCACTTTCGCTACCGAACTTTGTCACCGGAGAAGCGGTAAGTTGCTGACTATGAGCAATCCTTCCGAGGTCGCGCTATTCTCGCGCTCCCTTCTGTTGTCAAGTGTAAATGAAACAGACAAGTAATTTTGCGACGCTAGTGTAAACTTGCCACCAAAAACGTCCACGCCAACGTTTTCGCTGCCTTCCTGCAACCACCTTGAGATGCATTCAGTAAAACAACCCGAGAATACGCAGCTTCAGATTGCTTAAGATTAGAAGAACGTCCTTAGACTGCGTAGGTTACTTGAAGAAAACTTTGTCTTATTTACAAAACCCAATATGCCAAAGTGGCCTACACGGCGCTATCGAATATTCATTGAGCAGCGTAGAAGGAATGCACTAAGTGTCCCTTTTCAGCGGGGACGGTAAGAGCAAAGTGCAAGCACAATAGTAAATAAAATCGTTGAAATGTTTGCTTCCTTACAGACCCGTAACCCCTAAGTATTCTGCAACATGCAGGCACAAAATGCGTCTCAAGGCAAGATTCTAATGTGCAGGGAGTCGTTGGGAGTACGAAAAATCACTGTTTTTTTTAACTCGACGTTAAAATTTTGTTTGCATCGGAATTGCGGATGGAAAGGCCTTATTATTATGGTGCTAGTACATTGAAGGTGCAAATACATTATGCCACGAACCATGCATTCTATTTGTATGCTTCTGTTTAGTTTTTACCATCCGGCGGCGTTCTGCTGTTATCAGTGTTTTTATCTCTTCCTTTCTTTTCGAAACCGCACGGGCTATCTGTTTTTGATAGGCAGAGTGTTTTGCCCTGACGTCACTAGCCTAGAACAATCTTCTTTGATATTCAGTGTTCTCGCTGTAGTTCGACGTTTTGAGAAACAACTGCGCCGATAGCTAAATACTCCCCGGGCAGCCATTGCGGTGTTGGACTCCCCACGCTCGCCTGCCCACGTCACTTTGTTGACTGCTGCTTGCCGTCTGCGTATTCTTCGAGTTGTCTGTTAGAGGAGCACCCGTGCACTCCAATACTTACTTTTCTTTCAAGACAACTCAGTCGTATTCGGCTACGTGACATGTCATGCATGTTACGTGAAATATCATGTCTTGTCACGTGACACATCATGTGTAATAAAAAAATGGCCCCTCCTACACCAGCCATCTTCTTGGCTTTTAATTTCATTTCATATTTATTTTTTGCTAGAAAGGCTCTAGTGATACCCTTGGTCCCACCAACCCTCATCAAGTAAGATTTTTGATCGCCCTTTTCCCAAAGTCGGGCCTTGCAACCATACACCTCCAGTCCATCACCATTCAACATTGCAAGCTTGTCAAGGCCCCGTGTTAAATTTTAAAAAAGGACGGCAAGTTCCATTTTAGAACCTGTCGTAAAGAAGAATAGTACGAAAATGGTCGGAAAACGGTTCTTGCTGCCTTCATGTCACAGTCCCCTCCCTTTGTCTTTTAGAGCTCCTTTACCAAACCAACGGGTGATATTATTTTTTCGTCATTATTTTTGGCAGATTTGCTTTTGTCTTTCACATTGCCAGTTGGGGGGGGGGGGTGGGCGTTTGGTGCTTTCAAGACGGACGTCGTTCGAGCTTTTAACAGGCAAATACAGCAAAAAAGCTAGCCGATATTCGTTAACACGTATGCGAAGTTTTCATAATAATAAATGTGACACTCCTTTTACGGTATAATTTAGGTGATAACAACGATATTTCAATAACAGTTACGCAGCGCCATCGACGAGCATAGAAACTAACAGGTATTTCTTGATTCAAGCCTTTGCTAAGAGAGAATGTAGGTGACCGCAAAAGCGCTGATTTTCTCTCACCAACTTATCTGCGAATTTGGCGCTACATGGTAGGCCGCATAAACGCAATCTTTTTGTAGGGCGGCAAAAAATATCTTCACCCGCACCCCGGTTTCTATGTAGTTTGGCGGCGTAGACATAAGCGCAGCGGCAAGGTATACTGGAAACGAAGAGAAACAGCGAATTAGACAGGACAAAGTAAAGAACCAAAAACTACAGGCGCTGATGAACAACTGAACCTCTGTCGCGAATATCTGACGCCGTAAATCCACGGGGTGGATTACGTTTTCGCCATGGGCTATCGTATCCTATATATAGATAATATTTATCACTTCCTGACTCACTCATCTGCTTCTATTTCTGTGACCTACCAAGCATTCCCTCCTTTGCTTTCCGAGGTTTCCTTGGCTGCCAACCCTTATTCTGTCTTAATTCACCGAGCCCCTTATTTCCCATTTTCTGATTCGCTACATGCATAGCGAGGGCCTCTGTTCTGGCAGTCTTGGTGCCAAAGGTAGCTTAAGAGGGTTCAACGCTGGTCGACCACTCTCGACATGTCGTAGACACTTGAGTCATGGCCCGGGGGTTAAAAAAAGGTCCCCTTCACCTCGAATAGTCCGAGTGGCGCTGGCTACCACCCCCAAGTGCAGGAAACAAAACATACCTTAACAGAAATACCCGAGAAAGTGGGGGGAAACAGCCCCGCCGGTAGCGTAGTGGTCATCACACCAGACCGGTATTTACCGGTGAATTTTTTCACCACTTTCTTTCGAGTGCCCATTCTTCGTCGCTTCTTTGCTACTCGATAGCGTAATATATATATATATATATATATATAGATATATATATATATATATATATACATATATATAATAAATAGCTGTCAGCGTCAGCGCCTGTGGTTTGTGGTTCTCTAATTTGTCCTGACTCTTTCGGCGGCCTGTTTACCTTTGTAGTACAATGCACGAACTGGTCCTTCAGCAAACCCTTCTGCATACTGTACAACCTGCCAACAGGAGGGTATGGTGGTGTGGAAACTGATAGAGGTATTAAACATGTGTAACTACACAAAACCGCACTTAAACTTACGGAAGGCGCGCACAGGCGTGTACGATTGGTTGTTTCACTATTTGTTTCACACGTTGGGATGGAAGTTTTAACAGCCCTTTTTATAGTAATCCCGGGAAGACGCGCTTTAGCCGTGCGCAATCCTTGAACACTAGGTAACATGTTGAAGATTATGCAGAGTACTTGCCGAATTACGCACTGTGCGCCAATCCTTCACATTTGAGAATGCCGTCGTTGTAAGCAGCACTCTGACTTTACTCCTGAAAATACCGTGTCTTAGATATATCTTTTTTCACCAGAAATAAATTAAATATATATTTTAATATTTTTGATTGTCGGGCTTGACGCGCCGACGCAACGCAGGCGATCAGGCGCACTGTAGGGGAGGGCTCCGGATTAATTTTGACTACCTGGGGATCTTTATCGTGCGGTGAAATCTGTACACACGGGCGTTTTTGCTTTTCGCCTCCATCAGAAAAGCGGCCGCCGCGGCCGGGAAAGCGGCCGCCGCGGCCTTTGATCCTCCCGGAGGCACCGCGGCGGGTAAAAATATATATTTTAGGAGACGATCAGAAAGCGTTGCACATACTACTGTCTCATATTAAAGAAAAAGCACCTTAGCTACTACACGCAATAAGCTACGAATCTTGTCCTTCCTTTACTATATTATCCGTAGCCCGTGCTTAAACTGCGCCCGGAGGTTGATATAGGGACAAAATCTCTCGCTAGCGGCGCCACTCGTCGTAGGGGGCCACAAGCCGCCGCCAGTGCTGGGCTTGTATGCGCACTACTGCCGACGTTTCGACGCGATTATGTGCGTGCTGTTCTTCCTGTTACCTTTTCTTAAACGTCTCTGAACGCATCAATGCCACCAGATAAATAAGCCGAAACGGGATCCAGTGTCGACGACGAATGAGAGCTGTTTACTTTGGAACGCACGCGTAGTTTGCTTGGGAGTGCGGGCCTACCTTATAAACAGCAGCGCCTTTGAAAGTGTTCTCACACGGCGCGATAGCGCATTCTGTTAATAATTACCTCATAGCCCAATTATATGCGTACTTACGATGCCTCGAAGCGTACGTCATAGCTCGCAAGTGTTGAAAGATGATGCTCATGCTCCCGATGCGAGCAGCTACTGCTAGATCCGCTCGACAACGTATTTATATTTGCGCCTGGCCGAAGGGCGATTATGTTTATGCGGTAGGTGAGCTTTCTATTCTGGTAGTGCTGTAAATAGGGGGAGGAGGGTGAACGGAATGAGACACGACTGGGTAGTACAGGAGCAATCACATTGGTTTATATCCGGCTGGCCTCTCGCGCGCTGCTACCGAAGTATTCAATGAAGTGAATGGTCCAGCCAGAAGTTTATTCCAACCTTTCAATTGAGTTTACACCCAAATGCGCAGTTTTTTTGGTGTGAGCGCCGATCGCTTTCTTGACGCGGGGACTTTCGCGGCGCGGTTATAGCAGCCGAGCGCTTTCGTGACCGCTCTAAACACGAGTTTCGCGTGCCTAGCATTTGATTGATTTTCCCAGGCAATTTACACTAGACAGCCGCCGCTTGCTGTTTCCTTGTGTTTACTGTTTATAGATTATTAATTTACCGGCCGACAACCCATGATTTCCTCGGGAATGGAAGTACAGCAGCCTAATCTGGATGTTCCTTTTAATGCCAGTGCTGGCTGCTCGGCCGCCTTTGCCACTACCGAGGCACCACATCATACATTTTTTTTTATTTTTTGGATGCTGGGGGGCGGTTATGATTTAAAGCATGCAATAAATCTTAAATTTGGTGCTAATGATACGCCGCTTAGACAATTCTGCGCCGCATCTTCGCTGGATTGCCTCTGAATCGCTGGCCGGAAACACAGTTTCGCCTTTGTCAGGTAGGCCTGGAGCCCGTCAAAAATCCTTGGAACGGCATCCGTCCAAAGCCTCGGTCTCTCTCGCTGAAGCGACACGACCACCCCATTCCCGATGTGCTCGTCGGTTTTTACAACGCCGCTAGCATCAAAATGCTTTTCGCAAACCCGAACGTTCTTGCTTTCGAAGTTGAAACCGCCAGCTTCCAACCCCGGTATAGCTCTCTTCCATTTATCTCGAAGTTCGGCGCTACTTGGGAAACAGAAGAGTGACGCCTTTTCCATGTTTATTCGGTATCCGGAGCTGCAGCCCGTCACACAGCACGTGCATTGTGCATTCGAAGTTTCATGCCATCCACATTGAACAGTGTGCACTGGCACATGAAGTTCGCGCGACGCTGATGCAGAAACTTTGGTGGAAGGAATACCGCGAGCTGCCTCCACACAACGCCTTCGGGCTGCCGCCGCTGCCAGTGCGTTCCGCCGGGCGCTGCGGGGCGCGATGGCCCCCCTAAGACAGCTTGCGCCGCGTAGCGGCCGTTCTTGGCACCATATCAAGCTCTCCCATAGAGTGACGGAGAAGTTTCGTGACCAGAACGGTATTAAGGGACTCCTTCCGCTTAAACGCGATAATTTCTGTCAACAAACGTCCGGCGAAGGATGAGAGGAATAATAAAAAAGTGTAGACATATCTAAAGGCGCATTTTTTAAATAGGGTGGCGCCGTGGCAAGTACCGGGATAGTGGACAAGCACGCAGTACTTTTTTTAAAAGTAAGTTCGTGTTATTAGCGCCATGCTTATCGTACTTATCTTATAGGTGCATTGTCCCTTCGAAGCTGTGTTGGTCTCACAGAATTAGCTAAATCTGTTCACTTCAGAATGCCGTCTTTCACCACACAAACGAGAGTAAGATTTTGTTTTCCGTTCTAAGCTACCGGAATAAGTATATATACAAGTCAGCTTCCACCAAACAACCAAATTTAACACACCATAGATTGCAAGGTAAATAAATGTGGTCAAATAGAAGTAAAGTGTTCATATTTCCTGCTCAGCGTAAATTCGACAGTCAATCTGCAGCTGTTGCATCCGGTATCATCCTAGAATAGAAAAATACATCTCGTAGAAAAAAAAAACATAGTAAATATCGTGTAGTCGAAGTGTACTGCTTCATACACCAGCACCTGGTTAAATTGCGATGCTGACTGAATTCCTTATATTCAATGTGTGTTGTTTTGACCGTACGTTGTTTTTTTCGGTATTAACCTAAGCTGTAATGCTGATGCAGATAATTAGACAACAAAACGAAGCTGTGAAAAATGATCGTCTTGCGAAATTATTTATCCCGTAGCAAAGTATTTTCTAGATGTCTGGAAAAGACAAGCAAAGATTACATAAGTGAACTATTCTTGCAGTCGGAATATTGAGCTCTTTAAAGGAACATATACTTTTTATCATAGAGACCCCCAACGTGACCTTCCTGCAGAGTACGACTGGGAAACACCAAACGCATCAAACATTTCTTTAAACTTTAATGATTGCGATTTATGCACATAGGAGTGTGTGGTGGACGTAAAATTGATCTGAAGTGTTAGTGTGAACGGCCAGACTATCCCAGAAGGTTGCCTTCGATAAAGAATGACTGACCAAAAGGGCTTTCATTAGCGTGCACAACCACAATCATGACCGAAGTTCCCTTTTATACTTTTCATAAAATCGTTTACACGTGCGCATACTCGGAAACCAGCGTCAATTTTTTTATCCTCTGAAAATCTTAACACGCAAAAATAAGCAAAAGGCGACAATATGAAAGAAAACAGACGGCATAAGACTTTTACTGGCGAGGATCCACTTAAAGAGATGAATAAAACAGCTCAGACCCGGCAACATTTAGCTTCTCGCTGTTGGAGTCGCATATGTAAGAAGCGTGGCTTCATGCTCTCTACTTCATAATGGGGACGGAGAGGAAACCCACCCTGACTTCAAAGCACGCAGCTCGCAGCATGCGGAAACAGCTAGTATAATGTACAACAAAAAAATAGAGAACATGCATCAGCGTCCTATTCTATATGAAAAGCTAGTTCGTGGCTGCTCTCACGCTTGCGTCCACTTATCTGCCTCCATGGCCGAGGCATCCTCTTTTCAGTAGGAACCGCTTGAGGTTTGAGGAGGATGCGTTCCCGTGAGAATTTACTCCGCTGCTTACTCCCGCTATAAAACTTTGGCTCCTTCAAAGCGCCCGGGTGTCTCGAGTACTTACGGGATGGAGCGGGGAAGTGTGCGTTATATAATTGGCTTTATTTGTGCACCAGGTAAGTCGAGCGCTATAGACTATTTATGAACTGCTGCACCCGCGTTTACCCATCTCACTAGAGTATAAGTTTGGAAGGGATTCCTAACGCGGTTAACGCGGCACAATTTCCGACGGCTATAGTGCTCCTGGTTAGTTATGCGAAGCATCAAACCACATCGCGTTAGGTTGGAACGGCATGTGGCAGCAAACGCTCGCCCCGCATGCATAAACTAAACGCCCGCAAGGCTTAATCGCTCACCGCGAAAATGTTCAGCACCTGGAAAAAACTTTCACGAGGACGCAAGAAGGCCTCTAGCAGTTATATAAAAAAAAGTTAAAGAAAAGTAACACCATTATAGTGAGGATGAAGTTATGAAACAAGTAATTTCCAAAACAAGAAGAAATTGTTATAAAAGTCTACCTTCTCCTTGTTCTTCACTTTCGTTCAATATTCCCTGTTACCTGACTCCTTTACGCGTTCACGTGTATGCTTTGCCCGTTGGACAACGTGAGTGGCATGTTTACTATTCAATCCTTCTCTAGAATACTGAGTGACCTATTGCGTTGGCAGTTGCATTGCTTATTGTGGATGATCCAATGAGCTTACCGTTGCCCCTTCCGTCTTCCTTCGGGAATACGTCTAAAGAAAATTGCGTGGCCCTGAAGTGTCGTGCTCCGGACTTTTTTAAAGCCTATTCGAGAGGCTTTCATGCCTCTTCAGGAAAAGCATTACAAAAACCCGACGTGCTGGCACTACGACAAGCTGGCGTGTACTTTAACGGGCACGTTATTAAGTGAATACGCTGAGAATAGCCATGCTTGTGAAAAAAATAACCTATCGTATTTGCGACTGCTACCGTCCTAATGTAAAAGGCTTTAGTTCCCATTTTTCTGGGTATTTCTTTTTATTTTAACAAGCCCTCAAACACAACTTCGTTACGGAAAAGCAAAATAGGGATATGAACACGGGATGTAAAGGATAAGAGTAAGAAATACTTGAGTTGAACACAATATGGCTAGCCAATTACGCATCGAGAACCGACGCTCATCATTGGATATGGTTGACACAAATAGATGGCTGTACTGTGTACATCATCAAAAGTATTAACAACAACAAAACGACAATGCTAGAGTGCAGCTTGCTACAACCAGGATAATCAGCGATGTTGTGCGCAGTCAAGAACAGAAAGCCAGAATCGGAAGCATTATCAGGCGACGAAGATGCCGGTGGCTATAATCTGCCGCTCCGTGCATAGGCTGGCACGCTTCTGAACACTTTTGAGGACTGTACATCCATACAAACATATGAATTTGGAAAAACTAGACTTTCGATGTTCTGTCCTTTACACTGCATAATTCGGAAAGCGCTTCCGAGTCAGTTGCAATGCGTTAGTGTTTTAAGTAACGACATGCACTTTGATGGCGTTGTCGATGTGCGAATAAAGATAAAAATGAATGGTTTACGAACTTCATATTACTACTGCATGACGAAAACGTTTAGAGAACCTACAAAGCAGAGGCATTTTTCTACGCCTTGCGCAAGGTGATAAAGAGATGACACTGTTTATGTTCGTAATGCAACCTGTCCTGTGAGAATCAAGTCAAACAAACCGAGTGGAGTTAATTATCGCTGTTTCAAGTGAAGTCGATTGGCTTGAGCAGGTGGGGCGGGGTTTCCATGAAAATGACGTAAGTTGAAATCTGAGTGCTCTGAGGTTATCTACAATGCCAGTTTTAAGACTATGGGAGATTTCAATAAATAGGTGCACCATAGCCCTCACCAGTTACCCGGTATATGTAGAACTTTCACTTCAGCTTGATAGTATTGTGCACGCCTAAATATTTGTTCGACGTTTCGAATTGTAATTGAGCTTTGTTTAGAGGATACTTCCGAATCCTACCAAAAACATGATCATCTTTCGGTATGCGCCTTCCATCACTTTTGTTATTGTTTAGATTGGTTGGTCATTGTCAGTATTAAGTAGCAGTCCTATACGTGTTCGTATTTATTAGTAACATGTCCTTATCGCTTGGGATTTAACGGTAGCTAACGCCGTCATCACCAGCCAATAAATGAATAAATGACTCAGCCCATGCTGAGAAGTGGTTGAGGTTGATATTAATGCACAGAGAGAGAGATAGAGAAGCCAGAAGTGAGCCCTTTTGCATTCCTATTGGGACGGCTGTGAGGAGGAAAGTTGAATTATATATATTTACAGGCCAAAACGGGTTGCGATTACTAAGAGAAGTCTCCGATATAACTAAGTAACTCCAGTTCATTAGACCCCTATGCTCGAATAATTGGGAAACCATGAATGCAAGCTTGAGTAATCTATGTGTGCCTTTCACAAACATTAATAAAATTTAGAAGGAAATTATTTAGAAGAAAAATCGTGTACACCAAATTCATTATTCAATCACATAATAGCAATCTCAAACACTGGGCTAGCTATTTTTGCCCCCTTTCGCGTTTTCTGTCATCGTAAAGCATGCTACTAAAATAGGATATGTTTTTTAAAAGCCATTTATGTTTTAATATTCGTCCGAAAGGCGTGCGAGTAAGAACGTTTATGTATGTTTTAATATTCGTCCGAAAGGCGTGCGAGTAAGAACGTTTATGTGGCCACAATTAGTTATCAAATGTAAATAAATACGCCGGAGGTGATCTCTTCAACTGTCAATAACAAAAATAAGAGCGGGTTTAAAGGGGTATAGATTTCGTGGGTACCATAAAGCAAAACACTGTAACTGGCTGGGGAAGAGCGGTAAATACTTGCGGGCTCCCTGCCCGCGTTAATTGCGGATGCCCCAATTACTGATCCCTTGGTAATAGCAACTCTTGAGTGGTTGTAAAAAATTGAGCTTACAAATAGTCCCGTAACAACAATAAACAATGGAGCTTTACCTCAATGTTCGTTCTGCTTGGTGCTATAACTGAAAGCTAGCACAATATACGCTTGCTCTGTACCAGAAACGTTTATCGGTACGAATGCAATAATATTTATTCTGTGCGCAGGCATTCCAAAAAAAGTACAAATCATACAGGCAAGAGATAATGATTTTTAACTGGGTGTCAGCGTTCTGCTTTGATTAAAAGGAATGGCACAAGAACATCTCTTAAAACAGCAGGGTGCCGGTTGTGCTACACGTCTAAAAAAACTTTCTTGAGAAGTCTATATTCCACTCAAAACGTTGTCTGTGAGCACCCGTAAATCTTTAACCAAGTAATAGAATATCCTAGTTCGAAATGCTGAGAATAATATACAAATTTTGACACTTTTTAGAGTAAAGCGGCTATGCAATGGTGAAAACAAAGAAAAAAGTAACAGTGTATTGCCTTGCCTGAGACAGTCGCTGAAGTAGGCATAATGCCAGACACAGTGTTTGATTTACCAAGGCAGAAATCGCTGAAGCGAGCCTCCTACTAAGAATAGCGCATGGGGTTTAGAATAATGCCAAAGTATCATATTGCCCAATTCATTAAGAAAGCCAGCATTGGAGAAGTTTGTAGCAACAAAGCGGCCCCCAAACTCACGTTACTGCATCCGTTTAATAGCGCGTGCTGCGTATTCTTGACACACGAAGGACAGAGTTGCTGAGCAACACCTGGACAGGCACAGATGCACGCAGGAAGCGGAGAATGCGGCGGGGGCACCGAACGCCATTTGGCGTCCGGCCACAGCAGAAAGTCATAAAGCACGCGCATAGCTACCCTCCCGCAGAGGCGCAACAGTCACCAGTATTGAAAAGAACCGACGTTACGCGAAAGACGATCACCCACCACGTCGGCGTTTAAATTTCAATCATCTTAACCCCTCACATAAAACGCGCCAATTTAGAAAGATATTTCCGCGAGCGAAAGAGAGTAATTAGCGTGCAGTGGAGTGCAGTGAATCGACGATTTTCATACCAATTTTATTGAAATTAGATTGTTCTTAGTTTTAGGTTGGAGTGCCAAGAAATCCGGTAGTTCCACGAAACGAAGCCACTTGGCCTCCAAACTCGATCGCTAATTTGATTATTATTTTTGTACACAAGAGGAATGTGAGGTACTTAATATCACGAAATTGTACTGGAGTACTACGCAGCCACAATCAGAGATATAGCGCGCCGCTTGGGGACGAGCGTGTGTGCCTTTAAAATAAACGCACCTTACGGCTTGATTACGTAGCGCATAGAGCTGTATTTGTTAGGCCTGGCTGGCCACCAATTTACACTACGCTGTGAAGAACATAATAGTTTTCTTGCGTTCATTTAAGAGTGATTCCTTTTTAAAAACCTTGAAAAGCCGCTCCCGTATTTATATTGCCGAGGACAAAGGTTGATTTCGATAGACTACCAAAGTT
Source organism: Haemaphysalis longicornis (assembly GCA_013339765.2). Lineage (NCBI taxonomy): Eukaryota > Metazoa > Arthropoda > Arachnida > Ixodida > Ixodidae > Haemaphysalis > Haemaphysalis longicornis. Next base: position 249,387,555 of record CM023449.1, on the reverse strand, counting down.
TCGCGCTTATTGATGTAGTCACAACTAAAGCTCTTGTTAACCGAATGACCCGAAGTTACCTACGTAATGCTCACTCGAAACTCGTCCAAGCACATCTGCTTCTCGGCGGAGAAATAAGGTGTCCGCTCTGTTCCCTCAATAAGTCCTTTAGAGTTTATACCTTACTCGTCTCATCTGCCATACCACAGTTCACCTCTCTCTCACCCCCTATCTTTCCCGTCCCTCATTCAGCCAGCTTCATTGCAGAATCTCAGTTAAGCTAATGGCGTAGATAGTCGTCGCAGCTCTTCTCGTTCGTGTATTTTCCCGACAAAGCGCTGAAGAGCAGCAATAAAAGAGCGCGCCTTTATCAGTCTGCAATCCCCTACCCATGCAGCTCTCCACAAAATCTATTGAAGCGAGTGCCCACAAATAAAAAAAAACACCTGAACAGAGGCGAAAGCATGAGGTATAATGGGGGCGGCAGAGAAAAGATCCCCAGCACCTTCATTAACACCGCTTTATTGCCAGCAAACAAGCTTGGTCAAAAACTGGGATCCGCCCAACCTGCGCGTACGCCAGATTTGCACAGAAACAATGGCGGTAATATTAGAAAGCTAAACAACTTTCAAGGGGGGAGAGCTTGATTACAAGGGCACCAGGTGCGCCTGCCTGGTGTATACGCGACGGCTGCTAGCTGTAACAGCGTAGACGAGAGCGGGCTGGTAACAGAGAGGCCGGTAAGGACTCATGAATAATTAAAGCGCTCGTGACGCGGTCGTTTTAATTACTGCCGCGCCTGGGCAGGCGCCGACCGTGATAGCTCCGACAACGCTTCTTACTTATGGCTGCTGCCTGAACCTGCCTCCGTTGGCCGCCAGATTCCAAGTACTGCCACGGCTGCGTTGCTTAGTTTTACAATTAGGTGGCAGGTACGCTGGGATTTATATGTAAATAGCGATATACTAGACTCACAATACAATCCATATACTGAGATTTGGTCGCGATTACTATCGCTGTGATATGTCTAGGAAAGATACGTTTGGTCGAGCTGCTGTGGCCTGATGGCTGCGGGAACGTAAGACAGGCTGTCGAGCCAGTTGGTGGTGAACGTTAGGAAATGAAGCAGTAAGAGGGAAGCGCAATATAACTGCTTCTGAGGCTTAATTACGTGAGGATGCAGCTCCTCACGTAATTGGACGTAAACACGGGGACATTGGTTTATGCGTTAATCCTGTTTATTCAGTAGATGAATCTCGAGAAGAAACGACAGTGCTGCCCGTATGGCGAAAATGGGTACCCATCATTACGTGCATGAATGATGCGGGCAATATTCCAGGAATGCAATGCTGATCGGTTCATTCAAGGTTAAAAACAATTCAGGGAAGCTTGCGCTCACGCGCAAAACTCGAACGGCGAAGCTGTTGTAGGTGATGATTTACGGACAGAAGGTAGAGTTTAAGTATCGTTGTGGTGTCGTGGTCGACGTCGGCGCATGGCATTTCAATGGTCCTTTGTTGAGCAAGGCCAGAGTTGCTCACCGTTTTGGTCGACGCCACTCTGAAAGCGCAATTTATCGTCTCTAGCGGGTGCATTGCACGCCACGCCTCTCGATTCACGCCCTCTCTTTCGGCCGTGCGAGCATCCGCGGCCGGGCAATGTGAAATCAATGATCACCTGCAGCTGCTTCTACAGTCTCGGTTCTTCTACGGCACAGAGCGACTGCTCACGACGAAACGAGGACAAACGAATGAGGGGTGTACGGTCTTTCTTGTTCCGACCAAGTGTTGCCACGATACGAGGAACGCTGGAGTGTTTTTGTGGCCAATGGTGGACAATCGCCCTAAGTGGGTATGCTTGGCTTGACAAAAGCGCGCTCGAGGCACGCGTACACGAGCGCTCAGCGTTTTCGGGGTATTTTTGACAGCAGACACCATACACAAACGATTTTCTCAACAGCTTCGCTGTTAGAAAACCAAACCAACTAAACATACTCCCCTCGTTTTATTTAGCATCTATGTGCCGTTAGAGCGCACCCAGCAAAGTGCACCCGAGCAACGTGGTCAGGGCCCTCTATCATATTTCTTTCTTATCCTCAGTTTTATCGTCCCTCACCACTGGAAAAAGAAGGCTTCCGGAAACCCGTCCGTCTGACCACTACGCCACGCCGCTTTCCCCGAAAAACGCGACGAAAGCGGAGAAAAAGCAAACTTCTGCTGAGCTCCATGAACCACTGTCTTTTGTATCCAGCTCTGCGGTCACTATTCAGCTCCGCGTTTCGAGCGTTGATATTTGGTTTTAATTTTCTTTAGTCCCGTTACCCTTTACGCCACCACAGGAAGCCTTCATGGGTACTGAAACCGGAAGGAACTGCTTCCCTCGTTAACAACTCGAATGTTGGTCCTCTCAGCAGTTTCAGTCTTCTTCAAAGCAGTAAGTCCTGCAGGCTTGGAGAAAACAACTTTTTTTTTGTGTGCAGAGGAGTTCGTACTCGCGGGCACCCAATCATAACGCTCGTACCTGGTAGCGTATAAAGGGGCGAACCTCAGAACAATCTACAAAAACAAATGAAGCAAAAACAAAGACTGAACTTCAAAACCGAAAACAATCGCACAATAATTAGTGACGACCCCCAGCGATGTTTAAAAACGAATCAGAAAAAACTTCCTTCTTGGCCTTGTGTTGTAAAAATGTTGCTTCAACTTTGAAGAAAATGTAGAATCGTAAATCTGTCTTTTTACGAACTTTTTCAGCTTTTATCTTTTCTCTGTAGTATACACAGCGAAGGCAGAGTTAACGCTACTCCTGCATGCATAGCTACATAGGCCCCGTGCCACCGACTTCTTTTCTTTCATTTGAGGATCGCTTTGTGCACTACTTAATGAAACGGTTGATCTGTCTCCCTTCCCCTTGAGATGAGTTCGCCACCCACTTCCGCGACAGCTTGACCTTTTCCCCCATGCAAAGCAAATATTTTGAACCGGGATACCCAACTTTGTAAAGATAATGTCGCAACAAAAAAGAAGCGTTAGCTATTATCGGGAGATTCGGAGATAATTATTCAGCCCCTCTACCAACAACAGCTATGGCAATATAGGCGTGAAGCAGCGAGTTTACAAGACGTTTGAAGCTTAAGTTGTATTTCTGACGCTCTTTGGCCATCGGTGCCATTGCGTAATTATTACCAAATACTACAGCTAGTATTATAATTTACTCAGAATCTAGGCCTCTGGTATATATCAGCAAATACGTGAGATTTTGCTGCATGTCACAGTTTGGAAAAAATGTTAGCAAAACTTATAGGGAAGACACGGATATATTACCATAACTTTATCGAGCACATTAACATCGACTTTGGTCATTGTCCTTCTACCTGCTCAGTCTTATCCAGTACCGCTCTTATTCACAAAATTTCATCAGCAGTTTAGAAACATTCTACTGGAAACAGAAAGCACTTGATCTACCAGCATGTACACGTTGCAGGAAGTCATGATATAAAAAAACAGTATGAAACGAGTCCTTACGTACAGCAACCCGCCGCGGTAGCTCAGTGGCTCAGGCGTTGCGCTGCTGAGCACGAGGACGTAAGTTGAATTCCCGGCCGCGCGGCCCCTTTTCTGATGGAGGCGAAAAGCAAAAACGCGCTTGCGTGCGAGATTTCATTTCGGTGCACGTCAAAGATCCCCAGGTGGTCAAAATTAATCCGGCGCGCCTTATCGCGTGCGTTGTGTCGGCGCGTTAAAGCTTACAATCATCCTTGCGTACAGCGCAATTAACAGAACATATTTTAAATTACATAACATATTACCAAATTTAGAGTCCTTCTCATTCATTTACTGCTAATGAACTAACGTGGTTGTTGACTTTTTGGAACATCGCATTTATAACCTTATTTTCACAGAAGGCTGCTGAAGATGCTAAATCAGTGCGCACGACACCAAGGCAAAAACGATTTGGCCGTTCCTAGAGTTTACGGGGGCATATGTATTCCCCAGAAGCGGGTTTATAATTTGCCCCCGGCTTTCATTTTTCGGGAAGGTCCGGCTCCATCAGCTGAAGTGACGTTTTCAGGAACCCAAGGAGCAGCTTTATGCCCAGCGAAAGCTTAGCAGGGTACCGAAGGCATGAAGAGGGATTGGAGGCATCCTTTGTTTTATTGGGCCCATCGGCGGCGACGTGATAACGGTCAAACAGTCCGTGTCTCTCAGCGCTCCCTTGACGTTTACGGCGGTCTGGAAAAATGTAAGCCGCGTCACTGCTTTCTCTCTGGCGGTTTCTTACGATAGCCGTTTATGCTATACTACGTTTTGAGCCAAGGAAATAATATCGTCTGGATAACACTTATAGAATTGGCGAGTGCGCGTTTCAATACTGCCCGAGGCGCAGCCGCTCTTTCAAGAACACATAAAACGGAAAATGAATGAGGGCCAAACATCAACACTACATAGTCAATACCGGCACTCTTGTATTTTGCGGATCTGTGATGAAAGCCGTGGTAACAGGAAATGGTTGTTGCACAATGCATTGGTACTCTATAGGTATTAAGAAGTGGAGAGATGCTGTTGGTCATAACGTTAGAAGTACTCCGTCATAAAGTTACAAAACGCGCACCAACCAAATACCACATGAGCATAAGTTAATACTTGGCAGTCTCATGCAAGAAAGCAGTTTGCTTGGCGTAGTCAATCAAGTTAACAAAACGGGTGGAGGCATCGCGCGGAATGCACACATACGGGGGCTTAATGGAGGTTTAGTAAATAAATTCGTGACAATTAAATATACTTTGCAATGCAACCCATATTCTTACTCCACAAAAGCCCTCCTGTAATGCAGATCTTTTTCCTTTCTCCCTGTGTGCTTTCCATTGCAACTCTGAAATCAGTTGGAGCTGGAGAATTATTCTTTTATAAAAACACGTCTTTGGAACTGGAAAAAACATATGCATTTCTCAGGGCGCATTTCGTGAAGCAGCAAAAGTTTCTGTCATGTATACATTAACTATTGAGTCTTCGGGGCTTTTTCCTCTCCTTGCAAATAGCAAAAAGGGTTTCTGCATGAATATTTTGTTTATTTGTGAGGACCTTCAATGTCACCCTTTCGTATGCTTTAATTGACTAGAACGTGTTGTGAAGATGCAAAATTTGGTTCAGTTATTCTGATTGTCGACCAGATTTAGGGAAAATCCCCAATGTTGAGTAAGTGTCGTGGAAGGAAAATTTGACATCCAACTCAATGCATCCGTACGGCCACAAGTAAAAGCTGTACCGGTTTCTCAAAACTCCGCATTTAAGCAAAAATTCGTCCTGGTGAAGGATTCGAACCCGGGACCACTGCTATCAAGGGCAGTCGCTCTACCAACTGAACTAACCAGGAGGCCTAGCCAGTTTAGTAGCGCGAGAGAGAATAGATCAACAGCTCGAAGTGAAGGACAGGGGTTAATGGACCAGATTTACGGGAAATCCCCAAGGTGAAGTATGTTCGAGTTGTTGATCAATTCGCTCTCAGCGCTATAAAAACATCCATCCTCCTCGTTAGCTCAGTTGGTAAAGCGACTGCCCTAGATAGATAGGTGGTCCCGCGTTCGAATGCCTAGACGAGGACGACATTTTTCTTCAACGTCGAGGTTTCCGAGGAAGCTGTGCAGTTTTCTCTAATAGCCGTATGGCTGCATCGAGGTGGATGTCAATTTTTCCTTCATCATTCTGATTCTATAGGTAAATTCGCAAGATAAGTCTTTGAAAAGCAGTTAATCTCGTTTGCCGATAAAGGAGTCAAAGGGTCTATAATAAATCAACAGCTTCGTTTTAGCTATTGTGGCAGGTATTATTTACCTATGCGTGGCGGTTGCGACGTATTATAGAAGTTCGGCTTCTGCATTTTTTCCCATACACTTGTGCTTAACAGGCAAACACGCTTCACAGAGGGCCAATATAACCTCTCCTTGGCAAGCTGCGGTCGCACGGCCGAGTGATTCCCAGAAATCTAGTCTTCTGAACTTCAGAAAAGCAGCGACTCCCAACCAGGTATACACTAGAAATGAATTAACCCATGCGGTAAATGTTCGTCATTCCTTCAACGTTCAAAAATCTCTGTACGTTTTGCTGGCTTTCACAACGGACAGGTATCGTTTATTGTGTACACTGTAAATGGTAGAGTGTACACGGCATTTCGCGCAACAAATACGGTGATAATTGAACGTTACGTTGAAGTGCCGGAGCATCTATTCGATCATTTTCAGTCCTGCATGTAAATACCTTTTACTCCCACCTTTTCTTTCTTGATAACAAAAGATTGCTGTCTCTTCTATTTAATTTTAAAATTTGATGGTTCTTACTGTTGGTTTATTTGTATTTTATTTATCAAAATATTGAGCAAAGAATACTTGTCACTAGGAAGTTAATATCTCTTGCCGGCGCAGAATATTGTTTAAATGATATAGCTACTGAGATTTATTTTCAGTAAGTATATTGCTTCTCCATCAAAACAAAACTGAAAACAGAATTTACGACGCCAAGTATTCATAAATAAACTGTAGGAGTTGAATACTCACTAATATTTTTACGAGTGCTCAACAGGACTTCATTACTGAAACCAAGATATTTGTTAGTAATTTAACAAACTTTCGATTTTAATACGCCGTTTAATCTTGTCGACACAGATTTTTTTTCAATCTTGCTCTTTCTTCTCCTTTTAGGCGTAAGTTGAAATCATTTTCTTTAATTTACAAAGCGTCCGCCAAATTATAAAATTTATTGAGGGTAAAAAACGGCAGCCACAAGTTTTGTGAGAGTAATTACTCTCAAGAAGGAGAAAATAACTTAATTTGTGCAGCCAGTAAGACGAGGAAGATCCATTATTTGCTGTCTTTTATATCGCCTCGCATATAAACTGGCGATGCTTCCAATGCATTTACATTTGGAGTGTATGCATATGTTTGTTGAAGTTTCGTTTGACGCCTCTTTTTTAAGCCTACCTAAATTCACGAGTTTCGTTCAGCGCATTACATAGTGGCCAGTACTATTTCGTATAACTACACGGAAATAATGACACCGTACATAACCGTCCTCCCCACAAACAGAAATGGAAAGGTCGGAACATGACAACTTTTTTTATAGAGCAGAAATCGTAAGCCTGCTTAAAACGTTAGGCACATATGCTTATTACTGACAGGCCAGTGTTGGGCACTGCACGGGCCTGGGATGGACCGAAAGGCCAGGCTGGCCGAAGCGTTTCATCGGTGGGCCCATGCCTGGCCCGGGCTCAATGCTGCGGGCCTCAGCCCGACACGGTCTTAAAGCCGTGCGCCCGGGCCGGGCTCGGGCTTGAATTAATGGGACTGGCCGTTAATGTCTGTGCCGTGAAGTGTGGAAAACAGCCTTACAAAAGAATGTTCTGAGTTTGTTTTCACGTGCTACTTGATGTTAGTTGTATCAGTTCTTTTGAAAACATGATTTGCTAGATCTGATAGTCACTGTGCTGTAATAATAATGGCATAACTGTATCATGTTTTACATTTTGGGTATACTTTACCAAAGATGCGATTACAAGGAATGCCGTAGAGGGCAAGGGGTTAAGGCCGACAGCCTCAAGCTCGGCACCTAAGTCTAGGCACAAGAGTGTTTAACATGTGGCACCCATAAAAACTGCGGATGCCGTAGCCGGAAATTGCTTGATTTATTGATTTTAGGGTTTAACGCGCCGACGCAACGCGGGTGGTGAGGCGCGCAGTAGTGGAGGGCTCCGAATTAGTTTTGGCCACCTGGGGGTCTTTAACGTGCGCTGATATCTCGTACACACGAGCATTTTTGCTTTTCGTCTGCATCAGAAAAAGGGCCGCCACGGCCGGGAATCAAACCCGCGTCCTCGTGCTCAGCAGCACAACGCCTTAGCCACTGAGCCACCGTGGCGGGTGGCCGGGAATTGAACTCGTGTGCTAAACAAAGAGCTCCACTTAACAACCACTACAGGTCAGACATTTCGATGCACCAACAAAACTGTGGATTGAAATGTGACGCCCAAAATTTCAGCATACCCGCTTGTGGCCCAGATGGGACAGTGTCAAGAATATGGCCATAAAATGTGATGTGTCTCAGGAGTAAAAATGCAATCTATTCCTATGCCGATGTGACCTATACCGAAGACATGAAAGCTAAAGTATGTGGACCACTTGGAGCTCAATTTTTGCATTTCCCTCCATGACATGTTGTACATACTAGATGTCCGTCTGATTGCCGGCTACGAAGGGAGTCAACCAAATACAAAAAACGAATTTTCTTCTGCATCTAACCCCGGACATGGCACTACACACTCGGGCCCTCCCAAAGGTTGAAAATAAGAGACCTGGCCCGGGCCCGGCCTCGTCTAGTTGTTACGATCCCGGGTCGGTCTCAGGCTTCATAAAGTGGGTTCGAGCAGTGTCCGGACCCTAAAATCAGGTCCGTGCAGTGCTCTGCGCCAGAGAACCACACCCAACACTTTTGTTTTGTGTTTTATGTGAGCAATGAACAACTGCAGGTGCAGTTTCGCGTTGATTTTTGGAAGCCTTGTTCAGATGGTCCAGATATATAGGTAGCATAAGGCTTCGGGAGACAGCTGGAAATTTTGTTCAATGAAAATGTGTTTAAAAATTTACCTAATATTTGGCTAGTATGAGAGATCTATAACCACGCTCATTGTATTGTGTGCAGTTGTTTCCCACCTTGAAACGCGCCGTTAAATCATCTTGTTAGACAGCTATGGAAAATGTATCCGTTATGGTTGCAAAAACAATTGAGACATAACTGTTTTTCTTGAGCCTACTTTAAAACAATTCGCATGCAATTTACATGTCATAATTATATATGGCCGACATAAATTGTCGTACAGATTATACGATGCAGCTGAGAGTTGTGAAGCCCTTATTTAAATTATTTTTGTCTATGCGAGTGTTCCTGTGAGCCATGGTTCCAAACTAGGCGTTTAGAATGACAGATATGTATTATGCTTTTCCCAAAAAGACAAATTTGCCATAGTAATTGTCTCAGAAAGTAAAAAATGCGGCTGTTTGCATCTGAAAGGGAATACGTATGCAGAGATTTTTACGTACAGGGTATCAAGTGCAAATCAGAAAAGAATCACCGGAGACCATATCCCTCCCCTCCACTGCATCACTTGTGTGATCGAAAGGACGACCTAAGGGGAACCCGTGCTGCCTTGCGGACACCCGGTTGAAGATACAAGGGGAATGCATAACAGCCAATAGACGAGCAGAAGGCAAGGAAAAGAGGTGAAGACGAAAGAAAGAAAGGAAACCCACAAGCGCCCAGGCGCCGCCAGTAACATTAAGTCCATCTGGCATCCCTCCTTGGAGATGGCCCACTCCATAGGGCGGAGCGGAGGACCGTACTCAGATATTGGGGATAACAAGGGGCGGGAATGCACAAGACAAGTGGCGCTCCGTGTGCACTGCCTTTCTTCGGCAGACAAGCGGGCTGAAGAGGGACGGTCCCGTGGAAAAACGGACCGTTTCACGGAAAGGCTGAGATGATTTGCACGATACGACGGAGGGAGAGTTGAGAAAGGGAATAAGGGCAGCGACCACATGTGTGGGCTCTCGTGCTGTCCGTGGGCGGCCATCGGTTAGGCACCCTCGTCACGGACCCAATAATGGCGGGTGTAGGTCCGACAGGCCACTTGTGATCGATAGCTGAGGCTCCACTCCGTCTTATTGCCGTTCGCCCTTTCGGCCTGGGATAAGTTCAGCGGGTAAAAAAAAAAGCATTATATTAGGAAAGGGGGTGGGTCAAATGAAAACGATAGGAAGGCCCTTTCAGCGTGAATGACCGACGGACAGCCCGATCTTTCTTTTCACCCTGTTGTTTATGTATTGTTATCTTAGGCTCCCTTCAATTTCTCCATTCCTACACCCTTCCTCTCCAAATTTGGCTTGCCGCTTGGAAATGCCGAGTCGTATCTCCGCGTACGATACAAAAAGCCGTGTGCTCGAAGTCGTATTCAGAAATTGTTTTGAACATCTAGAATTGTTGAAACAATGTTTTGATGATCGCAGTTACAGGTGGGTGAACCAGAAACAGGTAGTGAAAACTGACACAGCCAAAAACACGCCTTAAATGCTACATGAAATATTAGGGCCAGTTTTAGAGTTAATCTTGTGTGCTTCAGCCTTGTTTCCCACAGCGATAGCAGTGCCTACATAAATATATACTTGACATAACTCATGTGGAAAAACACCTCAAATGAGGTAGCATTAAGACGACTGCGAAATCTCCCCTGGGGTATGGGGAGACAATTTTAAAGTAACTCTGTTAATAAAAAAGAAGGGGGGCAATGCTGGAGCAGCATGGTAGTGATGAGGACGGGAGAGGCTTCGCCCGTGCAACGGCAAGAAGGTACTTCCGCGGCAGCAAGCGTGTTTCCTACGGGTACGTGCAGTCATAGACAAATGAAAGGCGAGCGTAAATATAAACCGTAGCATCCCAAAAAGAAAAACACACTGGTTGTGGAGGCAGAATAATGGTGGCCTTCGGTATATTTGGAAATTCACATTTCCCAACTTTTTTACCTTAATTAAGCAACGCGTAGAGTTGACTTGCATGAAAAGAAATCGGAAGAAATGGAAAGAAATTTGTGTGTTCTGGTTCACAATTTTGTAATCATGTTTCATGTGTCTATGACTACCTCGAGGTACGTGCCATATGCGTAGAACGTTATGTTACCCGCAATAAGCATTCGCTGTTTTTCTACAGGCTTTTTGAAAGCAGACAGAAACAATCTTGGGACGAGGAAAGGCGCTCAATATTGGCGTTTATTTTGAACGCTATAGACGGGTAAATTTTATGGTCTTTGGCTCCAAAGAGCAAATAAAACAAACAGACCACCTCCGCGGTAAGCTTAAACAGCGAAATGGCGCTTTAGCAAACGTAGTGAGTCATGCCGAACAGAACAATAAAATTGCCTTCAGACCGCTTCCAACCTAAAACCCGTTTGCAATACAGGCAAACCCGATTGTAACGAACCCGGATAGAGCGAATTGTGCTATATATCGAACAAAAATAAATCAGTTACGGAAATACATGCGAAACATATTGCCGCGAACCATGTACGGGTTTGTTTATTTATTGATTGTTTTTACTGCCTGGCTCTGTTATCTATGTCCCAAGCGAAGCGCGTGTTCTATTCTTTATTTTTATGCCGCACAGGCTATCTCATTTAGATATGGAGACTCTTTCGCCCTAACGTCACTATCGTAGAATTATCTTCCTTGATCTACAGTGTTCTGCATGGGAATCGACGGTTAGAGAACTACACGCGCCGAAAGATAAAAAGCCTGCAGAGCAGACGCCGCGGTGTTAGACTCGCCGACGCTCGTTAGCGCATGTAACTTTTGTTGACTGCTGCTTCGCCGCCTGTGTATTCTTTGAGTTGTGAGGGGAGCACAAGGTCGCTCCAATAAACTTGTTTTTCTTTAAGACAACTGCGTCGTCTTTGGCTTCGTGACAATATTGCTTATAACGAAGTTCACATCTGATGTATCCAACTCGGCGTGCCTAGAATGGCCGGCAAAATGCATGGTCTCGGAGCGGTGACTGACATGTTGATTGGCCGCGACCACTGAGCAGAGGCCGCGACTGTGATATTGCGCCTCGCATGGAGCAACATGACGCCCGACACTTTCCGTAACTGTTTCCGACGTGCGGAACTCCCGACGCAACCCGCCCTATCAGTGAGTCCGGACCAAGCCCGCCCCTCTCCAAACTTCCCCATGCTGTGCCGAAAGGAGTGTCCTTCGAAGATTTCCTGAGTGTGGACGACGATGTTGCCGTCACTGTAAGCCCCTCGGACGCGGGCACCGTCAGCAGCACCGTCATAATGCTGATGAAAAGCACCGTGGAGGCGGAGGATGTCGCGAGTGAAAGCCGTTAGACGCTTAATGAAGTGCTTTCGACAGTCGATGTCATCCGCTAATATTTTTTCGATATTGAATGACACGGACTTGAACTGGTGCAAACAATGTCTCATGTAAATAATCCTGTGCTAGTTGAGAATGCCAAAAGGAAAGGGAAAACAAAAATCACCGCTTTTTTGGGAAGTAGGCAATCAGGGCGGCAAGCAGCTTTATTATTTGCAATAATTGGATTGTCTTGTGTATGGTAATGGCATACTTTATTTGTTAGTTTCTGCTGACAGGGATAGCAAGGGATTCCCGCATATTGCGATCTCGTAATAATAAAATTGTTATAGGCGGGCTCAGCTATATCGAACTATTGGATATATCGAACTAATCGTGGCGCCTATTGCTGCTCACTATGACCGGGTTTGACTGTAGCTCTAAATGAAAAGAGCATGCACAAAGCAATTAGACGTTATTGCACAAGACTGCGTACACAACCTTCTCACCGCTTTGTCCGTTTTGTTTGTTTAGGGGTATAGCTAAACGGTGGATTGTCGTGTTGAGAGCGGACATCGAAGTCGGTGTGCTTGGTCCTTAGCCTGCGACATGAAATAACGAACAGTATTTTTTATAAGATAATGGGGAAAGGTACAGGCCTCGTTCATACCCTCCTTTCACCGATCGCAAAAATATCGCTAGGCTTACCCCCTCCGTCTTCCTGTAAAGGCCAGTGCTAGAATATATGGTGGTTACGTGATAATGAGGGCATGTTATTTGCACTGAAAGTCAAAACACAGAATAAAAGAATCACGTGTCTAGCCTTTATCCTGTGCATTGTTGTTTTGTGTTCTGACCTTCAACAGTAATGCGTCTTTATTATGACCAGTATACAGGATCCCTAGCTATGAAAACAATGCGTAGACCCTGTGAATACTTCTGGAGCAGAAACTTGGCACTTACTAAACGCCTTGAACGGAGACTTTGGTAAGCCCGACCAGCCATGGAAGAGGAATGATAGGAGTAACGGTTAGGCACAGCAACTCTGGTGAAAGACAAAGCCTAGCCCAAACTAGTTTATTTTTCATTTTGAATAATTTATTTATTTATTTGTTTATTTATTTATTTGTTTGTTTGTTTGTTTGTTTGTTTGTTTGTTTGTTTGTTTGTTTGTTTGTTTATTATACTCTTAGCCTGTGAGGGCCAATATGTTGAAAGAACTGGAGTTGGCTGGGACATGTAACGCAAACAACTGACAATCGGCGTACTGCCGAGGTAACAAAAATTGCTACCGACAGACGCTACTGGAAGTATAATACCGGTGACTGAATGGAGGAATTGGATAAAGAAATTCGGCGGCGAAAAATGGATTCTGACACAGTGGCCGATAGGATTGAAAGTTGGTAGTCGACTGAGGAGGGTTTGTCTCTGTTAAGTCATTACCATATTTTTACGCCCTCTGCCCTAAAAAAGTGAATGTGCGCTCACGCACACACGCACACGCGCACGCACGCCCAAATCTGGTGATCTTTGAGACAGAAGCATAATTAATACTTGTACAGAAGTCAACCAAGAGATAGTGCTCGCCGTTCTCACTCCTTAATTCGTAGGACGTGTTGTATTATTCGTGTTTCGCACTAGTTATTACTGCACTTGACACGAACGTGGGCGACGAAATGCCACCGTAATAAAGTTTCCCAGTTTATGCGCCCAACCCGACGACAATGATGCTTAAAGAGCATCACCAAACAATAGACAATGAGCGGTGCAACTACGGGAAACTTATTAAGAGGCAGCCCTGGGATCAATGAGTATGCGGGCCTCCCACTCACTTCTCATAGCTGTGCACGAAGGCTGTGTTTCATTTCTCTGTCCGTCCAGGGCCGGGCTCGGGAACTCATCGGTTAATCCCTCTTCTGCACCTCGGCCATCGGTTAATCCCTGTTCTGCACCTCGCGAGGAAGCAGAACGGACAGAATTTTTTACAATATTATGGAGAAAGGTACAGGCCTCAGTCAGCCTCGTTTCACCGATGACAAAAATATCGCTAGGCGCCCCGCTCTGTGTAATATTGAGTTTACGTAGTCATATATCTAATCAAGAACGACAAGGAAAGCTAATGAGACAATTTCATAGGGCATTTAATATTTCTTAAGCAGATGTACATTAAAAAAAAAGTGGGGAGTAAACATCGTCATCGGGTGGGATCCGAAGCCACGACCTCCAGAATACGCGTCTGGTTGCGATGACCACTACGCTAACGGCGGGGATGTGCTCCCCTCCACTTTCACAGTCCGTGCTTCCGGTGGGTCCCCACCAGTGGTACTAACGATTCCTGCTGAGCGTTTTCCACTATTCCGTGTACTCGGTTGCTCCTGCCTTCGCGGTATACACTATCGGTAGTTTGTTTGGCGCCTCGATGTTCCTTACGGCTGCTGTGGATTCGCGGCGGCAAACCTAATATTGTCCCATTTGCTGTCTTACTCCAGCCCACTCTGTCGCTCACAGGAACAAGTCTTTAGGCTGCTCTGGGACTCAGGCCCAGGAGATCACTCCGGCCCTACCAGCCCGTACTCATCATGGAGAGTTTAGCCGGTTGCTGTACTAATTCCGTCTTCCTTCGTTTGCTTCACAAGATCAAGACCACACTTTCCGGACCGACCACAGCTCCCTCGAGTGTCTGTTAGAGACCTGGCCAACATCAGGCCTCCACGTAGGACCTGATTTTCCGGACAAGGAACCTCCGCGTCGGTGACCAGGCGCACGTTCCCCGCGCCTAGCTTCCTCGTATTTCACAGGGAAGCTTTCACCGCAATTTCGATCGAACTACCATTCCAACACCAATCTTGATAGCCACCCAGGCTTTCCGTGGCTGCTTCCGAATCGCGCATCGTTTTCTTGGAAGGCACTTGCCTTCAAAGTACCCGGAATTTGCGGAAGCACCCATGGGGCGTTGAATACCCCTAGAGTGGGTCCTGGTCGCCCACTCACCGTTCTCATTGCGACTGGCCAAAACAAGGCAGCCTAAACCGCCATTGCTTAGGCAGCAGGGGCGGCCACGTGGAGTCTGACAGTCAGATTGTCCCCCTGCTGTTTGTTCAGAAAGTATACCGCACACTGATTGAGATGTAGTGCTGGAAAGTCGGCTTTCGTCCCAATATCCCTAGACTGGCGGCCGTACCCTTGGCCATAAGACAGAGATTCATGCTTAGGGTAAGACACACTTACAATCTCTAGAGGCCGGTTTTAGTTTCTTGACTAAACCAACCATTCCTTCGCTTCCACTTTGCTACCATCGTTGATATCTCATTTGAATTCCTTTTGTTCTCAGTGACCTCACATCTGACGTGGCTATCCTACAGTTGTGCTTTACCGAAAATCTAGCAAATACGGTATTTTTTCATCACCCTCATCGGCCACGATGCGTCATCATAAGGAGGTCTCTTGAAAAGCGTTTCGCGGGCACCGGGATTGCGTCATCAAAGGTTCTCTCCTTCTCCTTTCTTTCCTCATCTTCTTTTTTTCCCTTTCTCGCAATTTCCAAAAGAGAAAGGTTATCACTGTATTTTGTGTTTACTTCAGCCGTCTACACAAACGAAAGAATAATATATACCGTCACGGAAAGGTCCATGTAGCGTCCTACATTCTGAAGCTGAAATCTTATTCAATAAAATTGAAAAAAAAAAACAGTCAAGCGTAATTACGACTAGATAAACCTTAGCGCAAGTTGTAAACACCGCCAGTATTTTCTCGGTGACGTGCAGGGTTAATATTTTCCTGTCTCTCGTGTACCTGGCGGATATTTGAAATTTGGCAGTTTCGGAAATTACATGTCACCCCATCTAGGAGGGTCCGGATTTCACCTGTCAGGTACAATCACGCTAAGGGCAGTGATCCCACCGCGAACGCCTGCTCAAGCATGGTTGCGGTAAAAGCGCAGGCTAGAGGTATGAATAATCATCCGACTTCACTGCGTTTTCACAACTTCCATGGCTGAAAACGTACGAAGGTGTCGACGGTGGGCTGAAGACAGCGAATGTATTTAAACAGATTGAGTTCGAAGTATCAAAATAAAGGTTAAGCTATACAAACTGAATTCAGCGGTGCCCTGGCTGCTTGAACATGCGTCGCATCGTTCAAAATAAAATGCCCGTACCGAACCCTTGTGGGGTTTATATCGACATTTTTTTATGCCTATAACCTTGTTCGCTGCGCGGATAAACATGTTTTAGAGCTATGCCGCAATACAAAGTTTCCGCTTGTTACTGGCATTTACTGCATTCTGGGCGCGCGAAGTTTGGAGACGCGCCAATGGTTACAGATAAAGAAACGTTCCAGAAAGATACGAGTGTTCTCACTTCGTTTAGAACACTGAAAGCGACGGCTACACTGGCTGGATTACACCAATAAAGTATAACGACTATATTAAATTCATATTCAAACCAATGTATACGCCAGTTCTTTATCAATCTATAAAATAACCCTCACCGATCAAAATATTCGGATGTATTTTTTTTATTCCAAACGCCCCGAATTCTAACGCTTTGAATGCTATTTTAAACTGTACTTTTATCGTTTGTAAACATGGTCGTCTGGGACGCAATTGGCGTTTCTAAATACTTTTGATTTTCGAGAGTATACCGCATATTTTTCTTTCCTACTGTAGCCCTTTAACACGATAGAGACCCTGCATGTGGCAAAATAGGGATCAAACTTATGATCACGCTTGGTTAAGGCTGCGTAAGGCAATAACATAACTCTAAGAATGATTCGCTATCTTTCTGCTCAGGGTCAGTAGCGACCCTGAGTCTCAGGTACATAATCCTCAACAATATCCCGTAAATGGTTAAAGCTGCAAACTTCCGGAACTGAAAAGGACAAAAAAAACGTAACAGTGCGTGCCAAGGAAACGCCATGCAGTACAAAGAGAACAGGAAATTCAAAGCTGCCCGCACATATCGCTCGAATGTAAGGGGAAAAACCAGGTCCCTTCCCGAACTTCTAATATCGCACAGCAGGGGAGTGGTTTAAGCCTCACGGGTGACGATAAAAGGATACTGGCTGTTTCATAACACGCTATTATCGTTTTTCCCTTCTTAGACGACGCAGTCGAACACATACTATAACTGCCACTCGTAAATAAAACAAGGACAACAGAGTGATGAGGAAAAAGTTCGGAACAGGCTATAAGTGCGGCATAAATCAATTACCATGGGTAGGGCCCTGGTAGGAGGGCGCAGGTTCGTAGGGCCGACTGCGATGCTGTCCTGGAAAGGAGAAAGACGGGGGAAGAAGGCGACAGAAGGGGAATGTGTTGGCGGACCAGCGCGAGGCATTAATATGGGAAGTCATCGGTGTAAGATCAACAGTGGGATGAGAAAAGGGAAGAGGGCCGGGAGCGGTTAGGTCCAAGGGGCTGTGTCCACGTAATGAGCTTCGGTCATGACAACGAGTCCCGGACGGGCATAGCCAGACCGCCAGGATGATGCGGGTCCCACGTACAAACATATACCGCGAAAAACGTGGCACGAAAAAATTTGCCACACACAAAAAAGCGCGCGAAGATGGTGGGAAAAGGCAAAAGCGTTGGCGCTCCGGCCGGGAGGAAATATGTGAGAAAAAGGAGCGAAATATGATGGCCCGTGGGAAAGCGGGGTGGCAGGTAGGTGCTCATGAAGGGGTGTAGGTTAGATGATAAAGGTCGATATTTCCGCAAGGAAGTCAATGAATTACGTGGGAAAGTAAAAACAAGAACGGACAGCAGCGGGCCATGAACATTGATTAAAGAGCGCCCTTGTTACTTTCGGTTTTAGTGACGCCCCGTCAGTTGATTAATGTTATTTGCACCCCGCCACGATGGTAGTAGCCTTGTCGATTGAAGAGCGTGAAGATGTTACTTGGTGAAAAGAGGCAACAGCAGGATGTTACGATAGCCTTCCCCCGTCTCCTTTGGCTAGATTTTTCAAAAGCAGTTCTATCCATGCACTTTGTTCATGCAACTGGAGTTCCCGACTGGACAATATCGCTCGCGAAAGTGCCGTGAGCGCAACCATGTTGTTAGTGTCTGAAGAAGCAGTTTTTGTGTCTTTACGTGCAACTTATCGATGCTGTCCTAGTTCATCCGCAGCGCGTGTTTTATGGTTTGTTCAATCACGCTTGCCTGACTACTCCGCGGACCAAAAAATTATCCCTGCCTTGTTAACGCTTTTAAATGCACTGCAATATTTTGTACTCCCCGTGGTGCCTCAAGAGCTAAGACGTTGTTGCTCGCTGACCTCCAGGCGAGGTGGACATTTTTGTGAAGCAGATAGAAATGAAAAACACCCTTGTGTCAATATTCATTAAGACATTAAACGCCGTAGGAGGTCTAATAAATATCAAGCACTCCACAGTGACCCGCCTCACACCCCAGGGGTAGCGTCAGCGACTGAAACCGAATTTTAGCATATTGAATACTTCGCAAACAGCGATAGAAGGGTGTCGGGAAAGATAAAGGCAAAATCAAGCATTATCAGTGCCCGGCCATGCGTTCGGAACCTATCAGCCAGGCTCCAGAAAACACGCTAGTGTTCGACTCTGTCTCGCCCTCCACCCCGAAAGTAATCGAATGAAGAGAAAAGAGATGCCCTAGTAACAACGGTTCCTATATTTGCATCGTACCAGATAATCCCCAAGAAAGTAAACGCACAAACACACATGGGTTCTCTTCCTTTCTTTCGAGCCTCACGCCATGGCGACAACTCACACACGCACGCACAAAACAGTGAGTGCTAAGGTTAGTATAACTTCCGCGCAATGCGCAGAAATATGTTTGTGTTACCTCTGCCGAAGCGGCCGTCTGCTAATGGAGCTGCGGAATCCCATAAAAAAAATTCCCGCGCCTTCCCGCGAGGGGAACAGGAGTAAATGCAGAGCATTGGGGCCTCAGTACTGATTGAAGGCAGTGTTGCTTCCATCGCTTCTTCCGTGATGCTGGAGTAGCAGACACGAGTAAACATGGGCACGAGCGTCAACCAAGGAAGGAAGGAGCAACGCAGTGACTGAAACACGAGCGACCGCTAGCCGCTATATTTGCAGCGCGGGCAGTAGATGGAGAGCAGTACGGGGGGAGAGCGCGCGTGCGCAAGCAGCGCGCGCCCTTCCACGCCCCACCGCGCTGCTACCACGCACCTGTTACGCCGAGACCGCGACGGAGCGAACGGGCTGACTACGACGCATGCGCGCGCCAGCTGCTGTTGAGAGAGAGGAGGGAAGGAGAGGCGCACCTGCTGCGTACGGGGAACTGTTGACACCGTCCGACGCAGGAACAGGCGAGGCTAAGAAATGCTCTGCATTTAAAAGATAAAAAGGAAAAGGCGGGTACACAAACGAACGGAGGGTGCATCTGGGAGGCCTGATAAATGAATGCCACCGTTACTTGTTCGCTTTACGGCTTTTACGGCTTTACGGCTTTTAGCGTACATCACCCGTTATCACGACCGCTGGATGCCCGTTGTGCAAGTCTAAGCGCCCCTGTTGCATTTCGTTGCGCTAAAAACAACTCCAAGCGCCGTGTTGATCCGGGAAGCCCGAAAAAAAAATGAATGGGTGTTTTATTTCCGAACACCCGACTTCTCCGATCCGAGCATACCAAAAAAAAAAATGTAAACGGAAACAACGATAAACAAGCAGGCTGCCAGTGGGTGCAAGTTTCGGAAATAAATAACCTAGAGCCACTAAACAAGCTACGATCTAGTGGCTCTAGAATAACCATAGACGAAAAATTATATATTTTTTGAGTAACATATACTAGATTGCTAAGTTGTGTGCTTATTAGGGAATGAGCTGAAGTGTTTCGTTGTGGTATTTATTTTTATAATATATTTATTTATTTATTTATTTATTTATTTATTTATTTATTTATTTATTTATTTGCAGTACCCTTGGGGCCATAAAGAATTTAAGAGTTGCTAGGTTACATACAGTAAAGTAATGATAAACTCTAAAATAAAAAAGGGTACAGCAATGGCTTCTAAATATAGAACCATAGCTGATGCAATGTAAGGCAAGTGGGAGGATAACAAATGGGCTTTTAATTATACAATATTCGCTCATGTGTGCAACAGGACATGAACGCAGAGATACCGTATAAATATAGGATGTTAGCTTTTGTGTTCTGAAATGACTCATCTTAAATAATGGCAGCGGTTGATGCAGGAAGGCGGTTCCATTCGACTGAAGTATTGGGCATCAAAGATTGAAAAAAAAATGCATTTGTTCTTCACAATGATATTCCAACTAAATTAGCCTGATCCTAGCGGGGCGATATAAAGTGCGGAGGAAAAATGAGCTGATGACGCAGTTGTGGGTGATAAAATATTTGATGGAAGAGACAGAGACGGAAACGTTTTCGCCGAAAAGATAATGGAAACAGTTGGTGGCTACATACACCAAAGTTATGCTAGCATTGTGATTAAAGTTTCAAAGATCAAATCGTGCCGAGTTATTTTGCAGCATTTCTAGTGATTGAGTTGTGTACCGTAACGTGGTTCTCACACTGATGCGTACTCGAACTTGCGACGAAATAATGTTTTGTATATCTGTAATTAAAGGTTAAAGGGATGGAGCGGATTTTGAAAAGTTGCTTTGGTGGTACCCTAACGTGCGGGTATCATTGGCAATTGCATACTCGGTGCGCGTAGTCCATGTCAGATCGGCTGAAATGCGAACACCAATGTATTTATAAGGTGACACATGATCTAAACAGGAGTTGTCGCTAAAGTAAGTAGGTAACTGGCGAGCTGTTCTGGCGAAACGTAAGTGTTTACATTTGTTAGCGTTCAGTTCCATGAGTTAAGTTTCGAATAAGGAAAAAAAATACAATTACAATCGGATTGCAAAGCAATGCTAGCAATGCAACTGACCATTAGTATGACCATGACTAGCAATGCAACTATGCAAAAAATCGGCCGTGTATCTGCATCGTTTACTGCAAATGTCGACAAAAGTGGAGAGTTTTTCTTTGACATATACCGAATAAATGCCTGCCTTCGTTTTTCCCACTCACCTCTGATGCTGTTCCTCTCCCGTCGCCTTTCTCCCAAGGTAAACACGCTAGACGTTTGCTCAAGTCAATTTAAAGTTACCGTGTTTCACTGCACCAGGCTGGGTGCCTGGATGCCAACGCTGCCGTACGGCGGAGACGCGAGTGTCTTTCACCACGTGCGTTTCACCCCGTTGTCTTTCTCCACGTGCGTTCCAAGCGGAACGTGGAACCCATCTAGGGGAAACTTTTGTAACTATTGCCATTTGATTTCTTAAAATGCAGCCAGAAGCTTTTGTGGCGCGGGCTACAGCTGGCGACGGAGTGATCTTTTTTTCTGCAGAGCATGTAGAATTTGCTATTGCAAAAATCAAGCATCCATGAAGTTTTTTATAAAGGAATACTGGAATTACCATTTATGTATTGTTTTTTTTTTGCCTCATGTTTGCGCAATGTATTGTTCTTGTTAAACAATGCTGACAAGTATGAGCATTGCCACCGGACTTTGACGTTTAGATTTCGCGGTGGGTATATAAAGCTATTGTGCAATTACTGTTTCACTTTGGCTGGCTGGCTGAATCGAGTCACAGACAGACAGACATACAGACAGACCCTAATGTCTGCGTGTAAGTAGCCAAAGAAAGACTATCCTCTTTAATAAACTGTGCTTTGTTCGGCAATGCTCACCAACAAAAACTTCGACATTGAAGTCTTGCGGATGAGTGCAAGCTTCCCTGAATTTTTTGGAATCTATCTTGTATGTTCGTTGGAGTGCCATCCTACAAATAGATGCTATTTTCGTGTGCACAGCCAGACAGAAGTACTGCTGCAGGGACCAATTAATGACCGCATACTATACGCGCAGGGAAAAAGAACAGGAGCAAGGGGCGGGCAGATTTGTTAGAAGTTTTTGTAATCATCAAAATCATACTTGGTCGTAGTAACAGTGCGGAATTAGGGTCCAAGAGCCGACTTTTCGCGTTCAAACTTGTACTCTCTATCATCATCGTCTCTTCTTTTCGGGGCACGCATAACTAGGCTCACGAGCTCCGCGATTTTTTCTGACTTTGCCTACTAATAAAAGAAAACTAGGGTTTCTATGGACCACATTGTTGGGTGTCTGCCAACTTTACCAAAAAAAGAAACAAACCAGTCGGTATCGGATTATTTCAACGCTTATCCGTCCATTCAGAGAGAGATTATTGTTATTCACCGAAGTAATAATGGTTAGAAGGAAAAACGGCCAACATGTTAACAACGACCCCCACCGTACCCGAAGTTTTCGAAGATGACTCCTCCAATCAGAGCGAGGCGGCCAAGCTGGGGCATCACGTTTCTCACTGGGAGTTCGCTCACTCGGTGAGTCCTGGAGTTACCAGGCATTCGCCATTAGCGCCGCTACTTTCGTTTCCTTACCATTAATCTGCAAGCTCTTTCCGCGTCAGCCACCGGTGTAAACGGTACAGTTCACGCAGCCAGCAACTCATGGCCAATTGAAGACAACGCTTACGTGCAGGAACTGAAGGTAGAAAAATGCCCCATTTTCATTCAAAAACGGGCGAAGGAGTCGGCATCGTTGGTGTGTTTTTTATTTCCGTTTTTGCAGCGGTTTTAAGTGTGGATGTATCATCACATGCGGATTTGCAGACTCCGTGGCTAGAGCCATTGCCGCTGCACTGTCCTTTGTATGTCAATGGCACACACAAAAATGAATTGAAGCGCCCAAGCTAAACCTGGGATATGAAGTTCGCCTTAGTGGAGGGTTGTGGATTAATTTGGACTTCCTGGGGATCTTTAACGTGCATCGATATCTCGACACATGGGCGTTCTTGTTTTCGCCTCTATCTGAAAAGTGGCCGCAGTGGCGGGGATGGAACTTGCCTCCTTTGAATAAGCTGTACAACAGTTTTGCCACTGAGCCACGGTGGCGGGTAACAGCCCACGTGTGCGTTCGATTTGTTATTGGTGCTAGATAATTCAAGGCCTGTATTTGTGCGGTGCTTACTGTGAGTACAGAAATTACGGAACAGAAGCAGGCTGTTAACTAGGGCGAGCTGGTAGAGATTCATTTTTAGGCACTCTAAGCAAAAGACAGGACCACCGAGATCAAAATAAGCAGGCTGAGCACCCGTCTTTCGCGCTTCAGTAGCTGGCGACTTGTTTAAGAGTGAACACACTACGAGATACCAATGTTGATTTTGCTTCTGTCTGTGTGAAGCTAGTGAAAAAAAATGACAGACCGTTTGGCTGCGCCATACACGCGATATCGTGCGAAAGTAGGATGGATAAATTATTATACAACATTATGCAATACACCCAGCGCGTATACAGTCAAACCCGATTACAACGAACCCGGGTAGAGCGAATTATGCTATATATCGAACGAAAGCAAATCCGTTACGAAACTGCATATGAAACACATTCTTTATAACAAAGTTCACATCTGATATATCGAACTCGGCACGCCTAGAAGTGCCGCCGAAATGCAGGGTCTCGTACTGGCGATTCCGATGTGCGTGACTCTTTTCTTAACTGATTCCGACGCGCAGTATTCACGACGGAACCCGGCCAGTCAGCGAGTCCGGACCAAGACTGCAGCATCGGCCAACCGCGCAAAAAGCTCGCCATAGTTGCCGATGCTTTACCGAACGGAATGTCCTTCGAGGATTTCCGGAGTGTCGACGACGACTTTTCCGTCCATGTTAACCCCTCGGGCTGAGATATCGTCGCCGATGTCATGGCAGCTGGTGCTGCTGAAAGCACCGAAGAGCTAGGCTGCGGATATTGCGAGGGGAAGCCGTCCGACGCCAAATAAATGTTTCTCTCTCTCTCTCTCTCTCTCTCTCTCTCTCTCTTAATGAAGCGCTTCACCCTTCGGTGTGCTCCGCCAATATTGCTTCCATATTGAAGGACACGGACTTAAACTGGCGCAAACGATGTTTCGTGTAGAGAATGCTGTGCTAGGTGATCCCGCCCAAACGAAAGTGACAACCAAAATCCCCAATTTTTGGCGAAGTAGGCAGTTAAGGCGGAAACTAGCTTTACTGCTTGCAATAAATGGATTGTTTTGCTAAAGGTAATGGTATACTTTATGTGTTCGTTTCTCTATGCGGGAGTGGCGGGGTGATGAGGGGGTTCCGTGTATTACAAACTTGTAACAAAAGATTCGTTATAGACAGGTTCGGCTATATCGAATCTTTGGATATATCCAACTAATCGCGGCGCATATTGCAGTTCGCTATAACTGGGTTTAACTGTATAGTTTTACGTAGCCATTTGCTACGTAGGCTGCACAGTTCGCCTTCAGTATTAAGAATACGGGCAGCGGTTTCTTGTAGTCGATATTCCTGTGCTTGCACTCCAAGTAATTGATTTATTTCATCCTTTTGTTTCTTGATTTTCTTAAAGGTTCTTTCCATTTAAAACCGCAAAAAGTGGGATCCCTCTAGATACCGTTTTGTAGCGGTCCCCGCCATGACACAACGACGCACCGCTTACGCGCCTGCACGCCAGTATACAGCACAAAGAGAACAATTTGAGTCATAAAGTATCGCGTGAAGAGTAAGGCCCGCTGGAAGCACCGTATACGTGTGGTCTTACCCTCCACCTCTTGCAGAGTTCTGAGAAACCGCGGGGCCCACCCCTTGCTGCCTCACCGAACATAGCGTGCGCGGGGGCGAGTTCGTGACCACTCGAGCGCGGTTCGTTTAGCGCACTGGTCACCTACCGGCCAAAGCGTCGTCCATTCTGGCGCCCTGGGGCCCAATGGCTTTGAGAGCGATCGGCTGCGAAAATAGAGCCAACTTGCGGTGCCGCCGTGGAAGGGTCACGCCCGCCGGTGACTTGGGAGGCTCGCCTTCGCTGCTCTGTTATTTCGGGGCGGACTGCCTCAATGACGATTTAACTCTTCGGACGCACAGCTCAGCCATCAGTTACTCGTTGTCGCCGAGTCAACACCGAAAGGGAGATTGTACCATGGCGCTCTCACCTGAGAAAGGCGTCGTTGGCGCGATAACTGGCGCACATTCGTTCTTGGAGGGAGGGGGAGGGGGAAGTGGAGGCAAGTAAAGGGTGCGAAAAGAAATTTAGGTGGAGCCCGGCCTGCGGGATAATTTTTACGACTAGGGATATTTCCTGGCAACTGTTTTTATAGTTAAGAACGTAAAGTGGGGCTAGTTTGTTATACGATACTGTGTACATTGTACTAGCGCAAAAGACGGATAACTCGAGTAAGAAAATCCCAGGACGAACAAAGAGCTTCAGGCTTTGCGTAGCATTTGTTTTAGGGTGGCGCTTAAAGTCATTTTCCAGCCAGATTAGGCCCATTCGTTTTAATTTTCTATCGAGCCCGAGGGTGGATGAGTATTTCTGAACTTTCAATGACATGGAGAGGAACGTTTGCTGCGAATATATATATATATATATATATATATATATATATATATATATATATATATAGATATATATATATATATATATATATATATATATATATATATATATATATATATATATATATATATATATACACGAACACAGTCATCATGTCTTATTAATGTGGACACAACGCAATATGGACGAAATTTTGGGCGACCAGTCTCTCGCAATGCAATTCTGCCCCGTTAGTATAGAAACCCATTGTTCGGGCTATGGACAGCTATTTTGGGGACAAAACGGATAAAGACAACCGATTTTGTCTTATTAGGGAGACGGGTCCAAAAAGCAAACGATAGAAAAAATGACTGGTGAACCCAGAGGCCCAGCGCGTACCAGGATTTCAGTGGTGTCCGAAGCCTGCAAAGCCGAAACATGCACCTACCTCGCAACGCCCTTCCTCCAGTACCATCGAATTAGATCGATAACATTACGGATCAACGAACCCTGTAAAGTAGCGACGACAGGGTGACAATCATTTCCTACCAAACAAGATTGCCCGGTGAGGCATACGCCGGAAAGAGCAAGTCCTGAGGGTTAGGACACAATAACATGACGATAATAGTTCGTCCCAATATTCGCTGCACGAACCTGTACCTTGAACAGGACGGACACGCAAAACGCGCACTTCAAGTAGCCGACGTGATGTGCTTTCTGGACAGTACAGTATGATCGAAGGTATCAGTGCAAATATACCCCTCCTCGTATTTCGGCTGAATAAACCGCGTTTTTTTTTTCTGGGACGATTATTCCTTAATGTTTGTGTCCTTGACCTTGATTCGTTATTGCCGACGACTGACATTATGGACAATATTGCCTAGCGCATTGTTGGGAATAAGCCCGTTCACTACTCTCCAACTCATGCTGCACCCCCGCCCGACATTGCCTTCCCTAGACCACGGCCGCTCGAGCGGCCGTGCCTAGACACACGCTCCTGAGCTTTCAGAGCGAAGCATAATATTTTCCCAGCTACGTTGTTGCCACGGGTCGCCACGGTTGTAGCATCCATAGGCCGCCAAAGCAAGCAACAGCGCGTGGGCATACAAACCGCGGCGCGAAGGAGGCAATGCATTGTGGGAGAGAGGCAATATTGCGTTCGCAAGCTCCCCGCCGTGTTTCATCCGGTAACACGGACGGGAGCGAAGCGCAGGCAGATTAGCTCTTCTAGACCCAACCTTTCTGGGTGTCTCGCGGCACCCGAATAATCGTCGCTCGTTTCGCTATAATCACGCCCTCGGACGCACATAAACGGCCCAAACCGTGCTTTGTGTCCTTTAGGCTTGTATCCTCTAGCAGCGCGTGCGAAACCCCGCTTCGTCGGCGGCCCTGTCGGCTTGTGCGCATTCAGGCGCAATGTAAACGTAACAAGCCCGAGTTAGTAGGAAGATTGGGGGTAGTCCGAATCGGCTTTGATGGGGCACTACACGTGTTATTCACTGCGCTTAAGGGTGCTGCGGGGAAGCACCGAGGCGCCGTGAAGTAATTTTGTTTCGGCGCTCCGCGGTGGTTCCCTGCGCGGAAGGTCTTAGCGAATGCTTTACCAGGTGAAAGGCGGGAGTTAGTCATCGTGCCGGCTAAGGCTGCCTAAAGTTAATAAGTAGATGTCAGCTATCCTGGATCCCTGACTTTCGTCAAAACCTGAGATCTTTTTGATGCAAGAACCTGACATCACCCATTAAGAAAAAAGTCCAGTGTTGGCGATGCCCGGTCTATAGAGTGGCTCTTAAACTTATTTCAGCCACAACGCCATCTACATCCCGTGCGTAAGAAAGAACGCAAAGAAAAGAAGTTCACCAATTTGCTAAGACGCGCAACATGGCTACGAACTCAACACTAAGAAAGAAGCGCGTAGTTCAACGAGAAACTGTGAACTGACCGATTGACAACAAAATACGCAGTAATTATTTTCTATGTACAATGCGCGTGCGGTCACTAGCAGCACTGGAATTGCTCACTTAGCCTGGTTCGCGCCAGCAGAGCCATGCATGCGAAAGGATGTTTTGCGGGAGCGTGCTTTGCTGCCGTCCTAATTTCTAATTTTTTTTACTGTTCATGCAGGCCTGAATAGGTTTTCAACACACGCTTGTGTGTCGAAGGAAGTAACGCATTTACTACAACTAGCTTACGCCAGCTTGGAGTACCGAACTCTGGTGGCGTTGAGAATGCACGTCGGAGGCCCTGCGTTTGACTCCCATCCAGACCCAAATCTACCTCCTTTTGTTCTCAAGTCACCTACTTTATGTTTGTTGTCTTTGTGCCATCGCCCATTTTGTAGGCCGATCCTCATTTACGCGGGACACCGGACGTTCGACATACCAAGTCCTCTAAGGCTCACATATTAAAAAGGAATTCTTGTCTTTTCCAGATAAGTAGGCAAACTAGTAAACCATCATTAGTCGTCACATACTGCGGGTTAAATGACAGGACAAGAGCTTAACAGCCAGATGAAAATTTAAGATTCCGTTAAATAGGCTAGAAGCATAGAGGGACCAGGAGTATAACAATGAGTTTGACATTTCGCTAAGTTGAGCTATTTATTTGGTAGCCTCTAAAGAAACCCGAAAAACGGACATCAATTTTTAGCCCCCTATTTTCTCTTTAGAGGCTCACATCAAAGAAATGACTCAGCGTTCCACTGCTTCCGCTCTAAAGAACGCGTCTCCGCTGACAGAAGTCTCACCACTCGAATGTGCTCGACCCGTAAAAACAGCTGCCTGGCAACGCGTGATGACAAGCTCACCTCATCAGCATTGCAGAGAAGGTACGTTGGGAGGGAACAATGGCAGCCTGGGCGGTCGTCTTGGTTACTTTTTTCTTCCTGGTTATTTTTAACTTTTCTAGCGCCTTTGACAGAGAGTGGGGGTAGCATGACAACCAACTCTTTCGCCTCTTCTTCATGCTCTAGTGCAACCTTTTTAAAGATTTTTTTTCTCACAAAGTATTTCACACTTACAAGAAAACACCTATTTTGCGAGAGACATATGCGCATCTATATTGTAACTTTGTGCTCCTTCTGCGTACTTCTATTGGCTGTTTAATCCCCTTTATCTATGCTTTCTATTGAGCTGATTCCATTAATTATCTAAATCAGCCTGAGGGACGTGCAGGGATGCCTGCTTTGATTAGCTAAAGGTGAGTAGAAAATTGAAAAAGTGATTTGCGCTGTATGTTTTTAATTGCTTTGCAGAGGCGAAAATTCCAAACAATCGTATCACTATAAAAAATTTCTGGCTGAACTACGCTGCGAAAAGACCAATTGGATTTTCAATGCCCTTTGCAAGCAAACACGTAAATCTGACGAAAAATACACAAGTGTGTTGATTTGACGAAGCTCTGCATTCTAGCGAGCGAATGCAGTTACAACAACGCGCTGTCGTTTTTGGGTTCTTTTAAACCTGCGTTTGAGAAAAAATTTCACGTTAAGTTCCCGATTTGACCAAACCTATTACGCATGGGCTAAAAGGTGCGCCCAAATCTCGCACAAATAAATTTTCGTCGCGTTAGTTAGCGGAGCATTAGGGAAGATGGTGTTGGTCAGACAGTGTATCCCACAATACACTGTGGCCACGCCCAGTGACGTCATCGAACACCAACGGACAGTTACCACGAGATAGTGAAGAAAAAAATACCTACCAACAGTGATCGTATAACGAAATGAAAGGCAAAGAAAACGGAAGAAAGCGCAAGGAATGATGGAATAACTAGAAGAAGAAGTGGTCGCCGATTGAGACAAGCACTGCGTTTTCCGGATTTAAATGCCGACTTCAAGCGCCTGTCGCAAACTTTTCCAAAGTAATCAATTCTGGTATGCATTTCCTGAATATAAGCTTTGGTGCTTCGGTAATTATTTGAAACCTTTATAGTCTGCATGCGAAACTGTGTTGATGACGTTGAATACAGCATTCGAAAGAGCGCTTCCAAAATGGAATCTACGCGCTGTTTCCACGTGTGAAAGCGGTTTACATTTGTTGCTAACGGCCAGCTGCGAGTTTCTCGACGTTGAAGAAATTACACGTTCCCCAGCAAATGTTTATAGTACATCGGAGGGAGTAGGGGCTTCAGAGATAATAGTTTTTATAGGCGCCCTGAAATGTTTTTTTTTTTCTGTTTTAGAAGTGGTACCAAGTGATACAGTGTACATCCAGAATTTAAACTAAGTTTTTTGGTGCAAGAATTGAAAGAGAAGCATCATTGCAATTGCTTTCTAGGAAGGCAAACAAATACGGTGGTTTTGTTAAAACGTTATGTCATTGTAGTCTCCAGGAGATGAAAAACTCGTTCAAAACAGCGTTCAAAACAGCGTTCAAAACAACGTTTCGCAAATATGATCTGAGCTAGCTAGTGGGAAACAGGTCTAAATTTGCTCCCAACTACAACCAGCCATCTTTCTCGAAGCCTAATAAAGAACACGTGCCCCCGAAATCCTTTCGGTTACCGGGGAAGGCTTATGAGCTTTGGAGACAGCTTGTTATGAGAAGGGCGAAGTTTTTTTGTTTGACCTTGTATGTGGTACTGATTGATACAGTGTACACCCAATATTCACAGTACTCGGGCTCGTGAAATACAGGCAAAAAAACTGCGTCACGATTAATTGTTTGCGGAGAAAAAAAATTCAGGTTCTGTATTCAAATTTTCTGCGGTTGTGAACTCCAGAAGACGGGAAACTGGTTCATCACAATTCGTTTAATTATCCTCAACCATAAAACAGATCAGCAAGAAAAAAAGGTATTTGCTCTAAAAATTTTGAAAGTTCTCCAGTAAAAACCCGAAACCTCACGCAAAATACTCATACCGTACATTGGCAAAAAGATTGGTCAATTCCAATTGGTTGATAAACATATCGGGCGGTCATTTAATAAAAATATGACTACTCTTCCTAAACACACAGAAAATACCACCGTGCGGGTGTGACCAATAATTAATAAAGGCTACGCGTACCATGCTACCAATCACAATGTCTTTCCATTCTATCTTGCTTGATGGCTTGTTCATGCTTGCATTTTACTCGAGCTACGGCTTTTTCAGGGAAAGGGTAACTGAGATTTTGTTGATTTTACTTTTGTTGTTTACACGAAGCGTTATTAGTATCGCGTGATATATTCTCGTGGAGTGTCTTGCTTACGAACTGCAGCCCTCGGATGTTGTTGGGCTAAAAATCTTATGCGGAGACTTTCGTTAACTTTAACGACAGCTCCACCATACCACCTACCACGAACTTGGCTTTCTTACTCTAAGACGCTTCGTGCAGCGAAGCACGCTTCGCAGGAATCTCGAAGTTAGTAGAAATCGTTGACATAGGAGAGATTAAGCATAGAGTGCTGAACTTGGCTCTTGAATTGTTTTGGTCTGCAAAAAACTAACGAAATGGAAACTCCTGGTTGATCCACAGCAGAGGGGGAACGCAACGCGATTACGCGATGTACGGCGTTAGGCTTACCGTAGTTAACGGTACCCGAAGCTCGACGTACGACGAGCATGACGTTGCTTGGCAGGTTCTTAGGCTCGATGTTAACGTTACCTAAATTTTAGCCAAAAAACACGACGTTAGGCCTAACGGCCGCTTTGACGTCGGGCGTCGTTACTTGGTGCCTGAAGTTCGACGCACAATGAGAACGACATTGCTTGGCGTGTCATTACGCTCAACCTCACGTTAAGCCTAAGGATACTTGCATACTCTATGGCATACTTTGACGTCTGACGTCGTAAGCCGGTACCCATTGGGAAAAAAGTACTCCTTGTACTTATTGTACCTCAAGCTGTGGGTACTGGATGACGTCGCATTACATCGAAACGCAACGTAATGCCTCAGCTCGTAAGCTCGGACGCATAAAAAACCATTTACTAGTCTAGCAAAGTCTTACATAACTATTGAATAGTACATACCCGCACTTGTGCATTGGCCAAAGCTTTGCGTAAAATTTGTTCCAGTAACCCTTAATACTGACGCAAAAAAATGGCAAGAATAATATTAAGAGGACGAAATCAGAGAAATGATGACGATGCCGATTATGCACACTAATGTCCTCCTCATGACGCATTCACCGCGCAATAAGGAGTGCTTGGGTGCCCTCGAAATTTTTGTTGTAGTTGACAAAATAACCAACATCAAAGAACCCAAAATGTATGAAAGTCTTCCAAAAGTATAGTATCCATACAGTTCTTTTTCACAGCAAGTGGGATTAAACCAGAACTATCTCCATATATCATACTTTTTTAGGGGCGAAGCACCTTAAGGCCGAGGCTTGTCCGTCCGGTGTCCGGCGTCCTTGCTCACGCCGCAGCACCATGTAAATCAAAACATCTGTGAACAAAAGGTTCAAAAAACGTTAACAAGAACAAAATAAAAGGTGCACAAAAGGTCAGAGACAGAGAGAGAGATAAAGAGAGAGAGAGGGAGGGAGGGAGGGAGTTAGGGAGGGAGAGACGCACAGCACCGTGTAAATCGCAACATCTGTGAACAAAAGGTTCACAAAAGGTTAACAAGAACAAAATAAAAGGTTCACAAAAGGTTAGAAAGAGAGAGAGAGAGAGAGAGAGAGAGAGAGAAAGAGATTCACAGCACCGTACAAATCGAAGCATCTGTGATCAAAAGGTTCACAAAAGGTTAACAAGAACAAAATAAAAGGTCCACAAGTGGTTAGAGAGATAGAGAGAGAGTGCTCCTGGAAAGCCGTGCTGCGTATGCGCAAGGAGCATTGAATTGAATTGGATCGATGTGGATTTAGATTGGATTGGATTAGATTAAATTGAATTGTATTGCATTTTATTGGATTGGATTGGAAATTGTTTTAGCAGCAGTAAGCACTCTCACGGATGATTTATGGTAAGAACGATCCCCGGTGATTCACCCACTCGTTATGATTTACTTCGTGTAGATGCGTGAATTTTTTTCTCTACATGTCCTCACTGCCATTTCCAAATAATCAATTCCCCAATCTCAGATCGCGCTTTTACCCTTTTCCGCATTAAAAGTACTACAACTACTTTACTATTGTCTCTTTCCGCTTGTCCCCCCTTGTGTTCAGAATGAAGAGAGGGTTCGGTGAAGGACGTCGTGCAATCAAAACAGAGCAGCGGAACGCTCGGCAAGAATAAAAATCTTTTGAAATAATGGCCACAAGAACTCCCATCATTCCAAAAGCTGTTTACCACAGAAGCAAAAATGCGAAAAAAATTACGCCCACCTCCCCTCGCGGTAACCCTGGTGTGATGCGACGCTGAAGGGGGTTCCATTGTGCGTTTCCGTTGGGTCGATTACTCGAATTGCGTGAGCAATCGTCGGGTAATGCGAGAGAGAGACAGAGAGAGAGAGAGAGAGAGAGAGAGAGAGAGAGAGAGAGAGAGAGAGAGAGCAAGCGTAGCGCGGACGACTGTCGACTGAGATAACGGCCGGAGCGCGGCACTTGATGATGATGATTCCTTTTGGTTTCCCCTTTGAAGCGGGGTGATGACATGTCATCTTACTAAAAAGGACTAATATAAACAAGTTTTACACTCTTGGTTTACATCTGAGCGCTGCTTAGGGCAGGAGCTTATTAGAAATAGTTACAGGTGGTAACTGAGCAATAGAGTCCACCAGCATTCTAAGACAGCCTTGAAGTTAAGCTAGAAGCCCGCATGTAGATTGGATGGACACGTGCCGCATACTGCAGACCACGATCATTTTGTGAGTTACCGGCCTCAAAAAGCAAAGAGCGTAGAAACGGTACATCTTGACGTTTTAGCATTTATTCGTTTCAAAATTCCCCACTGTTCTTTCCGTATTTCATCGTTAGCCTTCGTCTTTCTTAACCACTGCGTGTCCACAAGTATAGGTACCTAAAAACCTTAGCTGCCCACATCGTTGAGAGCATATATGCGCATACTTCGCTTATATGCGCAGCGCCGCCCACCGGCGGAGTGAGAGAGAGCGCCGCAGATGTTGGGGAAGAGGGCGCGCTATCACGGCGAGAGGAGAGGGGGTGAGCGAAGGAGAGACGCAGCTGTGCGGACGCGGACAACGACGGCGCAGGAAGGACAGGGCCGCCGGCAGAGATGCTCCTCTCAGCGTCGCATCTAAAAACGGAGGCCTAACAAGCTCTTGTTGCCCCCCAAAAAAAGAAACAACACAAGAACAAGTAGGCGGATGCAGCAACTTGCACCACTGCGACTGCGAAGGATGGATGGCAGCGCAAATCGATCTTGGGAGTTAAGGCGAACCCATGATAATCAGTGCGGATGCCTTGCACTCGTTCCTCGTAGTTATTTACTCGTCATTATTTGTAGCTTAACTTGGTTATTGTTACTTGCGACTTTTGCCAGTCTTTTTGAGTGTACGGAGCAGCAAAGAGCCTTGTTCGGGCACCAAGCATTTCACATTGATTGATTGATTATGAGGCTAAACGCACCGGCACTATAAAGGCGATGAGGCACGCTATAGTGCAAAGCGCCGGATTAATTTCGAGCACCTCGGGATCTTTAATGTGCGGAGAAATCTCTAACACGCGGGCGTTTTCGGTTTCCTGATACGCCAGTAAAACGTCCGCCGCAGCCAGGAATCGCACCGGCGTCATTTGGCTAAGGATCACACCACCATTGCCACTGAGCCACAGCCGCGGATACCAAGCATTGCAACTATAGAGGACGCTTCTACTTGTTTGCTTTTTTTATATTTCTCGCAGTCGCCACTATGGAGCATTGACCCTAAACAAACCAGAAAAAAAAGGTAGGGTGGCAACTACACACGTAATGAGCGTAGACAAGCACTCGGTCGTTGACGTCGACACGACCGCATAGAAGGAATTGCTGCGGCCTGATTAAGCGGCCCCCTAGCAACGTTGTTACCCGGGAGGTTTATAACTACTCCCTTTCTCCTTTCTGCCAGGCCCTGCCCGGAACTCTGTCTCTGACTTCCGCCGAAGCATTGCGCTCTTTGAAGCCGACCTACAGCTGAATGACCGTGATAAAAAAAAAAGAACTTCAATCGCGAAGCATGAAAAGGCAAGCTTCTACCTAAGCATGGAGGAAGACAAAAGCTGAAGGATGTGCATATACACACGACATAACGAGCAACGAACGGAAGTATTCCAGAAGAAGAACGAAGAGCAAGAGGAAAGGAGCGGAGCAGCGATAGAGTTGGTTTCTCTTTAGGGGCACGAAACCCGATAAAATGGCGTGTTCGGCCGCCTTTGTCGATGCGTGGCGCGGACGGGTAATATTGGCAGCTTGCCCCTTCCGCGGAGCGTTGACGCCGGTGCACGTCGGAACGTTGGCAGAGAATAGCGCGGCGACATCCCGAGCGGTCGGCTGACCAGGGGCAGGCAAAGGAACAAGCCCGCGGCGATTCGGGCGTAACCCTGTACCTATCGAAGCAAAAGAACACTGGAGAGAGAACAAGGCCCTGAGGAGTGGCACGCACACGAGCGTGCACTCGAGTGCTGTTAAGGAGCGCCGTTTAAGGTGACTCTGTGAAGGCCTCTATGATGAAACAAAGCCAGAGTGCGCTTTGTCGTGGAGGTGGCACTTGTTTGCGTGCGCACGACGGCTTCTGTTCCACCCTCCCCACTCCCGTTAGCGCCACCGTAACCTTATTCCTGGAAGTGCGGGAAACACACCTCTTCCCCCGCGCCGGGCCGTTGTTCATCCAAAGCTTGTGTGACTGAGCGTGGCCGAGCGAAATACGTTAGCAACTCAATGCGCGCTGGCCGACGATGCTTTAGTGCGTTGCAGCCGGCAGTGATCGAAAAAGGTAGTAAGAAGTTGGGAGAAATAATGAATTCCACTGGCGAGAGCATCGGGGACAAAAAAGGAGGAAGAAGTAAAATAGCCAAAGATGGTGGACGCTATTGAGCGGAACGATCGCAGTCGAGAACGAAGGGGGCGTAGTAATGGCTGCACCACAAAGAGAGAGCGGGAGGCAGAATAATGCATGGTGCGGACACTCTCATTGCAGCTAATCGATGCAAAAAGACCGAAGGCTGGTAAGTCGGTGGGTGGAAAGACCAAGAAATGAGCCGCGGTTCGATGCCGCGCTGGCGTTGTGCTAGAAGGAAAAAGCGGCGCAAGCCTCCAGGGGCACTGATAACGCGGAAGAAGGAAGAAAAGAGTACATACGCACAATATGCAGGCGTCCGGGGCGCAGAGGGTAGAGGAAGCCCATTCGTGCGCCTTCCTGAAATCTTTCAATTAAGTGACAAGTAAGCGCGCGGTCGGAGAAAATATTCAACGCGTTAACAGAGTGTGAGGCACGGGTAGAAGGCTAGAACAGCGATGTACGTGGTGAGTATTTCGCGAGTATTCATTTTTTTTTCTTGAGAGAACGAGATACACCAATTCCTACCATACTGTTTTCACCACACACCACGTAAATTTAGGCCCTTTGGTTTCTTACTATAGTGCACAAACTCACACTTCATTCCACATTCAAAGCTGGAAATTTGCGGTTAGATGGCAGATTTCGTGACGTTACCAAAAAAACCAGGGAAAGAATTCCGAGTACAGTGTGGGGAGAGCTACTGCCCACTACTTATTCGAAATCTTGGCCTTGCATATTCCGCTCCCGTGCGCTTTCTTAAGGTGCCAACTCCTTTCTTGTGGATTGATCTTTACTCACATTCAACCCCGCGGTATGCAAATTTAATGAGGTGGAATCGTGGGCTACTATCGATGGTTGCGAAAATAAAATAAAACTTGGTTACAGCGAGGTGCTAGGGCAAAGAAAATCACTTATGGAGAGGAGGCACGAAAAAAATGAAATTACTACACTGAACCCGCTCCTACTGTTCCGAATGCCCAGCTGTGCAGGAACTACTTAGCCTATTTCCAGCCAATCAAAAAACATTACGTAGAAAAATATTGGTTTTTGGCATGACATAGACGTCTCGCTTAAAATATGCTCCATAAAGTATGCACAGCTTTGCTTATATTGAAAAAAATTGGGCCCATCTCCCCGCGAGGGGGACTCGAGTAAATGCGCCGCATAGGGGGTGGGTGTATTGCGTTAACGTTTAGTGTTTGGGGAGTTGGTGTTAGTGAATGCGTTGTATCAGCAGCTTCTTGACGTAGCTTGAATGAGTCAAGGACATAAGGCGCGTTTGTAGCATCCCATTCCGTGTCGGCTTTGTGGCGAAGTGTGTAGAGCACCATGTACATTGCGTTCCGCCTGCAGGGTCGAGGGATCGAAACCCGGCGCTGGATAGTATTTATAGTGCAGGGGGAGGGGTGAGGACTACGAGTACGGACGTCAACGCGGGTAACATCGTGAGTTACTGAAATGCTCTGCATTTAAAAGAAACAAAAACGCTCTACAACAAATTGCTGGGCAGTGGGCGTGTGCAGGTAAAACGTTGTAATGTTAACCCTTCCCCAACCTCTAATAATAATTATGGTTGGTTAAAGGCACAAGTGATTTTATTCAGCGTGAATATTCTTTATTCCAAAAACAATAAATTCTTTACCATTATCAACACTATTGGCCTCGGCCCGCCTCTTCAGCTCTGTTCAACCCAACTATTCCATCTTTCTTTGAATGCAAGGGGTTGGGGATGCTTTCGGACAACGAAATTTATGCATCATTTTGCCATAACTCGTTATGTGGTTGAACTTAACTCCATGCCCATGGGCAGGCACCAGCCAGCTGCTCTTGTTTTTCCACAGGTCCAACTAGAGGTATAACAGGTAACAACTTGTGAAGACGAAGAAAGTGAGCCGAAGAAGAATAGAAGTTCGGTGATGTCGAGAATTCGGCCAAGACTAGGTGTCGCAGCTCGCTTGTGCGCACAAGTTCGCCAGTGTAAACGATCATTTCTACAAGTAGCACTGTGTACCGTGGCAATATTAACCTGAAAAGAAAACGAACCCGAATAATACACACAACATTGTGATTTTTTTTCATCGCACCGCGCCGCAAAGGCGCGTAATAATTGTTGAAGGTGCACAAGCGAGCCTGCGAAGAATTTCCGTGTAAATGAGCAAGAAGCGATTTGGGTATTTTTCAAGCACATCGGGGGCGAGTGAGAGATCGTGTGCAAGTTTATTGCATCAAGCGAGCATCGTCGTGTTCCCCTCGTCAGTTAAGCATTTCCTCTTATTCCCACAACTGACCTTTGCAGCATGTTCAGTGCCGAGGGCGGATTGAATTAATGGCAACCATGAGAACTAAAGCTAAGCCCATGGTGGCTGTTGCCTTGAAACAGTTCGGCTTGCCGTCGAAGATTGATTGTGGGGTTTAACGCGCCGACGTAACGCAGGCGATGAGGCGCGCCGTAGTGGAGGGCTCCGGATTAATTTTGACCACCTGGGGATCTTTAACGTGCGCCGAAATCTCGTACACACGGGCGTTTTTGCTTTTCGCCTCCATCAGAAAAGCGGCCGCCGCGGCCGGGATTCAAACCCGCGACCTCGTGCTCAGAAGCGCAACGCCTTAGCCAGTGAGCCACCGCGGCGGGTGGCTTGCCGTCGAAGAACGCCGGGCGTTATGGCAAGGGAAGCGAAGGACCAGCATAAGCCGCCGTAAGGGTCTTCTCCACGCCCGTGACACGGCATCATAACCAAACGTGCCCGACGAGAATCGGAACAACCAAGACTCTTGGGAAGAAATAGTAGTCGGTTGTGGCGATGCGCCAGTCCCTGCGAGAGCAGCAGTGGATGTAACAGACCCGCGCGACTGCGGCGGATAAATGCTATTCAGCTGCGGTTAGGCGATGGACACCACAGACATTCCTTCTCTTCGTCTCTTCCTTCCCGCCCCTTTTTTCTCTCTTTTTTCCCAGGACGCACTTTCTACGGATGGCCTGCTGAACCACATGGATGAGCAAGAGGCCGTGATAACAGAGCATGAAGTATAGAGAAAATGTCGGTGCGATGTTATATAGAAGAGGTCGCGGTCTATGCCACAATCGTCGTACCACCCATTATGACCTATAGCTATGACGACATGCGGATTGGTGACGACGACTAAGTGAAGTGGTGTTCGGCCCGCTCTGCGCTCTCTGGGTTATTTTGTGCGAATTCAAGTCACTACACCGACAACGTGGTTAGGACAGTGTTCTCCAACGTTCGCGATGCAGCGCGGGCTCCGCGGAGCCTCCGGGGCTTCCCAATCGCCCCGCTACACATCTTGGCTTGGCTCGATGGCTGCGGCTGCCCCTGGGGCCGCTAGGCCTACCGTCCACTTCTGATGCTCCACAGAGGCTTGAGATGGCCACCGCCATGGAAGTGAGCGACGAGCCCTACCACGAGGATGAGGATTTAACGCCACAAGCAACCATCGTCGACCGATCAACCCGGCCGCACCGTCGCCGCCGTGTCCGGGAGAGACCCTCGCGGCCGACGACACCGCCGGCTGGGTGCTGCCGCGTCGACGCGTCGCCGCCAACACCGCAGCAAGCAGCTAGGGTCGACGACAAAGCAAGCATCGCTAACCAGTGAGTCCGCCGCCAAAGCCCCACCCAGTTACAGCCCCAACTATGTCAAGAAAGTTAACGCTGCAATGACTAAGGCGGCACGCAGCCCGCAGGCATACCAAGGTATGAGCATGAGTTTATAAGTAGACCGCGGGGCGGACTTCACGCCGGTCGCGTCAGAGCGACAGAGCTTATGGCAGCAATAAGAACGGCCACCGGTATCGCTAGGGACGAAGCCTTACGTGACACAATTGCCCGAACACGCGGCAGAACATCATCCGTAGTGAGCACGCCGTGCGAGGCACGCGCAGCGAAGTACGCACACTACAGTCGCTACGAGTGAGCGAGCAAGAATACGAGGTCTATGCATACCAAGCCGCCCCCACGGCACTGCAAGGGAGTGATACACGGTATAGACAGGGAAGACACCGCAGAGGAGATTAGAGAGAATGTAGTTAACGAATACAACCCGCTAGCGCTGGACGCGCATCGCATTACATTGGCAATTCACGGCGGTGGATCGTCCTGTTTCAAGGCCTCAAAGTACGTCGACAGTCAAGTACGGCGCTGTACTGCTAAGGGTAACCTGTACAGACAACACCGAGAAGTGTGTACCACGTGTGGAAAGATTGGCCACAGAAGGGACGTATGTCCGCAACCGCACGTACGGGTATGCCTCGCGTGTGGCAAACAAGACCGGGAGAGAAACACGAATTAGAGTGCAAACCGCATTGCAAACTGTGCGGAGGGCCCCACACGACCGGAAATGCAGGGCTGCACAACAAATTCAAGATCCCATATATCGTGAAATGGCGGCAATGGGAGCGAAAGAAAAGCAGGGCCCCCGAAAGAAAAGACGACCGCAATTTCCCGCCATTAAGCATCGCCACGGAGAAGAGAGGTCGCAGCCGCAGTCGCGAGGAGGGGCGCAGCCGAGAGCGGCGCAGTCATCGCAATCGCGCGTTCGTGGCGACACCAGCTGTTCCGCCGATCGAGGGGAAAAGGGAGGAGCCGAGTAGAAGCGCGTCACGATCATGTGGACGCGGTGAAGTGGGCTCACGTGGTCAAGGCAACACCTGCGCGCCGAGCCCGCTCCCGATCATCTAGAACGCCGAGCAGAGCAGAACGTGAACGCGCGAGAGGAGGACCACAGATGATCCCGAACCACACCAGAAGAAAGGATACATGCGGAGAAACACGTCGTACGGAAAGAAAATGCGCAACTGAGATTGCAACTGGCCGACATAAACGAAAAGCTGCAGCGTCTCCTGGCCGCACGGGAAGAGCAGCAACCACAACAGCAACCGCAACAGCAATCGCAGCCGCAACCACAGCGGAAAGCGCCGGCCAAACCAGGATGGGAGCTGGGACGGGCTCCGCTCCCCCAATCGCTCTCGCCGCGAAACCAACCCCAACCAACGACGCCGCCCACAAAGCCAACGCCGCCGACAACACCGGAAAACCCACAGCCGAGAGAAGAAAGCAGGAGTCCAACACCATCACCACCACCTGGAGTGACCGAGGAAGACCACGTAGCCGATATGGAGGCCCAAGAAGAAGACGAACAAGAATGCGAACTCAGAGAAGGAATGCGTGCCGCCGACCGGATTCGACTGCGGCGCTGCGTCGATAGAATCGACAAATTAGAGAGAGGAGTCGACCGTCTAAGCGCGCGACTAGACGCTCGAATCGACGAGCTCGAACGCAGCGTGAACACACGGCTCGATGCGCTCCAAGAATTCCTATACAAAAAGCTCGGCCGCGTACGAAAACGTGGTGGCAACAGGAGACCGCAATCACACCGATAACTCGAGAGAATATCAACACCATGAACAGACAACCCAAAAGGCAAACTCGAAGATCACAATATGGCAGGGGAACGCCAACGGTTCCACTGCCGCACGGCAACGCTACTCCAAATCATCAGAGGCGCGAGAAGCCCCGGACGTCATCATGGTGCAAGAGACGCACGCGGAGGACGCCCGTCCCTCTCGGGCTACAGGGCCACGCGAGCCCTCCGAGCGCGCGAGCCTGCGGCAAGGGAGCGCGCAAGCGTCTGCACATTCGTAAGGAGGGGGATCCCGTTCGTGAAGCACGAGGACCTCCTCGGACGGAGCGCGCTGGAATACTGCGCGACCGAGGTGCTGCTGGAAAGAAGAAGAAGAATCCATCCTCCTGCTGAACGTATACAGCAATCCCGCGCACCGCCAGCAAAAGTTCCGCACCATGCTGCACAAGACGCTGGCGGCGGCACCGAGAGACACGATAGCGATCTGCGGCGACTTTAACGCTCCGCACAAGGAGCTCGGATACACCCGCACAACGCTCAAGGGCAAGGAACTACTAGACGAGGCGGCCGACGCGGGGTTCACCTTACACACGGACCCCTCGGCTCCCACCCGAATCGGCACGTCGGTGACCAGGGACACGAACCGGACCTCACGTTCGTCCGCGCGGCCAACACAACCAAAGGAGGCGTAAAGTGGCGAAACACGGGCCAGAACATGGGCAGCGACCACTTCGTGATAGAGATCGAGCTGCCGACGTCCGCACGACACCGAGACGAGCGCGATCGCCGCCGACAAAAGATTACGGATTGGAATCTCTTCCGCGCGCGAGTCGAAGAAGAAGGGCCCGCACGAGACATCACAGACATCGAGAACTGGACCAGCGACGTCG
The DNA here is from genome assembly GCA_013339765.2 of Haemaphysalis longicornis. NCBI lineage: Eukaryota > Metazoa > Arthropoda > Arachnida > Ixodida > Ixodidae > Haemaphysalis > Haemaphysalis longicornis. The sequence continues at coordinate 249,346,172 of CM023449.1, read as the reverse complement.
TTCGCCTAGCGAAGGACGTGACGACGGAACACGACGTAGACGAGGACTGCCCCGGCATGGACAACCGCCTGGCGCACATGCTGGAAGCCCGCCGGTCGATGCAGAAGAGGTGGCGGGGAAAGCGCAACAACCACCGCCTCCGCAAGAGAATAGCGACGCTCGGCCGCGAAATCGAGAAGTACAGCAGGGAGCTCTGCACCCAACGCTGGCACGCGGTGTGCAACGAAGCGGACGGCCAACTCCACAAGGGGAGAACGTGGAATTACTCCGCCACCTCCTGGACGAGACCGGCACCAAGGGCTACCAGCAACACCGCCTCGCGCAGGTCATACACGCGGCAACCAAAGCGCTGGGAGAAGAGACGAGAAACCGCATAGATACCAAGTACCTCCCAAGCACCCCCGTTGAAAGACACGGCGAATACGCGGGCGTGGACAACCCGGCTCTCGACCGCGACATCGAGGAGTGGGAGGTCCGGGCTGTGCTCCAGAGCATCAATTGCAAATCGGCGGCCGGACCGGACGGGATAACGAACAAGGCCCTACGAAACCTCGGAGACGGAGCCATCGCGTCCTTGACGACATACTTCAACCGCTGTTGGCGTTCGGGAACACTACCGAAGCAGTGGAAGACGGCGAAGACGGTACTCATTCCAAAGCCGGGCAAACCGCCGAGCATAGAGAACCTGCGCCCAATCTCCCTAACGTCATGCGTGGGGAAGATCCTAGAACACATACTGAACGACAGGTGGCAACGATACCTAGAATCGGAGAGACTCTACCCGGACACCATGCTCGGCTTCCGGGAGAGACTGAGCACACAAGACGCAATGATTCAGTTACAACATGACATTCTGGACGCGTCCGTACGCACCAACGACAACAGGGCCGTGCTAGGGCTGGACTGCAGAGTGCGTTTGACAAAGTCAAGCACTCCGCCATCCTCGCGCAGGTCAGCAGCCTCGGCATGGGCAGAAGGTCCTATGAATATATTCGGGACTTTCTTTCAGAACGAACCATCACAATACACGCGGGCGACCTACAGCTGCCGCCCAAGAAGCTAGGGAGCACGGGAAACCCCCAGGGCTCGGTGATATCACCGCTGCTCTTCAACCTAGTCCTGATCGGCGTGGCGCGCAGGCTCTCGGAGATCCCGCAGGTCCGCCACACCATCTACGCGGATGACATCACGCTGTGGGTCCCCGGGTGGCAGCAACGGCCACATCGAGGACGCGTTGCAGACAGCGGTGAACGCCATCGAAGACCAGCTCATCGGCACGGGACTGCGGTGCTCGCCGCAGAAGTCGGAGCTGCTGATCGTCCCACCGCCGGGCAGGTACCGCAAGAAAGTGGCAGAAGAGTCGGCAAACATCCACATACGAACGAGGGATGGCACAGTCATCCCCAGGGTCGCCACTCTCCGGGTCCTCGGCATGCACATCGAGGCCAGCAGAAGCAACAAGACCGCGGTGGACCGCCTCGTCACCAAGATCGGCGCGGCGGCCCCGACTCATCCGGAGGGTGTCGACGCGGCACAACGGAATGAAGGAAGCCAGCCTCCTCCGCCTGCTCCAGTCCTTCGCGATGAGCCACGTCGCCTACGTCGGGGCGTTCCACTTCTGGCTGCGCCAGGAGAGGGACCGCATCAACGCGGCCATCCGCAAGGCGTACAGGACGGCCCTGGGCTTGCTAAATAGCACCAGCACGGCCGGCTGCTCGAGCTCGGGGTGCACAACACCCTCGAGGAGATCAGCGAGGCCCAACGAACGGCGCAACTCAAGCGCCTCGCCACCACGAGCTCGGGCAGGCGTATCCTGGAACGCCTCGGGCTGGCGGGCACGTCGTCGCAGCAGAACGAGACAGCGCAGCAACAGCAGCGGCAGCAGCTCCAGCCGGAGGTGATGGGGCGACTCCGGATCCTCCCGCTGCCCCGCAACGTCCACCCCGACCGCAACCGCGGTCGCAGAGAGGCGAGGGCCCGCGCTCTCGCCGCAACGCACGCCAACGACACGGGCGCCCTGTACGTGGACGCCGCCCGGTACACCGACCGACCCGACGCCTACGTAGCGGTGGCGGTCCGCGCCACCACGGGAGGGGAGAAATATACAGCGCCTGCAGCGTCCGCGTGCCGTGCGCCAGCCAGGCGGAGGCGGAGGAGACGGCGATCGCGCTGGCGCTGACGGATCCGCAGTGCACCACAGTGCTCAGTGACTCGCGGTCGGCCATCGCGAACTACGCCAAGAACAACGTATGTGAAAGTGCAGTGCGCGCGGTGAAGTGCAGTGCGGTGATCAGTGCAGCGGTGCCGGCCACCCACCTTCGGTGGTTCCCGGCGCACACCAACATCAGAGGCAACGTGGGCGACGGTCTCCCCAACCGCAACGAGACGGCGGACGCAGCCGCGCGAGGACTGACCAACCGCGCGGCGGCGGTCTCTTTCCCCCTGCCGAGCTCCGCGACAGAGGGAGGCCATCGCGAAGACAACGATGACGAAGACGACAACGACGACGTGGAGTGGGACCCGGAGCCCCTCCTCACGTACGGGGAGGTGCTGGAGTGGTACCGGCTCGGCCGGCGCACCGCTCCGGCGCCCCACCCGGAACTAACACGACAGCAGGCAGTGCTACTACGCCAACTACAAACACAGTCAGTGATCACGCCGGCGGCGCTCGCGCGTCACGTGTGCCGGACGTGTACGCCAGTGACGTGTGTAGTGTGTGCGGGCAACATCGCGCAACTCTGGCCCACATCCTGTGGGACTGTGCAGTGCACCCCGTGGAAGCTGCCGACCTCTACGGCCGGCTGCCGGACACCATAACGAGTGCCGTCTATTCGACGGACCTGAACGCACAAACTCTAGCCGTCCAGCAGCTCGAGGCTGCTCTCGCCAGGCAGAAGCGGAGCGAGTCGCAGACGGGGGGGAAAGGGACGAACTCCCGAGTACCTTTCGCGCACCGCTCACGCCGACACCGGCGGGGCCTAGTCCCGAAGACGTCGTGAACGTGGGTGGGATGTGGAGGCTCTGCGCATCCCGACCTCCCACTCCCTGCTGGCCTCAAATAAAGTCTTTCTCTCTCTCTCTCTCTCTCTCTCTCTATCTACAACCCATTATTTGGGACGTCTTCCAGAACCACTTTTACTTCAACCCATTATCTATCTTCCCCTCCTACCTGCCTCACTCGTGTCGGAAGAGGCAGGAAGTTTTTTTTTTGTTTTGTTTTTCGCTGCGCCGTCGTTGCCGCATTGCCTATACACGCTGTTCGAACCGATTGAGGCCTGTTCACGCGCTTGCAGGCCGCCACTTCACGGATACATGCTGCGTGTTGCCATAGACATTGCGTGGCCACAGAAAAGGGCTGAGCTAGAAAAAAGGTTGAATATAGTTGGAGAAATCGCTGAAAAAATATCATTGTACTGTCCTGTTGGCGCGGGCGGCCATGCAAGATGGGAAGACATAGCAGTGATGGTATTATCGAGTTGTTGCTGTCATAGAGCACCGCTGAGGCGAGCGGGAGTGGCATAAAAATGGGATGGGATCAGCACTTTTGAACCAAGTTATGGCGAGCTAAAGCTGTCGTTGCCGTGGGTTTGCAAAGTAAACGCGCACGATGTTTGATGCGTCCCACGTGCCGTACTTACGCTTCGTCGGTGGAAAGACTGAGCGAACAAGCGCCGGCGAAGGAGGCAGTGTGCCTTCGCCTAGTGACGTAATACCGCAGCGGCGAGGCTCCGAGCGAGCCCAGCTGCGGCGGCTCTCAGCAGCGGATTACTTCACCTAACCTGCGCAGTCGTTCGAGGTGTTCATCTTGAACTTTTAACTAACTTCTCAGCGCAGCAATTCCTCCTTGCCTTCCGGCGGTTTGTTGCTCTGTGAGGTATCTGCAGGGTCGTATATTCTGACAATGGGAAGACTCGGATAAGTGCTTCTAAGGACATTACGCGCCGATGGACTCGCAATAAAGGATATGTAATTAAAGGCTATTTTTCAGCCAACTCCTTCCACTGGAAATTTATTGTCGACGCGAACGGCAAAATTCCCCATTCCACACCACCAACTCACAAGGGATGAAGCAACAACGTTCAGACGACTTCAAACTAACACGTATCCACACGTTTTCATGTCATTTATCTGACAGTCTATCAACCCTCCTGCAACTACTGTCCAGCGCCCGGTACCCTATACCATCAGGTGTGGAAATGCCAAAAGACACCGGACCTGCAACCAAGAAGGTTGTATAAAACTTCTGGAGTGGAGATGGCGCTCGAAAACTGACGCCGACGGCCGCCATCTTGCCGTGGGCAGAAAACTTGTTCCGTCGTAGCAGACGCATTGCACCCGTCGCACATGTACTTGTTTTTGCGGCGGCTTACGTTATACTTTTGCTTCCGTTCTTTTTTGGTTTTGTTTTGTCTTCTTTTGCAAGTTGATTTTCTTATGCGGCTAGCTTTAACCGCACCGACATTTTCTTGCTGCTTTCATTTCGACGCATGTGGTTTCGGTTATGCTCCCCTCTTCGTGTTTCTAGTTAAGTGCTACGCACGTCTCTTGTGCGTTCGCCGGTGGCCGCACACATCTGCTAATTATTTAGAATCTTGGGCGCAAATAACCTAAATAAACAGAAGACCCAATTACTTGTATTTTCTGCCCCGTGTGTCGTTCTTCCGAGTTCTCTCTTGCCAAAAAACAGAACTCGTGTTCGTTCGATCGTCGTTCGCGGATGGATGCTCCAAAGGTGTAGAAAGCAGAAATGGTCTGCTCGTGCGTCGCATTCGGCTACGCTAATCGCGCTACGAAGGCGTCGGGGATCCCCTTTCATCTGTAACTACTAAGGGTCTCTGTTTGTTTTGGGTCTTGATGGCATTACTAGTATTATAACGTTATAAGTGCACACTTGCCCGCCGTTTGTGCGTGATGTAAAGGGAAAATTGGCCGTAGCACCTGCCGTCCGCTTACTGAGCATACCTTGCGCGCTTGTTTACGCAGATATGCGAAAGTTTTCGCTCGTAGTTGTAGTGTTCATGTAGTCGATTGACTGCGCGAAATCACCTTTGTAAATATTTGGGGCGCAAATTGTTTTTCCGCACAAATTTAATTTCAAAGCATTGCTCAGACAGTTACCATCAAAAATCAAGGCACTCTTGTTTAATATATTTCATCTGCATCCGGCCCTACGGGAACATTCTGACGTTTCTCGTTAGCGCTGTTTCGTAGAAGTCTTTGATGCACCGCAATGCTCTCCCGCGTTCTTCGTCCGCGTGATTTTCTTATTAATAGCACGTGCTCGCGTACGAACGTGCGTGGTCAACGAAGTTTGTGAATGTGATTGAGTAACCTCCTGCGCGTTGTTTTCTTATCAATAGCATGCTACTATCGTGCGAACGTGCGCGGTTAATGTAGCCGTGCATCCAATTAAGTAACCTTCTGGATTTGAAAAATAAAGAAAGTCAATGCCAGTGAGACATGTACGTGTGATGATCTTGCTGTCTGTAAAGTTCACGCGAAAAAAAAACCTGCTTGAATAAGCATCAGTGTGTGCCTAATCCATTTTGCAAAATACGACTGAAAAGCAGGAAATAAACCTGCCGCGGTGGCTTAGTGGCTAAGCCATTGTGCTGCATCCCTAGAACGCGAGTTCGATTCCCGGCGCAGCGGCCGCTTTTTGATGAAGGCAAAAAGCGAAAACGCCCGTGTAAAAAAGATCCCCTGGTGGTCAAATTTCATCGGAGGCATCCACTACGGCGTGCCTCATCGCCTGCGTTGCGTGGGCGCGTTAAACCCACAATCAATCAATCAATCAACAATCAATCAATCAATCAAGCAATCAATCAATACATCAATCAAATCAATCAATCAATCAACAATCAATAAATCAATCAATAATCAATAATAAATAAAAAATAATAAAAAAATAATAAATAAATAAATAAATAAATAAATAAATAAATAAATAAATAAATAAATAAATAAAAATTAATCAAAAGCTCGTGCTTAATTTGGTCTTCTTCGGCAAGGGCAAAACTGGGCATGTTGTTTAAACCAGAAAACGTTCATGTACAGTACATATAAAGATTGCAATATCCCGATGTATGATTCTGATTCCTTGCAGTACTGCCTAAAAACCATTCGAACCGTTAAACTGTTTCCGAAGAGCTTGCTTGTGTGTCAGAGCTGAGTTATTAATAATTAATCCTTAATGAATAAACATTCATTAATCACAGCAAAGCCGCTAAAAGAAACAAGCGTTAAATAATCGCGCTGTCGCGTGTCCCGCACTTTTAGCGTGAAATCACGGCCAATAGTAACCTTATAACGCGGCATCTCTTGCCATGGCGTGTAACATGAGGTAATTTTAATGTTAAGGGGGTGGCCTATAGCCTTACATATACAGAATAAACGTTTATTGAAAAAAGCATGGGTGGTGTCTTTAGCCAAGCGCTACGCGCCCGCGGCGGCAGCTCTGTTCACCAACGTAAGATATACACACGCGAACTCGCTGCTTGAACCATACCTTACGTCAATACCTTCCGCGTAAGGCAAAATTCAGGCTGCCCTCAAATATTGTAATCGATAAACCAGCTTACCCATCGTTTTCTTCCTTAAAAAGGCAAAAAAACACGACCGCATTTCAGCGTCCCTGCTGGCTCAGCGCCTTTTTGCCCATGGCAAAATGGCCACCGACCAGTTCGCCCGGCTTCACCTTCCCGCGTTGCTCGATATGGGCGGCCTCCACTCCAGAAGTTTTATACAACCACCTTGCCTGCAACCAATCCCCAACCGCTCCATAGAATAGTGTACGGCGCGGTTGACCAGCAAGGACCCTACGTTCCAGCTTCACCTGGTGCAAAGGGCCCGCGCAGCCAGCCGGAGCCAGGGAATCGCGTACTAGGGATCCCCTCCACCAGGCCGATGCCCTAACAACGGCACGTGTTGTTGTTAACAAAGATTTGATTCATTAATTCAACAAGCTCCTTGGTGGGCAGCTTTATATGGGAACGATTGATTCGGACAATCGAGACAACCCCGAATAAAATAATCGGAATGAAAAGCCACAGCTTTGAGGAACTTTCAACAATTCTAACTCAAGTAGAAGTGATCATGAATTCAAGGCCTATCACGTACAGTCGTGGACACTCGAAATACGAACCACGGAACGCACGGTGAAAATTCCGGTGCCGTCGCCTGGCAGCGGCCATGGAAAAAGCACGGACAAGCGCAGTTGAGATAACGGAAGCGAGGGTGCGTGCCCCACTACGATATGTCGCCCTCTCCTCGCTCGCTGACTCCAGGCCACTTCCGCATTGGGCAGCGTCTAACAATATTACCCCAAGAATGTTCGTGCCGCCGTTCAACCCCTGAAACGTCTTCCGCCGAGAAACTTCGTGGGCAATGGAAACAACGGGAGCAACTACTCGGGAGCCTGTGGGACAGATGGCGACGCGAACACCTGCATGAACTATGCTCCGCGTACGTGAACTCAAGGGCAGTTCCAGTTTCCATCCGTCTGGGAGACGTTGTTCTTATTGGGGAGAGGGACGTGCCTCGCAAATGTGAAAGTTGGGTCGAGGGACTCCGGTTTTCCATGGTAGACACTGAAAGGTTCGTTCATGCAAAGTGCGTTCATCGGCCGGAACCACTTTACGTCAACCGATTCAACTGCTTTATAGGCTTGAGACTTCAAATCCATGTACTCCAAGCGTTGAAGATTTACGAAGCTAGCCGCCCTGGTTCATTTTATTAAGCCCGCCCAGAACCTGTTGCGAAAAGCTAACCGTTTGAAACAATAAGACGACGACGAGACTGAAGATTCATTGATTGATGGATTGATTGATGATTGATTGATGATTGATTGATTGATTGATTGATTGATTGGATGATTGATTTGAGGATTTTATTTAACGCACCGACGCAACGCAGGCGATGAGGCGCGCTGTAGTGTAGAAGCTCCGGATTAATTTTGACCACCTGGGGTTCTTTAACGTGCGCCGAAATCTCGTACACGCGGGAGTTTTTGTTTTCGCCTCCATCAGAAAAGCGGCCTCCACTAGCCGGGTATCGAACCGCGACATCATGAAGACACCGAAGAAGAGACAAGCAACTGCCTCATGAGCAACGAGATTCTTGGTGTTTTCTTTCTCTAGAGAAACACCCGTTGGAAGGTCGCCAATAAAGTGGTGCTCCTATAACCGTGTGTGCCTCCTGGTCCTCAACATTGAGAACGGTAAATGGTTCAGCCAGTTGTGTTGTAAAAAGTAATTCATTTAAACTGAACACAGAGGCGCTTGCTTTAAATTATATGTGGTTCAGTGGCAGTCATCATGTGGGGGACTTTGGACGATGACTAGGCACGGGCGCGTAAATCGCCCATGGAGCCTTCCCCAAAGCATACACGAATAAAACTGGTTGGTGTTAAACAAATTACCGGAGATAATCAAGCACATCGTACAAGCAACATGGAGTCATGCACAGCAAATATGTTCCAACATAAAAGTTCCAAGACTAAGTTTAGTTGTGCATCTTAATCTCAAGACGAACGCACGTTTTGATACATGTAACCCTTGCTGTTTTACGCGAGTTCAAATGTATTTTTGACCAACTGCCCAGGACGTATGGGTGATGCTGAAGGAACTTTATTGGTTTGAGGCGAGGGGCTGATTTTGGGGAACCCGCCTGTTCTCGAGTTGGTATGCGTGAAATTAGAAAATGCAGAATGAGGTTTAGTTGAATGCATGATTAATTTTACTTGTTTGCATACTTAAGTTATTACTTATTTGCTTTGCTTGTTTTACATGCTTAAGTTAATACCTCTTTGCTTTGCTTGATTTACTTGGTACCCTGGGTGACTCCATCTATAATATCTGTGGCTCCTTACTTGCAGGCTTCAGCACCGCTTATCGCAGAATGACGGGGAAAGAACATTTCCGGTGCGTTCCCTGCCTATGCGCGATCAACGACTGACGGAGCGGAATCCTTAATAGGGTCGTTTTGCTTTGCGCCCTGTGGCGACGGTATCTAAAGAGGTGGTTTTGGAAATCACATCAGGCAATGATCCCGCGGTGGAACGGAGTTTGCGCTGCGCGGGAGCTTCCCAGCGACGTGAAGGGACCGAATACTGGTCCTATGCAACCAATAAAAGTCCCCAATTTTATTTATCTGCACCTTCTACACAATTCCGCAATATTTGAGCCTTTCTTTGCCACGCACATTAACGATGTCACTACCCTACAAAGAACTTCGCGATATATGAGTCCAGTATTACGAGTGCCTAAAGCCCGTGTCTCCATAAACTGATCTTTTGTAGCATTGCTACACTGGCGTAAAATAATTCTTTACCTGCAGAGCACTTTATGGGCTCGCCTTGTCGTCTTAGCTCGCTAACGGTCGATGCGACCGACGGAATCAGGTGGCGCAGCGAGATAACAAACTCTAGTACAGCCTTGTGTACCGGGGTAAGGTAGTCACGCTGAGGCTCCGAACATCACGCCGTTTAAATAGTCATAACCGTTCGAAACTCGTGAAACCGCTGGCGCTTGTCATACATCTCCCCGTCATTTAGCGCAAAGAAAACTGCAGGTACATTTCAGGCAAAATCTGTGTATATAACCGGGAGCACCCGCGTTCATTTAGTTAGGAACGCTCGTTTGGTTGGTTTTTTTTACAATTGTGAGCAAAAAAACCGGCCGAGCAAGAAAGAAATCCCGCGCTCGAAATGACGCAGAAAGGCTCCAGCCTCGCAAGAAAAAAAGCGCGCGTCCGAAGTGCCGAAGAAAGGCTCCATCCGGCCAATAAAAAAAAAATTACGCGTTCGAAATGACGCGAAACACTTCCAGCATACCAAATCAGAGCAAGCGAAAAATAACAGAACTCCCGCTGGCGCAGTTTCAGGCAGGCGGCGCGCGAGCACTGCGAAGGCGGGAAATTTGAAAGGCAGCAGTGAGCGGATAACGGTGCTGCAGCCCATTATGGCGAATAAGTGCTCTGCACTTCCGACAGCTCTCACATTGAGTGGAACGGCTTCATATTTAATGATTTTTTGCCCAGCTTCTATACTCGGGTACATCTTCATGACCACAACGAAGGTTGCCTCAATGCCTCATCACCGCAGCTGACTGCTCTTGGAGCGGTGCAGAGAGCGTAACTGCGAGTAATAAAGCGAAACTTTCTATGTTTCACTGATGGCTTCAATGTTCGAGTAAATCGAACCGACCTCCGGAAAGCAAACTTTGCATGATAGGTTTCACAAAACAATGATCGATAAGCGAAGGCACATCAAATGATGAGGACGATGTTTATATTTTTATTAGAATATTCTGATTAAAAGGACCGGTTGCTGGTAAAGCCATTCCTGTCTGACATTTTGCCATTCTGCCTAATACCCCTGTCATATGGGCACAAAAGCACTCGAAGAGCACGTGCGCCGTAAAACAAAAAGGGAGAGTCGGCGCACCTGCCTACATCCCATAATTTATACACCGACACTCAAAGGGCAACCAACAAACCAAAGGTAACAGAAGTGAAAGGGCAACAAACACACAGCTTGCCCCTGGTTTGAACAACAGGTGACACACTGGAAGGCCAGGCTAACACACTTGCACCACACTTCCAACGCGTGTCCAATGCAACACACAACACAAACACTTTCATGGCACAAAGCACAAAAGGCTGTGAAAAGACGTCCCTGCATGACAACAATAAATCGCAGACTTTGTGCAATTCCATCTTTTCGATTGATGAGCTGAAGGCTACTGTGAACACATGTAAGCCGTCAGCTCGAGGTGCAGATAACATTAAGTACACAATGATACAACACTTCCACGCAGACACTCTTGAACCACCTCTTCATTTATACAACGAAATATGGCTTTCAGGGCAGCTTCGGAAGTCTTTGAGGGAAACCATTGTAATGGCTTTCCTGAAAGAAGGGAAAGA